>JBCEWE010000529.1:300000-527187 GCA_039877035.1 Silurus lanzhouensis
AATGAAGGTAAAAGTATGTTTTAGTATTTTTTAAATACAGAAGGTGATTTGGATACGTGGTCTGGCTGCTGTATTTCGTGGATTATTTTGATACACTTAAAGTTAAGGTATTTAGTATTTTATTTTAAAATACATTTTAATGTACCTTTGCTCAACCCTGATTATATGTATATTTAGCTTTTATTCATTTATGTTTTTTGTATGTATTTTTGCTCCACAATCATGGTTTAAAATGTAAATAAAATGTGCTTTAAATATACTTATCGTTTTGAGCTTCATGCGTCATAAGAATGATAATAAGCATATTGCAGAAGATAAATGAATATGAGGGAAGTGGTAGCTCAGTAATCAAGGCTCTGGTTATCACCACTGTACCACCCAGTAATCACCACTGGGTTACTGATCAGTTAATTTTCAGCTTTGTGTTACTGATAATCTTTGGGTTACTGATCAGCTTTGTGTTACTGATCAGCTTTGGGTATCTGATCAGCTCTGGGTTACTGATCTGAAGGTTGAGGGTTCAAGCCCCAGTATCGCCAAGCTCTCACTCTTGGGCCCTTGAGCAAAGAAACCTCTGTGATAGACAGGTACTGGATCATGGCTGACCCTGCACTCGCTGGAGAAGAATTTTACTGTGCATGTACACGTGACAGGTAAAAAGACCCTTTAACCCTTTAACCTTTACCAAGAGAGTTTATTGTGATAGACAATAATAAGGTGAATATGTAAAGCAGTGTAGTGGATGCATTGATTTGTTTAATTATCCCATGTGGGAGTGGAACCCAGTTCGGTTGGCCTTCAAATGCTGCCATGATTAAACATACAACTTGAGAATCTGTCACTCTGCCCTCATTCACCACACTAAACTACAGGTTTTAACGATCTTTATTAGATCGTTACAAATCCCACTGTGCACATTACAGCACAGTGAACTTTTTTCTTCGTATATTCCAGGAAGCACAGCAGGTTAAGGGCCTTGCACAAGAGTAGCTGTTTGTCAATACTGGGGCTTGAACCCCCAACCTTCTGAACAGTAACCTAGAACCTTAACCAACTGCTACTTCCAAGATTTTTGAGTTTCCGAGCTTTACTGAAAGCTAAAACTTAAACACCATGGAGGCGTTTGGCTAGGCTTATGTTTCTGTATCCTTACCTTAAATTTCCTTTGCAAAATCCCAATTTGGCATTTTGCAAAGGAAATTTGGGGTAAGGATACAGAAACATAAGCCTAGCCCAACGCCTCCATGGTGTTTAAGTTTTAGCGCCATGTCACGTTGATCATTATAGGTCCCCTGGTGGTCTAGTAGTTAGGATGCGGCGCTCTCACTGCTGCGGCCCGGGTTCGCTCCCCGGTCAGGGAACCAACACCAGCCACTCTTTGTGCCGGTCCCAAGCCCGGATAAATGGGGAGGGTTGCGTTAGGAAGAGCATCCAGCGTAAAAACATGTGCCAAATCAAACATGCGGAGGATCCGACCCCTAACAGGAGAAGCCGAAAGAAAGTTTTGCTTTGATCATTATGTCATTTCATGACGCATTTTAATCGGGTGGTCAGTAGAGATACCACATTTCTGACAATTTTCTCAGGCTAACTTTAGTTGCAAAACCATCTCCGAACCTCTCTCACTGTATGACGTAGGACTATCGTTTAGGAGGCATGGTCCTCCTTCTAGTCCTGCTTCCTCACAGCAATTATATCCCTCTATGGGTTTTCATACCACAGTTATCCTGACACACAGCTTGTTGTTTTATTTCCTTCCTTAGACACACCTCTTATTCATATACTTTCTGCATGGTCCTTAGCATAAGTGGCTACTCAACAGCTGAACTGATTGAAATGTATATGTAAATGTAGAGCAGTGCAAATTTAAGAGCCCTTTGGAAAGTCTTCATTTTGAAGGACATCATTTGCTAGTGGCTCAGCCGTTCAGACATCAAGTGCAAGTTGGTTCCACCACCCACTGTAGGTGCCCAAATAGAAGAAGAAGAGTCTTGAAGCATGCCCTTCTTGTACCCTGAGAGATAGTGGGAGCAGTCATGCATGGTTCTTTTTAACGACATTACAAAGATTTAACCGTAACGGCATTCTCAAGACGAGGAGTTTTTCCAGCAACTCTCTATTGTTATGCTTCCTTGGATTTAAAACACTGATGCTTGCCTACGAACAGATCACCACCCACCTACCTTAGAGCACTTATTATTGCATTATACTCTCTCTGATCCTGTAGCATGGCTTGATTGGATCTACAGTCTCTCAGGGTACAAGAAAGACATGCTTCAAAACTCTTGTTGTTCCCTATTCGGGCACCTACAGTAGGTGGTGGAACCAACTCACACTTGACTTGACGGTTAAAGACCTAGCTCTTTACTAAGCGCTCGAATGACCACTTTGTATATCTATTTTATAAAATCCCTTTCTCGTGTTGTGAGATCTTTTCATACTAAGCCTCCCAGCGGGCTAACTTAAGTACGATCATGTTCTTAATCCCTGACTTAATGAACTAACATTAGTTTTTTGAATGTCTTCAAAGCACTACGTCACTCTGGATGAATCTGTCTGCTAAACCTCGTTAAAAAGGAAATGTCATCAATGAATTGCACACAGTAAGTTAGAAAAACAGAATACAATGTATATTATGAATATATAGTAGATACTGGACGTGGACGAACGTTTGTGGACACCTGACCATAAGCTTCGCATGTGATTTCACATTTAGACCCCGTTTACTACTATAATAACTTCCACTCCTCTGGGAAGATCGTTCACTAGATGTAGGAGTGTGTTTGTGGAGATTGGTGCTCATTCAGCTATAGATTCAGGTAGTGATGTACTGTAGGTGAGGTGGGGACATATTAAAGAGAATACTCACAGAGAGTAGCTTCTGCGGTCGAGGATGGAAGGTGAATTATTCGATGCAGGCCAGGTGAGATAAAAGCTTTTTCTTTAGGTTCCACATGCCCCTTCCTTTCAGCATTCTCAGTACCACATACTCCTAAAAAAAAAAAAACACACAAGATGCCACTTTACGACTTTGTGTAACCCCTCAACCAAACAACAAGTTGACTACGTCTGCACTGAACCGGAAAAATCCCCAATTTCGTTTTCAGTCATTTCCCAAAAAGTTGCTCACATCCTCGTATGAGCGAAACGTCATTTTCCGCCCGAAATGACCAAGCGCGTCGTAGTTTTTGAAGGCCTTATTCGGAGACCTTTTGCAGGAAAAAAAAAACGACGTTTCCTTGACAGAAAATGGCGCCTCGTGTGGACGGGAGGCCAAAATGAAAAGAAAACTATTTAAAATGTAGTAGTGTGCACGTTTCAAATCAATATCATACTCAGACCATTGCTGTAAACTTGCCATCAGCTCATTACAGAGGGAAGAGTCGATGTTGTTCCTTTCGATGTTGAGCTTTGATGGGCAGCTGAAATCTTTCTCGGTCAGCTGGTATTTGACGAGAGACCAAATATAACCGGATTCAATTTTGGAATTTTAGTATTAAAACATAAGCCTGATTCATTCTTTTTTTTATTGTTTTGCAATGTGGACTGTTGGTGGTCCCCTCTTTTAACTAATTGGAATATTCTCCTGTATTCAGGAGCATTCCGTAAAGCAGATCACTAGTACTCACACTATCACGCCTCTTCCTCTCACCAGATTTCTCACCAGAACACCTCTCTGGAGTATCATTGTGTATCATAGTTCATTCATAGAACTTATAGAAAATGCTCCACAATTTGCAACAAGGTCTCAGGTGTGCATTTGTTTTTCATTTGTGCTTAAATAAACGTTGTTGTTAAGACCATCAAAAGCAGACCATGCAGACCATATCTTTGTAGAGCTGGCTTTGTGCACAGGGGCATTGTGATGCTGGAATGGGTTTGGGGCCTCCTAGTTCCTTTAACTTTGTAGTAACAGTATGGGGAAGAACCACACAAAAAAAAGCTCTGCATTAAAGTGAAAACTTCACGTTTTTTTTTTTTTTTTACTCGATCCAATGGGATCCAAATCCCTGGGAAAAAAAAGGAAACAAATTCTTTGCCTGTTGTTCATATCTATTCATGCATTATCTGTTCAATCTGAGAAAAGTATTCGTATTTGGAAATGAAGTTCGGAATAAGTGAGATGAAATGAAAATGGTTTGACATGAAATTGAAGGGGAAGAAAAAAAAAGAATAAAAAAATCCAACTCCAGTACAGGTGCTCATGGATCCCGAGCACATAATGCAGGGAAGCTGCCAGAAGTCTGCCAGAAATCCTTTGCATACCAATGCGCCTTCATCGACAGTGTTGAGTGTGTCGTCGGGAACTAAATAACGCCATGCAGCACACTGCGTATGTTGTACATATTGTAGTTTGAATCGTAGCAGCTCAGTCACTTATCAGTCGTTTAATGCCTCACACATCGTTAAAAGAATGAGCATAAGGTATGTGAATTTATGAATAAATCTGTTCAAAAACAATCCGGATATCAGGTTAAAATCTTAATATCTTCCATTAGAACAACATTAAGGTGCTACCCATCGAATAGTAATACAGGGGGAACTTTTGGAACTAGGATTTGGCAACCCTGGGAGGCACAACGAGCGAAACGGCAATGATAAAGTGTGTTGTGGAACGGAGGAACCTTTGTGCGGCACTCGCACCATCACCGTTCTTCTAAAAGGTGCATTTGAAGTGAATTCTCGTCGCACTGCTCCGTTCTAACTAACGGCAAAAGGGGTCGGGAACGAGCTCGCACTGGTTCCAAACCACCCTGTATGATCTTTTAAAGTATTGCTTGAAAGTACTTGAATATCAGAGGGAAACATACTGATTTATTCAAACTATACTGTAATAATGTATGATATTAAGCGCTCCATTCGCCTGCACATCTCACCCATGTAAGGAAAGAGTCGCACACACACTTTCACCAGAACTGCTGGGTTACGCATGTGGTCTCGTGAAAGGACTCGATTTCACTTCTCAAGTGGTGAGAAATGCCTGGTATTGTAGAAATAGTGGATTAATATATATTTAAATATAATAATAGTAATATACAGTGTTACCTACACATTGAAATGATGCATAAATTTCTCAAATAAAAAATAAATATTCTACAATTATGATACAGATGTTGGACAAATGTACTGATGTACAGCTGTGAAGTATAAATATATAAACATTTTCTGTATTTGGTCAATGCACATTTATCTCATTTATACAACTGAGACGTTAAGGGTTATGAATTTTGCTCGAGGGGCTTGTAGTAGCAATCGCTCAGAGGTGGGGTTTAAACTCATAACCTGCTGATCGTTAGTTAAATAGCAATACCGCTGTGCTAAAAATTAAGCTTTTGAGTCGTGATGGCCAAATGAAAAATGATGATTTATTTCAAATAGATCCATGATAACAGCCACATATCCAGTATCTCCATGCGAATATGTGAAGACACTTCAGTGGGTGGAGGAAATAAGGGTGCAGCCATTAAAATACAAAATAGCACTTTTTTTTTTTATAATAACACCCACAAGCCTAAAATTAATCTCGAGTTTCACATGGAACTCAACCTACTGTATACCCTCATCCCCACGGCCTCCAGTCTCCAGTTTTATGGTGCTCTGACAGTCAATCATCCCGACTACATCCATCTGTGCACCACATACTTTTCCATCAATAAAACTGTAAATTTAATTCAACATAATTAATGTGATTTCCTTAATATAATCAGTAGCAGAAGGTTCGGTAACCCAGAACGCGTTCCTTATGGCTTCTACAGTGACGTCTTCTGGAAACATCACCTGTCACTTACAGGATCTATTTAATATAGACTTCTTTTATAAAACATCTTTTTAAAAAGGTTTAAGTGAGATTAGTGAAAATGGTGTGGTTTACTGTCTATATGTAGAAGAACAAAGTCTTCCTTAGGAGAAAAAGGAATATTTTTTTCATATAATACAGTAAGGTGAAGTGGCAAAAAAGTGGCATTACATTTAAAATCCATCCCCATTGTGGGACTTTTTATTTACATTTACATTTAAAGCAGTTGAGAGTTAAGGGCCTTGCTAAAGGGCCCCACAGTGACAGCTTGGTGATTTCGGACCTAAACAAGCTCTTAATCGATAATTAAAATTTGTACGTATGCTGTTTCTCCATCACTGTACATTTCAAAGCCCTGGCATGGAGAAGTTTGGTGATCGTTTATGATCTTGAGCTTTATAAGGTGCTCTGGTTCCTGGTTTCTGAGATAATGGTTATTCCAACTGAGTGTAAAAGCTTGTAAAGAGGACTCTACTGATAACCGCACACTCTGTGCTCATGATGTTTATTGTCACACTCTTGGTGTCACCCAGATGAAGATGAGATTTTCTTTTTTGAGTTTGGTTCCTCTCAAGGTTTCTTACCATCTAATGGAGATTTTCCATGCGACAGTCGCTTCAGGCTTCATCATCAGGGATAAACATACATTTAAATATGAGTGAATTTTGTTCTAGAATTCTTCATTCTGTAAAGTTGCTTTGAGACAGTTTTCATTGTGAAAAGCGTTCGAGAAAAAAACTTGAATTGAATTGAACTTGTGTCCTTTTGGTCCAGAATGAATGATTCGGAGCAGGTTTGAAGGAAAACCACCCATTAATAAACCTTAAACAAAGCCTTTAAAATTTCCCATTACTTCAAATTGGATGGATTTTGTGGAATTTTTTTAAACCCCTTCTTGGATTTAAATATGCAAATTTCCTTAAATTCCATATGAATTTATTCCAATCCAATAACAAAATCCAAAGTTAGTGTAGTTACTAAAAGCCAAATCACTCCGAATGTGTCTTTTGGTTGCACAGGATTCAATTCCCTGTACAATAACAGAAATTGCCAGTGGAAAGAAGATGTTTTGATGGGTTTTTTTTGTTGTTGAGTCGCCACTATGATTTTTTTTTGCTCTGGTAACATGCAGGTCTTCAAGTGATGACGGAATGCAGCCGGTGTTTTTCTCATCGGTCCTGATACTGCTATAGGCTGCACCACAACAAACCAAGTGATGAATGCTTTCCAAAGTGCCAGTGTAGAATTGCACCAGAATGGCCTGGGGTAGATGGAACTTCAGCAACTGTCATGAGAAATACCTTCTACCTTCTTGTAGGTGGTAGTGATTGTTTGGAACGTGATTAAACATAATTGCCACGTTTCGTACACCCTAAGTGATCACAGCTGTATGGCATGTAACCGTTCAAAGCCACACGTCCTATTCATCATGTTGATGTTCATGTCTGCTGAACAGGACCATACAGATGTGTCTATCTTGTATTTGAGCAGTTAAAATGTGGTACTTTGAGTCCATTTCTCGCTTACTGACCACTGGATGTTCTACATGGACCTCATGGTAAAGACTCTTTTAGGAAGCTGATGAGGAACTCAGAAGGTTAAGAACCCAAGAGTGCCACTTCGCTGATACTGGGGCTTGAACCCCCAACCTTCCAAGCAGCAACCCAGATCCTTAACCACTGAGCTGCCACTTCTGCAGCTTGAAGCATTATATATCATTAAATGTGTAAGAATTATAGATAATTGAGCCTTTATTTAAATGTTTTGAAAGTTTCTTCCTGGTATGCGCTCAAAAAGGGCGGAGTCTGGACTATAAAAGGGAGGCCGGGCTCAACTAAAGTGCCTGTGAACCAAGTTGTTTTGGCGTGTAACAATGGTGCTGTGGGAAACTTCCAAAGCAAGTGAACATTAAATCTAGCTTATCTTCAGTTTGGTGTTTCTTTGTAACGTTGATGCAACCGTTTATCTAAAGCAGGTTGTGATGACACCTACCCACCAGGGCATCAGACTGGCAGCTGAGGGTTGACTTGGGCAGCTCGAGTTCCATCCCTGTGTTACACCAACACGTCTTTTGATTATATCAGGGACCTCAAAACACCTGGCAAAGATGGAGACGCCAGTGGCAGAAACTGCATGCTTACTATGAGGAGATTTTCTGGCTGCTCAGTCGCCTAATGACCTCGACGGCCCTCACTGTTGGTGATTATTGTCTCCTTGGACTTATTGTGGCCTTCAACATAAAATGTATCAAAGTCTCCACAACTGTGTTTATTAGTATCAACCTAAATATAGTGATTAGAAAGATTAAGTGTGGAAAGAAAATGATTTCAGTGAAACCCACAGTTATTTACATGATGAACTGTATTACTCTGAATTAAAACGGTAGGATTTTAAAGATACTGAACCAACTCATTTATTTTCATGCCACTTAAAAGGTCAAAAATTGCTTTTTATTGAATAGAAAAGATGATCAGCAGGACCGTCCTCTTCCTGTTCTCTGTTACAGCTTTAATGAGTACACGCACAACGATGCCGCTCTCAGCTACACTGTCTGACAAATCCCTAGCTATTTATAAAGTAGATCACAGGAGATTATATAACAAAACCAAAAACCTAGCTTCGGAGCAAGTCAGGGTAATTAGGGTAGGTATTCTGGTACCCCAAAATACCACTTCAGTGCAACGCGGATCAAACAGCATGCGCATGCAAAACTTTCAGAACTGAAATGGCAAAAAAGAGGCGCCTACATACATCACAAACTGCACAATGGATCTGAAAACTAAGGTGAAAAACTATTTTAAAATATAAATATATGCGTTAATATTAATATATTAATTTAAATATAACGAAATCTCGATGTTCGATCGTATAGGTCTGGATTCAGAATGACACAGAAGTATTTAATTAAATTGTGCACATTAGTATTTATGAATATTCAGTAATCGTGCTTTTTATATCGATATTAATCAGAACACTTTATTGAGCTCATAAGGAAATTGTTTGGTTGCAGTTGCTTACAGTAAAAGGTTGAAGTAAAGACTCCAGTATAAAAATAATATATATATATATAATAAAGTTCTATATTAAGTCAACTGAAATGTGTAGCAGCAGTGAAAACAGATGGCAGGAAAATTAAGACTACAATAATAGTTATAAAAGTTATTGCACATGTAAGTTATTATTATTACTGCACAAATTCCTGGTGTTTTTAAGTGTTTTTAATTATTTTTTTTAGATATTGTGACAGGTTTTAGTGTTTTTATTATTGTTGTTATTATTAGTAGTTCTGACTGAGTAGCATTCGATTAATTCTTTTTATTCGGTTTTAATTGTAAAGCGTTTTGAACAATATTCATGAAGGTTTATCCCTAACAAGTGAGTCGTTGTTGACGGCGGCGAGGAGAAACTCCCTGAAGAAACCTTGAGATGATCCAAACTCAAAAGTGAACTCATCTCAAGAACACTGAATGTCCATAGTATAAAATCTGTTCCGTGATCCTGATCTACTGCAGTCTGAATTGTCTAAAGCTTTCGAGTGGAACATCATGAGCACTAAAATTCCCTCGAGATCGAGGTTTTATTTCAGATGGAGGCACTTGCTTTATCGTAATAAAGGAGTGTTCTACCACATTAAATCTCATGAAATGAAGCAGCAAAGAAAATCGAACGGAAATCAGATGTACAACCGGTTCAGTCTGGTTCAAAGGTGCGCCAAAAAAAGCACACCAAATAAAACTTCCACGAAGCGGCGTTCAATCAAAAGAGCGAGCGCTTTGATTTTCTTTAAAGATGTAGTTCAAGTCAAAGGCAAACTTTTGCCCCCCCCCTTTGTTTTATTGATCTGCCTGAAATATTATGAGCTTTCAAACGTGTCATTCACATTCACACTCTAAACACGAGCAGTTTTCATGCTGATCAAAGTGGAATTTACTGGCGCACTTTAAGAGGCGCTCTAATTAACGAGCTAAGCGTGAGTATGGAAATGAACCGAACGCAATACACAGGCAACGCGCGCTCACTTTATGTGTACGGCGGAGGCTGAAAAACGTTCCAAAGTTCGTGTACGTGTGGAAATCAATTATATCTAATCGCAAGTTAAACGAGGTCGAACCGGTTTCTGAACAATCGCCGAGGTCAAAGACTCGAATGTGACTTTCTGCGAATAAGTCCACGGGTGTTGCGCTGATGTTAAAGTCAGGAGTTTGTTATTAGATGTTCCTCTGCCCTGCGGCAGTGTCACCGCACCCTGTTTTATACACAAAAAAAACTTTTATATAATATGAAGTCCACATTCTAAACAAAAAGTCCCAGTTTGCGGCGTCACGTATCCGTGAAATCCTGCTGAAAGTCCAGTGTGAGCCCCAGCTTTCCCAAACAAACCCTGTAACCCACAAACATGGCCTCCATCCTCCCACAGCTCCCACACATGCTCCAGCACTGCGACTGATTAATCACCCCTGGTTTACAAGGACACCCACAGCAACAGTATTTAAGGAAGTTATGATTCATTGCGAGCTTTGTGAAGTTTACGCTCGGTCACGTTTGTCTCCGTCAATAACCAACTCGGTTAGATAGTTCGATCTTGACCCGTCTTTGACTCACGTTTCTGATTCCTGCCTAAACCTATCTGTGTTTTAGAGGACGTTGTGTTGATGGTTGATGCAGTGTTAATGAGGTGCACGATTTGATTCGTATTTTAGGGAATAAAACACAAATCAACAGTTTTCAGATTTTCACTGCGTCTGTGAGCCGACGTTCAGAGTCAAGTTCAAGTCAAATCAGATCCTCGAAGACTTTTTTTCCATTCTCCTGGGAAAGCTTTCCACCGGATTTTCCAGAAACATTTACTATTGCAGCTTTGATTCCAAACTGCTTTTTTTACACTTAAATAAAGCAATAAAGGGGTTTAACTGAGACGCTTCCTTTATTTTGTATTTTTTTGCAGTTTCTTTATTGTTGTTTGGTTGAAATTCATCTCCGAGTTTTCAGTGCGTGTCCTCCTGTAAATTTCACCCTTACGTTCTTCAGGCTGATGAATGGTTTCCGCCTCATTACTCTCCCTCCACTCTGACACTCATCGATCCTGTTTTGAATAGTTTGCGCTCTGGTTGTATCTGGTAATTCTCACAGATGTCTAAAGCAATTATTGCTGCATTTACTTTTCTAATTGATTTTACGTAGAAGGATCTTGCTCAGTCTGCTGCCGGCTTTCTGGCTCTGACGTCGACTTGTCTGGTTTTTCATCCCTCATTTTTTGAAATCTGTTTTTTTTTTGTTTTTGTTTTGATGATCAGACAAACAGACGAATCTTCACTCCATTTTCTTGCAATTTATTTTAACCAGCTGCTCCCAAGGTGAACCACACGGTGTATTTTGGATTGTTCGTGTCATCATAAAGCATATAAACATACACTATATGGAAAACAGTTTGACTATAACTTTCATATGTGCTTTTCATTCCATTACACATTTAGTCCCTATTTGCTTTTACAACGACCTCCACTCTTTTGAGACGTTCCACAAAAACATTTGGAGTGTGCTTATGGAGATTTGGGGTTTTAGTAAATCAGATACTGGTCCTCAGTAGGATTGATCTTCTATTCCATCTAATGTTTACAAAATTAAAGAAATCAAATTCAATCTAAAACTGAACAATGATAAAAAAAACAATTTTGGAAAAAAAAAACTTAAAATCTTTAAGTGTATTTAACCTCCATAACTTTTGCTTGTATTGGATCAGATTCGTTCTCAAATAACATCAAATCTTAAATCAGCCTATTTTTTTAATGCAGTACAAAATCAGAACTTTTTTGTTTTAGGAAATTATATTTCATTCTTTTATTTATTATTTATTATATTTATTTAATATATAATTATATAAATTATTTACATTACATTTTTTCACACCTTTTTTTAATAATTTTTCTTCCTCACTGTTATTTTATAACCAACATCAATCAAAACATTTATTTGTATTGTTTCAGTTATATCTTTTTTTGTCTGTCCATCCCTCCATCTACATCCTGCCCAATCGGAAGTAAAAAAAAAATCATGATGGGATTTCCTGTGTTATTTTTCCTTTTGGCTAAAATAATAAAAATACACTTTGACCTAAAGTCAGGTGTCCCATATATTGTCCATTTAATATATACGCTGCCTGAAGAACCGCCTGTGATACGAGAGCGATAAAACTCAATAATAAATCAATTATATATAAATAATATTCTGGTCTTCTTTTATCATAAAATATATAAATAAATGAATAAATATATTATCTGGCGATATTCTTTAGGGAAAAAAAAAATTCCAGAGTCATTTTGTGTATATTTCTAAGTGATGTGAACAGTTTGTATGGAAGAGAACTTTTGGGACACGTTAACAAGCGCAGTCTTGGGTGAAAAACGGTTGTTAGGTCCCACTGCACCAGTGGGAAAAAATGTCACACCCTCTTTTGTGCCACTCGGAACATTAACAGAAATTATGCATCTGCTGAGGGGGAAAAAGTGGAACATGCCAAATAACGAGCATTGTAGCCGTCAGCTGTAACGGCTGTTCCTGGCGTTAACGACGTGTTTATTATAAAGTTATGTGAGTTTAATCAGTGGTGAGTCATCAGGGGCAACAAGACCTACACTGCTGGATGAAACGCATCCGAATCACTGACTAGGACATTTTTCAGACATATTTTTCACGAAATTGTAAAGAAAGTTGTTGAGTATTTTTTATATAAAGCAAGAAAAAATACACAGAAAACCTGGGGTCATTTTATGAGGTTGATATCGATGCTTCTGCTGGAGATGATGTATGCAGGAGTGCGGTTGTGGCTACAGTGAAAGAAGAACTTTTGTGTTTAGTAATGGTGTTCATTCTCTCTGTATCAGGTACCTGTATGTGATGCAGCGCTCCGTTATACTCGATTTCTGGTTTCTATAGGCGTGGTGTCATAAACATGATGGTATTAAGAGATGGATTGGTTCAGGTAGGACACCACTGAAGGCCGAGGTGTGAAAGGCACGACCCGTCAGTGATTCTTATTAAAGAAGGTCTAGGATGTCTATAGTTTACATATATTTATAGTCGCTGTTCCTTTTGGTGTGTTCCGGAAGTGTTTCATTTTGGTCGATAACCAAGGATTGGTACAGCAAACCACTAGGGAACATAATTTACGCAGTGGATTTCGATGAATGAAATGTTCAAGTTGAAACGTTTCTCTTATATACATTGTGTTATCATTAAGAACAAGCGCAAATAGGGTCTAACAATGGCTTTGAGGAGTTCATCCCTGCACCTAACAGAAGTAAGGGTACCATTGGCAAGCACATGGAGGTTTGTGTGACCCTCCTCTGAAGATATTCCTCCACAGACCAAGCAGCTTAATGTTCTCCCATTGCACCTCCAAACTCACTTGTGCTTAGTGCGAACTTGCTCTTATCTGTGAAGAGAACATGGTGCCAATGGTGGGCCTACCAATTCTGATGATCTCTTTCAAATGCAGATCATGCTGGACTCTGCAGGGCTGTGAGCATACGTCCCACTAGAGGATCTCAGACCTTAATGGCACCCTCATGTAATTTGTTTCTGACAGTTTTGGCAGTGCTCTTTATGTTCCTTTCCATAAAATGGACCAGATCCTGGTCTTGTTGCTCGATTGCTATCCCTCTGTGACCCAGCCCATCTCCAGGTATCTTGTTCTTGAAACGTTCTTGATGTGCTGGAAGTCACACCAGACGTCCTTTTGAACAAGAAGTATGTACGTGACCTTTCGTTTGCTCCAAAGCAGTTGAAACCGATTCACGAACACTTCCCATCTGAACTATTTGCTATCCCTGATGTTTACCTGATGTGATGTTCTACTGTGATGATCAAAAGTTCCTTAATATTATCGAGCGAACTACAATTTCAAACGCGAATAAAAAGTAACTACGTTTACACTGAATAGATTCTTTGTGTTGCTGCAACATTAGGGATTATTATTAAAGTGTAAAAAAGTGTTTAAACCCTGTAAAACTACTGTATTTGAAAGTTTAACTTATGACATTCCGAGACAAATTCCTGTACCAATGCCTTAACCACTAACCAAGGGAAAGGTACTTCAACATATAATAAAAACAATTTTATTTATTTATTTTTTTTTTACAGCTTTTCTCTGTATAGAACTTTTAACATCAAACAGAGAGTGTTCCAGCTTAGTGGTTAAGCCATTGGACTTTGGCTCTGAAGGTTGTGAGTTAAAATCCCAGCCACACCAATTTGCCAATCCTGGGCCCCTGAGCAAGGCCCTTAACTCCATACTTGCTAAGTTGTATGAATAAGATAATTGTAAGTCGCTCTGGATAAAGGCGTAAATGCAATGCTGGATAATGAAATTGTCCCAAAGCAGCTTTACAGAAGTAAATAGATTAATTCTAAAATTAGTCCCTATAAGTTATGATTCATTATGAATTTTGCGAAGGATATGTTCAGCCGCTATTGAATATTTACCAAGCTTGTTTTTTTTTTTCTCTGCATGTGTCTGGTGATTAATCAATAGAAAAATCAGCTACATGTAAGGTCTAGAAATAGCTGAGAATAATTTTTCTTTTATTATGATAAATTGACTGCTAATCTCATAGTCTCAGGCCTGGATAAATGTGGAGTTTTGTGTTATGAAGGACATCCAGCGTAAAACGTGAAAATCAAATATGCAGATCAGGAATAAGAAATTAATACCGGATCGGTCGAGGCCCGGGTTACCAACAACCACCACTGTGGTATCATTAACCAACAGGGTACTGGTGGAACTTGGGCTACTGTTGGCCGAAGGAGGAGAAGGAGAGGAGGAAGACGTCTACAGAGACAGCAGGGAAAGGAGCAGTGGAGGAGAGTGGAGGTTCGGGTTGGTACTTTAAATGTTGGTACTATGACTGGTAACGGGAGAGATGGAGCTGATATGATGGAGAGGAGAAAGGTAGAGATGTTGTGTGTTCAGGAGACCAAGTGAAAATGGAGTAAACCAGGAACATTGGAGGTGTTTAAACTGTTCTATCATGGTGTGGATGGAAAGAGAAATGGTGTAGGGGTGATTCTGAAGGAAGAGTACAGTAAGAGTGTAGTGGAGGTGAAGAGAGTTTCTGATAGGGTGATGATCGTGAAGCTGGAATTTGAAGGGTGTGTGATAGAAGAGTATCTGTGAGAGTGAAGAAAAGAGTGCAGGCAGGGTGGAGTGGGTGGAGAAGAGTGATAGCAGGAGTGATTTGTGATAGAAGAGTATCTGTGAGAGTAAAAGGGAAAGTTTATAGGACTGTGGTGAGACCTGAGATGTTGTATGGATTAGAGACAGTGGCATTGAGTAAAAGACAGGAGGTGGAGCTGGAGGTAGCAGAGCTGAGGATGTTGAGATGTTCGTTGGGAGTGACGAGGATGGACAGGTTTAGAAATGAGTTTATGTTCTTTAAACAAAGAACAAAGGCATGTGCAAATGTGGCTGTTCTTCATTTCATGTAAATTGGACAGTGGATTTTCACCTGAACAGGGGGGTGTGGAGACGGATGATCCGCTGTGGCGCCCCCTAATGGGAGCAGCCGAAAGAAGAAGTAGTAGTAATGGTTTGCAAAAATGGTCACCCAGTCCACTAAAGGACTGAAAGATTTGTTCCAGCCACTAGTATGGTATATTTGTAATTTTTAATATTTTTTCAAACAGGAACGTACAACAATTCTGTCCCAGATTCTGAAAATGAAATGAAATAATGCTAAATGTGTTTAACACCACTGGCAATCACTTGTTAGATCTTGTTAGCATAGCGATGCTGCTGAGATGTGTCCTCCAGGACTAGCTGTCTAACGCTAACCAATCAAAGGCGGAGAAGCTTCAATCTGTGCTGCTCATGGGGTTTATTAGCTAAAGGCTTTAGATAATAGAAATAGATTTTTCTAGGTTTTTCTCCATTAAGAAAGAGAGAGAGAACATTTATGTTTTAGGTTTAACTGTACAGTAAAATCTCAAGCACAACTTTAGTTGATCTGGTCTGAGATCTGGTCTGACTATAGTACAGTGGATTAAACGTATAATAACTGGTAAAAACAAAGAACAAAGGCTTGTGCAAATGTGGCTGTTCTTCATTTCATGTAAATTGGACAGTGGATTTTCACCTGAACGTGCCAGTTTGTGGTCGTGCTAAACGCTGAAATTTAGAGGTTTAAAGATTTGTCTTGAGGTGGAAAAACATAACGACGGAGCGTCTGTCAAAATGTCTCCAATTTCTGGCACTAAATTGAGAAGTGCAGGGCAATAATCAGGCTTCCATGGCAAATGAGATCTTAGTGGAGAGAATTGAATTTTCCATCATTCTATTTAATGGCTGCTGGCATATTGCGGTAGGCCTGGGTATGAGAATTACTCCATTCTTCTCCTAGGCCTACGACAATCTATCAGTCCGGGCATAATTATTCCTGAGGCACTGTCACACTGACAGGCCTGCCACTGGCTTTCCCGCCTGGAAGTGAGTATAAAAATGGCTAATCAAGAGAGTGTGGAGGACGGCGAGAGAAAAGGACAACCGAATTTCACACAAAAAGCTCTGAAAATAAATAGAAAAATATATACATTTTAGGATTTATAACAACTGCCACCAGCCCATTTCCTTACTCTAGCCTAATATATGATTCTGCATGTTTGGCCGTGTTGGAAAAGACAGGGCACATGTGCATAGGCTGAATTCAGGTCCAAATATCTCAGGAATGGGGATTAAAAAAAAACAACAACAACAACAAAGGCACACCTTCAATGCAAGTAAGACAAATGCCAATGCTGGATGTGCATCTGCCTGCGTCCGGGATGAACGTCAACGTTAAAGTAGCTGCTAAACCGCAGTATTAGGAACGGAAAAAAGTGTTGCGTCGATCCTCATATTTATAGGCTCATGTTATTTCCCAAGAGCAGCAGCTCCCACTTTAAGAGGACTACACTGTAGCCTGGGTGCCTGTGGAAAGATTATGGTATCTCATTCCACACATGGATGAGTGGCTCTGTGGGCCTCTGGTATCGTCTCTGCCCTGCCTCATCTTTATTTGTATATATATATATATATATATATAGGATTACATTGCCAATGAGCCGCCTGCCATCTGAGAGCCATATTGAGACCAGAGGTGGAAAGTAACAATTAAATTTACTGGCGTTTCTGTAATTGAGTCGTTTCTTGTTTTGTTGTTTTTATTCTGTTTTGTACTTCTACTTTTTAAAGTCGTTTGGAAAAAAAATCTGTAACTTAACTTTGACTTTGTTTCCTTCAAAGCATTTGTATTTAACTACGTTTTAAATCGGAAAAAAAAAAACCGAAAAAAAGAAACGGCGCCTCGGAAACCATCAGGCTGATTGGTTGATAAAATGTCCGCAATAAAGTGCGACGGAGACGGACTCCGAATGTTTTTGTTTTTTTTTTGCTGTGAAAGAGCAGAACTTGCGGTAGACTTCATTCGTGGACTGTAGTGGTTTTTGTTGTTGTTCTTGCACTTTCATTTGTAAAGCTCTTTAATTAAAAACAACTGGTTTGAGATTAAAATCGTATTGTCCTTATAATAATTCTAGAATTATTAAGAAGCGACTTTTTACTTGGAGACCGGTAACTTTCCCTGTACTTCACTGAATTTACAGTGGAAGTAGAACATTTTATTACTCCTCACCTCTGGTGTCAAAAAAACTTGCTACAAGGGTGTTAGTAAAATAAGGTACGGATGTAAGTGAGGTGATGAGGCCTGAGGTCAGCGTTCACATTCATTCCTGATCAATAGGGTTGATGATATTTGTGCACAGGGGCATTGTCATGCTGGAACGGGTTCGGGTCTCCTAGGCCAAATGTAGGGGAGCTTTAAGGCAATCCCAAAACATTCTACACAATTGTGTACTTCAGTTTGGGGAAGAACCACATGTAGTTTTTTTGAAACCCACATTTGGGATAAATATTGAGATTTCATGTAGCCAGGAATGAACCGCTATCTAGCCGGGGTTTGTGTTTGTTTTCGAGCTAGAAGGTACGTGTAGAAGTAGCCTAGTGGCAGCTTTCACCTCAAAAACACCTTTAGTGTAAATTAGTGTACATATTGACTCTAATATTGCTTTTTTTTTACACTGCAGGTCTGATAAAATAACCCTCAGTGCTCTGTGGCACATGGATTTCCACCAGCAAGCGACATGCGAGCCAGCAAGAGCTAAAAATAATACAGACTACTGATTGATCAAACACAGTCGTCACAGAATCATCCTGTGTTTATGCCTGGAATTGATTCTTTCCCAACACCGAGGCTCTTTTGAGCTCCTTTTAACAGATCTAAAGAGCAGATATATTTTATGTAACTCTGCTTAGCAAAATGTCGTTAGCATTGCATTCTCACACACACTATAACGCCAAATGTTTTCAGACACCTGGTCGTAAGCACGGCTTTTTGAGTATCGCTTTTCACATTTGGTTCCATTTTGCTCTTATATTTCCCTCCACTTTTCTGGGAAGATGTTCCAGAAAGAGAAATTGCATGTGGACATTTATGTTCATCAGCCACAGTGGTGTTAGGAAAGTCAGGTAGGTGAGAAGGTGAGGAGGCCTGGGGTGCAGTCAGCGTTCACATTCATCCCAAAGATGTTTATTAGGGTTGAGAGCTCTATAGCAGGCCACTCAAGATCTTCCTCTCCAAACCATGTAGATCTTCATAGAGCTGGCTTTGTGAAAACCAGCATTTTACGCTGGAAGTGGTTTGGGTTTTCAAGTTCCAAGTGAAGGATCGACGTCCTGTACATGGTATAATTTGGAGAAGAACCACATATGGCAGGAAAGGTCGGGTGCCACAATACTTTTGTCCAGATAGTGAAGCTCCAGGATCTTTGGAGTTTGGATTACAATTTATTTTATTTTTTGGCTTTCTTGTTTTTGTTGGTTGTTCTCAGGGTTCTCTGGTTTTTACGCTTGCAGGTAGTTTCGAATGGACCCTTGTGATCAACTGCTATATATTAGGATTCAAAACCACCCAGACCTTTTATCAAAAATGAATAAACGTTTTTAGTGATATTTAACTTCATTTTCTTCCCCATGGTCCAAATAAAACCTGCTAGTTGGTCCAAACTCCAAATTTACATTTATGTCCTTTGGCAGATGCCCTTACCCAGAGCGACTTACGACTGAGCAACTATGGGGTTAAGGGCCTTGCACAGGGGCCCAGCATTAAAGCAAGCACTGTCTCTCAAGCTAATTAATGCACCTTTTAATGATAGAAACTCAATGAAACATTTGATTATATTCAAAAATATTTTTAGTATTTTACTATCGAATTACAACACCGTGATCTCGTCATACTTCCATGGCTAAAGATCTGTGATGGAAAAGGCTGAGGTTGAGAAAACCCTGGGCTCAGTTAATGTTTTTGCCTTGTAGAGAAATGCTATAAAATGCAATCTGGGACAAAAAAAACTGCATAACTCAAAAAAAAAAGCAATTCTGTGTTGCAGCAGATGGGTCATGTTGGTTTTGGCGCATACAATCTAAAGAATAAAAAGTGCTGGCTAAAGGAGTTTAGATCAATGCATAAGCAGAAAAGGACAACAGTGCAGCAGAACGGTTGGTTTCTTTAGACCCCCAGATTAATGGCATGACTTGTGACCGCACATTGCGATTGACCAGCGATGAGATATAAAAATAAAAGCAGGCTTTAATGGTTTAATCCCTGAAAAATATCACTTGAATTGTCCATGTTGACAAAAAACAATATATTTATTTTCTGCATGTCCAGAAAAATGTTGTCACTTTTGACCAAAGTTCGATTTGCAAACGTTGGCGTTGGAGATGGAGGTTTTGGAGAAACAGATTCGCGAGCTGCATGAAAAGCATGCCCGGCTGCGAGAGCGGAAAGCGGCGCTGGAAACATCCCGGGCGGACGCGCACTCGTCCCAGGTAAATTCCCGGGCTGAACCCAACGCTCCCAGCACCTCAACTCCGCGTGTTTCTCTGCCCAGACCCAGCGCACCTACATCTCCGGCAAAGGTGCAACATGGACCCTGGATGCGGCAGCGGCGGAAGAGACAAGCAAAGCCCCGGTCGAGGACGTCTCCCCCGCCACCACTACAGGCCTTCGAGATCTCGACCGAGAACCGCTTCGCCCCTCTCCGCGAGACGAAACGCGACACTGTGATTCTCGGAGATTCCATCGTCCGGCATGTCCGCGCTACCGGAGCTAAAGGTAAGGTGCACACTCGCTGTTTTCCTGGTGCTCGTGTTCTTGATGTCGCTGCGCAGGTACCCGCGATCCTGAAGGAGAACTTCGGAGCGGTTGTTCTTCATGCCGGAACAAACGACACCAGGCTGAGGCAAACGGAGATCTTAAAGAGGGATTTCAGGATCCTGGTGGAGACGGTACGCAGCACATCACCCACAACGAGGATCATAGTGTCAGGACCCCTTCCCACTTACCAGCGAGGGGCTGAGAAGTTTAGTAGACTTTTAGCTCTAAATGAATGGTTACAGTCATGGTGTCGAGAACATAAACTTCTCTTTGTTAATAACTGGAACTGTTTCTGGGAGCGTCCTAGGTTCTTCCGCCCTGATGGCCTGCACCCCAGCAGAGTTGGAGCAGCAGTGCTATCAGATAACATCTCTAGGATACTTCACACCATCTGACTGGTAAGACATCAGGAAATTTACGACAATGAGAACACGCATACTACAGACCAAATAGTTACAAGTTCACACACAGCCCAGTTTATAGAAACCGTATCTATTCCTCGTGTAGCAAAACCAAGAATTAAATACACAAGATCCAGAAATAATCTCATTGAAGTTAAAACTGAAAAATGCCAGATAAACAAACACCAAAAAGTTTTAAAGTTTGGTCTTTTAAACATTAGATCACTTGCACCCAAAGCACTGATTATAAATGAGATGATCACAGAGAATAATCTCGATGCACTCTGTCTCACTGAGACCTGGATTAAAGCAGGTGATTATATGGGTCTAAACGAGTCGACACCGTCAGGATATGCTTATAAGCATGAGCCGCGTCAGACTGGTCGTGGGGGGGTGTAGGAACCATTTATACTGCCTCTCTTAATGTTAGTCAGATGTTAGGATTCAGTTTTAAATCATTTGAAGTGCTCGTTCTTAAAGTTGTATTTTCAGACAGACATAGAAAACTCGCTCTGGTCACCGTGTACAGACCCCCAGGGCCCTACGCTGATTTTCTTCAAGAGTTTGCTTGTTTTCTATCAGATCTCTTGATCGATTTTGATAAAGTGCTGCTTGTAGGAGATTTTAATATTCATGTAGATGATGTAAACGATGCTCTAGGATTATCATTTGTTGACTTATTAAACTCTTTTGGGGTTAAACAAAACGTCACCGGACCAACTCATCGCTTTAACCACACATTAGACTTAATAATATCCCACGGAGCAGACGTCACTGATATAGATATCTTACCTCAGAGTGATGATATTACAGACCATTACCTCATACTGTACACACTACCGGTAGAGCAGATTAGCCGTGTTGCACCACGTTATCGACTTGGTAGGACTATTGTTCAGACCACTAAGGACAGATTCATAAATAACCTGCCTGATTTATCTCAATTTCTCACTAAACCCATAACTGCTAATGATCTTGATGAAATCACTAACAACATAGACCTTATCCTCACTAGCACAATAGACACCGTTGCCCCCATCCGGTTAAAAAAGGTTAGAGAACAAGCACCTGCACCTTGGTATAATAGTCATACGCATGCCCTCAAGAGAACAGCACGTAATCTGGAGAGAAAATGGAGGAAAACTAAATTGGAGGTATTTAGAATCGCGTATAAAGACAGTATGCTCAGCTACAGACAGGCGCTAAAAGCTGCTAGAGCTGAACACCTGAGCAAACTTATAGAAAATAACAAAAACAATCCCAGGTTCCTTTTCAGTACAGTAGCTAAACTAACTACAAATCAGGGATCTGAAAATTGTGTTCCATCACAGTTTAGTAGTGAGGACTTTATGATTTTCTTCACTGAAAAAATAGATAACATTAGAAAAACAATTGTGGCAGTTCAACCTCTGACAGTATCTCCTGAGACAGTGTTACCTTCAACTCCACAACTCCACTGTTTTACATGTATAGGACAGGAAGAGCTGTATAATGTTATTGCCAAAGCTAAATCGACAACATGTCAGTTAGATCCAATTCCTACTAAATTACTGAAGGAAGTGTTATATACAACTGGTGAACCTCTTTTAAATATTATTAACTCCTCACTATCTTTAGGTCACGTCCCTAAATCCCTCAAGTTAGCAGTTATTAAGCCCCTCATTAAAAAACCTAATCTGGATCCAAACACGTTATCAAATTACAGACCAATTTCAAATCTCCCATTTATGTCTAAGATTTTAGAAAAGATTGTCGCTGCCCAGTTCTGTTCCTACCTGCAAGAGAACAATATCTTTGAGGAGTTTCAGTCAGGTTTTAGGCCCCATCATAGCACAGAAACTGCTCTAGTTAAAATAACTAATGACCTGTTTTTAGCTTCAGACCAAGGCTTCATTTCGCTGTTGGTTTTACTTGATCTTAGTGCTGCATTCGACACTATAGACCATGATCTCCTCCTAGATCGATTACAAAATTACATCGGCATTCAGGGACAGGCATTAAGCTGGTTTAAATCCTACCTGTCCGATCGTTACCATTTCGTAGATTTAAATGGAGAGCTATCCAGGCTAATGCAAGTATATTATGGCGTGCCGCAAGGTTCAGTTCTAGGACCCCTGCTGTTCACAATATACATGCTTCCGTTAGGAAATATTATTAGAAGGCATGGAATTAGCTTCCATTGTTATGCTGATGATACTCAGCTATATATTTCATCTAAACCAGGCGATATAGCTCAATTAAGTCGGATAACTGAGTGTGTTAAGGAAATAAGAGATTGGATGACCCATAACTTTCTACTTTTAAATTCCGATAAGACTGAGATTTTGCTCATCGGACCAAAAACTAGTATACAGAAGCTCCAGCATCTAACCTGCATTTAGACGGATGTTCTGTAACCACTAATTCAACAGTAAAAGACCTGGGTGTTATTTTAGACAGCGACTTGTCTTTCAAAAATCATATCAATCAAGTTACTAAAACAGCCTTCTTTCACCTTAGAAATATTTCTAAGCTAAGAAATATGTTGTCCATATCCGATGCAGAGAAGCTCGTCCATGCGTTCATGACCTCCAGAATAGACTACTGTAATGCGTTACTAGGTGGATGTCCTGCATCATTATTAAACAAGCTTCAGTTAGTCCAGAATGCAGCAGCCAGAGTTCTTACAAGGGCAAGAAAATATGATCATATAACCCCGATCTTATCGTCCCTACATTGGCTTCCTGTTAAGTTTCGAATAGACTACAAACTATTACTTCTCACTTATAAAGCACTAAATGGTTTGGCTCCCATATATCTATCCAGTCTTTTAACTCGCTACAATCCGCCACGCTCCCTGAGATCTCAAAACTCTGGGCTTCTAGTAGTTCCTAGAATAGCAAAGTCCACTAAAGGTGGTAGAGCTTTTTCACATTTAGCTCCTAAACTCTGGAATAGTCTTCCTGACGGTGTTCGGGGCTCAGACACACTCACCCAGTTTAAGTGTAGATTAAAAACATATCTTTTTAGCAAAGCCTACACATAACACACATCACATCATAACCTTGTGCTCCAGAACATCTGATCACATGCACATTATCAACTTGTGCTGTTAATATCATGAACAGCAGCTACGCTAATTGCTCTCCACTGCTTCTCTTTCTCTCCCCATCCCGAGACACCCTGAGGTTTGGCCAGCTCCAGTCACCTCCCACCTCGTGATGATTACGGACCTTTGAAGAAGTAGATGCCGAACTCACAAACATCCCGAACCATCTAGAGACGTACCAGTGCCATTTGGATCCCGCTACATGTGTGGAGTTTGGCATTGGACCTCCTGGAGTGTTAAAGGCTCTGGCATGGAGAAGCTGATGCTGGATCTGTGGTGATCACAAATGCTGAGCTCATAAAACTCGGAGCTACTAACCATATAGACTGTATAAGACTGCAGAAAGAACATCACTTATAATCTTATACTCCAGTAATCATGTTAGTTCTCACTCTCCAGTGTTCTGTATTGTTGAAAGATTTATGATCAAACTCTTGATGTCACCCAAAATGAGGATGGGTTTCCCTTTTGAGTCTGGTTCCTCTCAAGGTTTCTTCCTCATAACATCTAAGGGAGTTTTTCCTTGCCACAGTCGCCACAGCTTGCTCATAAGGGACAAATTCACACCATTCACCTTCACTGTTGATTTGTGTAAAGCTGCTTTGAGACAATGTCTGTTGTGAAAAGCGCTATACAAATAAACTTGACTTGACTTGACTTGACTTGACCAAAGATTATCCCATGAGATAAGATATGCTAATTTGCAGTGGAATTTATAAAAAAAAAGTTCCTAAGCACAAAAACCTAGCATTGAACCCCGCTGCGCCGCTCCAGGAGTTGAGCTCCAGGTTGTTGATGCTACACCAAGACACCAGACGGTCCATCTCGCTCCTGTAGGCCGAATCGTCTCCATTAGTAATGAGGCTGATGAGGGTGGTATCATCAGCAAACTTCAGGGGTTTGACAGACTGGTGCCTAGATGAGCTTGTTGATATACATGGAGAATAGCAGAGGAGAAAGAACACAACCTTGTTCCAGATCCAGTGCTGATGTTCCGTAAATCAGTCCGTCTGTCCGTCAGGAAGTCCGTGATCCAACTGCAAATGGAGTCAGGAACATTCAGCTGGAAGAGCTGAAGTCTACAAACGGTATTCTGGCATAGGATCCTTGGGAGTCTAAATGTTTGGGCATTAGGTGGAGGGCCATGTTCACAGCATCGTCTACGGATCTGTGGAACCTTCTCCAGCTCTCCAATTTAAGAAAACTCCATCTAGACGTCTGCTATTTTTTTTTAAACTGTTAAACAAACATAGCTTTTTCCAATTTGCCAGGTATTTTAGTGAACCAGTGCTCACTCCGGCCTGAGATTTCTGCTCTTCCTGTAGCTCTTTTACCTCAAGGTTGAACGTGTTGTGCATTCTGAGGTTTTTTTTTTTCTGGTCAACACAGTTATTTGGTACTATAAGTACTGTAACCTTCCTGTCAGTTTAAATTCTTCTCTGAGAGGTTTTTTTTCCAGCCACAGACCTGTCCCTCACTGAAGGTTTTGTTTTCTGCACTGAATCCCAGGAAATCAGCAGTTTCTGAAGTACTCAAAGAAGTCGATCTGGCAGCAGCGATGACACAGACATTCAACTGAAATCACATTCTTCTATATTCTGGTGTTTGACCTAAAGATTGACCTTGACCTGGATTTTTGTTTTTTTTAAATGAGACACCTGATTGGCTGATTAGGAAACAACATAAAAGAGCATGTGAACTTGTTGATTTTAAATGACCTCTGTAGATATTTATATGCATCTTCTATTCGATTCAAAGTTTTTTTTTGGATGCGGTAGCATAATATTTAGGTCTATAAGATGTGGTTGCATTGAAATTTCTCTTCAATTTGCAGAACAAATGCAGGAAAAACCTCGGGGTGATGTGATGAGGTGACTATCGACGCTCTTGCTGGAGATGATTTATGTGAAGGTGCAGATGTGGCTACAGTGAAAGGAGAAGAGTTGAATTGTGTGCATTGGGTTTCTTGCTTTAGTGATGACGTGGCATCTTAATGATGGGATTAAGAGGTGGATTGATTCAGGTAGAACATCACTGAAGGACTGGGTGGGAAATTGCAGACTTGATCCTTGTGTAAAACAGTATATTTTATTTTTTGTCATTTAAAGGTTACCTGGCAACAAACGTTATTGTTAGGTATCTAAGTTCAGGAATGTCAGTAATCGGATACAATGGTTTTCATGGCTGTTTACCCGCCTATCAGTTTACTCTATTTGGACTGTTTTGTTTTTTTAATCAAATAATATTTAGGTTAAATGTGTCTGATTATGGAAAATACTAAGTCCTGGTCCTGGTCACCAATCCGGGTGGCTAAATCATGACGTTACATTGATTGATTTTCTGTGAGGTAAATACTTTTGAATGTGTGGCCATCGAATCCGTCCACACTGCCGTTTATAATGATGGATCACAACAAAGAAATGTATTATAACCCGAGAATAAAATGCAGAATGTCAGCTTGAATGTGAGCGTGTTTACATCCATATCGGTAAGTCGCCTAAATCATAGGACGTTGAATACACCGTTTCTGGATATATCAACATTAAGCTTATTGCTGGCAATTCGTCTGCATTATGATCAGTGTCTGGTCTTGGCAACCTTATAGATATTAGGCATGGTAAAATTCACCAATGTGCCTAGCTGCTTCATATGTACCTTTCAATGTATGCAGTGAGAATCGAATTTCATCGGCCTCAGTACACATCCCTAATAGATATCGTTAGATTGAGTATAATTCAATTCAATTCAATTCATGTTTATTTGTATTGCGCTTTTAACAATGAACATTGTCTCAAAGCAGCTTTACACAGATAATGTGGTGATTAAATGTAAATATGTTCTTTGTAAGTATGTTTGTCCCTGATGAGCAACTGTGGCAACGAAAAACTCCCCGAGATGGCATAAGGAAGAAACCTTGAGAGGAACCAGACTCAAGAGGGAACCCATCCTCATCTGGGTTGCACCAAATGTCCATTTGAAGCAGATATACAAAGTTGCACATGTATATTCACATGTTGATTGGTCACAACTTATTTTCAAGGGCTGCAGGAAAAAGGATTTCCTTGTACGATGTAGGTCAGAATACCGGATAGAAAAATGTTATACTGGTTTTGTGGTTGCTTTCACCTTCCTTGGTGTCTGTTCACTTTTAAAATCAAAGCACATGTTACAAACCTCATACTATGTGGCATTTGGTTTGATCTGAGCAGCCACGGGCGTCTGATTCTTTCAGAATTAGTTGACATTCAACAGATAAGGTGTGGAACGCTTTATCAGATGAAGTCCAAAGCTTTAACATGTACGATAGAAGACTTTAAGAGATAAGATGGAATGCTGTAAAAGATAAGATAAACTGTGTATGCCGTTTTTTTTATTTCCCACATCACAAGTTCACTGTAGTTTCAGTTCCCATCAGTGAACGTGACTCAGACAGGTAAAAAGAATAATGCTGATGCTGACAACCTTCTTAGTCTGGAACCTTTTTCTTTTTGAGCATAATTTATGATAGACTTCGACCAGTGGTGGGCCATCAGGGTCACCAAGACCTTCTCTGCAGGCCTCAACTCTATTAGAATTGCTGATTAACATATTTATATATTTAAATCTATTAATATGCATTAGCTTTTCTCTGGAGTTGTCTGTTTCCACTGGAGTTTCTATCCAATCAGATTTCAGCCGTCACATCACGTGGTCAAATGAATCTATCTTCCTTCAGCTTTGTAGTCAGCATTTAGCTGAGGCCCTCTAGAAGGCATCCAATGATGTCTGCATTTTCACATTCTATGATTGGATGCTCAAAAAGCGCACCAGTCAGAGCTCACGAACCGCCTCTGTAGCAAACTGTAGCACAAGCTCAAATATATCCGTGTCAATTCAACAGCTTTTTTTTTTTTTTTTAATTCCACAACGACTGACTGAGGAGAAGAAACTGATTTGGTCGCAGATACACTCACAAGGAGATTTTACATTGCGGAGTTTTCAAGAAAGGCTTCTTGTTTTTTTCCCCACACATAAAATTTACACACAATTTGCCCTAATTTCCAATCTGGAAAAGTGTAATGCATGGAAAATCCCAAGGTTAATAAAGGTTGAGGTTAACATTGATGCTTGTGTTATAGATGATGTATGGTGGCGAATTCCATAATTCTAAATTCAGTGATTAATGATGTGGGGGTGGGGTTGGTCATAAATTAGCATAATGAACCTATCATAAGAAATCTGCCAGCTTCTCATTAAAAAGCAATGTAACTCAATCTGTAGCCCAACATCAAAGGTAAGATAGTGACAGCACATTTTAGAATAGTGTGTCAGGGCTTTGATCCACAAATGACCTTATCACAGAGCAACCCAAAGAGCCCATTACTCCATGGGAGCTAGCTCAACTGACAATCCACAAATGGAGCTCAGTGCAGCTGTCACTGGCACAGATAAGAGGTTTCGCTCCGTCTGATTGACACGCCAAAGTTTGACTAATGTAGTTCTACAAAAGACTTCCTAAACAGTTTGGCGTGTAAACGGTCTCGAAGGCTAAGAGGTGTTGACGTTTCTTTGAAGCTTCTATAAACCGATCCGGGCCACAACGATCACAAGCTGTTAATCAGTCTGAGTGGCTGACTGTCAATAAGCTGCTACGTCGCTTCATTGCCTAAAGTCAGTGTTCACGGAATAATGAATTTAAACCTAATGTTCTCAATCAGTTTACAAACTATCGAATATTAGACTTTAAAATAGGTAGTAGCTTAGTGGTTACGGCATTCAACCTTGGATTCAAAGGTCTTGAGTTTAAATTCCAGCCACACCAAGCTGCCATTCCGGGGCCCTTGGGGAAGGCCCTTAACCTTGTAAATTGTAAAAGTGTAAATTCATTCATCTACAGTCAGCGCCTTTTTCTGGTCAGGGTCGTCATGAATCCCATGAAATTTTGTACACACACACACACACACACACACACACACACACACACACACCTAGAGGCAGTGTATAGTAATTAACGCTTTCTGATACCTGCAGCAAAACCGAATGAAACACTGAAAATAAAACGTTACTCTGAAGGTGTATATGAGAGCTCTCTGAGTGAGCGCTGTATTGATTACAAGATAAACACTGAGGCTTAATCACCTTAGTTACCTGGAGAAAGAGGCCTCAGAGTTATGGAGGACAAATCAATCAATCAATCAATCAGTTTAAATTTATATATTCCTGTGTGAATAAATACATAAATAATTAAATGTGCAAATTTGATCAAGTTTTCTTGACATCAGCAGGTCAATATTTTTTGTATTTTAATATCTAGTTATTTCAAGATAGGTGTGTGTGTGTGTGTGTGTGTGTGTGTGTGTGTGTGTGTGTGTGTAAGAGCGAGAGAACCGAATCACACAAAAGGCACCCAATGCATTTGCATTGATTTGCATATATTACATATGCACGCAATTTTGCATATATTAGTTATTGATCTATGCAAACACACATCGGATCGGAACACATATTGGAAAGGGAAAAAAACTCATGCGTGACTGATCATTTGTTTGGCGTAGTTATTTATTCTGAGACACTTGTTATCTGGTTTAGTCATAAAAAGCTTCTCAAAGACGTTTTTTAGGGAATAAATACAGAAGTTTATGTCACGATCAGCGTACGGAATCTCCTATTTTATTCGTTTTTTTTCTTTGTTTGTATGTTTTATAAATATTGACACAGTAAACCCATTCGCAGTGACGCATGGCCTTGGAATAGATGCGTAAACGAAAAGCATGAGCGTTGAAGGAGCTCCCGCAGTGAAGGGAATAAAAGGGAGGCACAGCCCGGCATTCCCCTGTATGTCATCCAGATCAGTTTGCTGCTGTAGTAAAGAAGTCATTCATCATAGCCAGGAAAGCTGCAGCATTTGGACTCTCCAGTATTATTGTACCGAATCTCTTCTAGTCAAGGAACGATAACTATGAAGAACATGTAGAAAAATACTAACGAGTGATTAAAAAATTAATTGCAAAGCGACCCTGAAATAGAGATTTCTCCTCCCAGAGCAGTTCAATAGGGTTGAGTTGTGGTGACTGGGAAGTCGTTTGATGCTAAATGTCACTCCAGACGACCGTTTGCTCTCTAAATAACACAGACGTCAGACGTACGTGTCATACGTCCTCATCGTCGCCTTGTACGGTGAAGTCGGTTCCTATGAGACAGAGCTGCACGGTGTTAAGGTATAGAACGGGAGCCATGTTGGTGCAGGATGGTTTAATGGTCTGACTGCACAAGGTATTATAACAGATTAATCTAAAGCATGTTTCAGGAAATGTAGAATCCTGTAGAACAGTAGAATCCAAGCGCACTGGAATGGAAGCACACCGGTTAAGGCTTTAAATCAGAAGGTCATGAGTTCAAATCCCAGGACCACGAAAACAAGCTGAACCCTTGAGCAAGGCACTTAAACCTCAACCGCTGATCTTAAGGGCTCTTAATCCTCAACCACTCAGTTGCCCAAGTCGCTCAGGATAATGTCTGCTGTAAAGGATGCTGTAAATGTCTGCTGTAAAGGATGCAGAATGTGGTGTGGTTGAGTATCTGACTGATTAGGGTCAGATACCATGTGTCCTCAGGTTGCTTACTGACTGTGAACTTCAGCATGCATAGTCTATAAAATGCTCAGGAATGTTTATCTTAAGGACATTTGTTCAGGTCAACCCAGGTGTCCTGATGGGCTCTCGGTCACGCTTTCAACCTGAACATGGTTCCAGAGCACCGGGGGGCCATATATCAAATTTGACAACGATGTTTGTTACACATCCAGACAGCGTATCTTTATTAAACAATAGCTGACAACACTCATAAATAATGCTGATACTCTACTGTATATACCAGGTTTCAATCTAGCGCCCTCTATTGGGGATGAGAATTTTTATAAAAGAAAAAAGAAATTGAAGATGGATGATAAGTAGTATGTAGGTTGTTTTGTCCTCTCCTGTAGAATGTTCACAAAAACACACAAAATGCACTGAAGGCATGGGTGTTAAATGCACAGCAAACCTACAGTCTCCTGCACAGAGCCCTGACCTTCAACCCTTCAACCCCTCTGACCAGCTTCTGGATAAACTGGATCACAGACTGAACACCAGGTTCTCTGATCTGACCAGAATATTCGCTGTCTTGCATAAGTTTCTTCAGAATTTTTGTTGTGTTACACCTGGAAAATGGAATTGCATCATTTTTTGGTTGTTGTTATATTTTGAAATGCTAAAATATGCAGTACTTTACCTCGTATAAGCATTTGATTAAACGTACATCGATCGAAATTTGTTCTTTCAGAACCCGAGGTGGAAAAAGACTTTTAACCATTTGAGTCACGAAACAAACACTGTTACACAAAGGTTAATTAAGCAAAAGGCAGATGTTTGTTGGTTGGATGTTCTCACCCTGCCTGGGTCAATAGTAAAACCACCTTTGGCTCCAATTACAGCTGCGCTTTTTTTCTCAATCGGATTGAGGTCTTGGCTTTGACTAGACCATTCGAACACATTCAGGTTCCACGCTTTGAATCACTCACGGTGTAGCTTTGGCGTTCTTCTTAGGGTCAGTGTCCTCTTGGAAAGTGAACTTCCACCCCAATCTCAAGTCTCTTGCAGACTGGAACAGGCTTTTCGTCTAGGATTGCCCTGCGCTTGGCTCCATCAATATTGCCCACAACCCTGAGCGGGTTTTCCAGTCCCTGCTGATGAACTATGATTTAATGTGGAGATGGTGTTCTCAGGGTGATGAATAATACTGCTTTGTTCCAAAGCGTTCCTATCTGGTATTCGGTATCATTGAAGCCAAGAGAACCCCTTTTTGAATGTTCATTCTTGCACATTTAAAATTTGGATTTCACGTGACCTTTTCCGAAAAGGACATTATACTTGCTATTTTTTCTACAAGTCCAGCTTTATCAGTTCTCGTCTTCTCGACCTTTCACCATCATACAGAAGCCGAAAGACGAGGTTTATTCTGTAGCTAGCAGATGCTTCCTGTTAGACACATGAAACCAACCAACCACATCCTTTTTAAACTGCTGCTGTATCACACTGTTCTCAGTCACATGTGCTGTCGGCTCTCTTCTGTATCAATGAGCTTACAGCTAAAATCACTGTGACTGACAGGTGGAAAGAGTTTGAAACCCCAACCACAGAAATGTACTCTTGTGGTGTTTAATTGAATACTTAATATATACTTAACAGTTCATATGCTAATGAAATGTTTATTAACCCTCTCTCATTGCCGTGGCACTAAAATGAGCTTGTAAAAATAGCTATAGGTTTTAACTTTAAGTTTGCAGATTCAGAACTACTTCTAACCACGGTTTAGTTACACGCAGGCAAATATGCCGTTATTTGTGGCGTAGTGACTGGTAGAGCATGCGTGCGTAGATGCTGCACAATCAGATGGTATTTAATATATCATGCCGATTCGCACAAACTTCCACAACAAAGTGAATGAAGAATTTATGAAATATATGTAAACCATTATATTCTACACACAGGAATTTAAACTCACAAATGGAGCAAATATTAATAATAATAATAATAATAATAATAATAATAATAATGATTGTTTTGTTTCTCACTGATTTTGTGGATTTTTCGGTCATACAACAAACCTATTAGTAGTTTCCATCTTTACTGGCGAATTTACGATCTCTTCACACCTTCACACCTAAAAATTGCAATTCTTAAATATAATGAATAAAATGTAGCTAAAATTTCTATTATTGCATTATAACCAAACGTGCTATTTCTTTTTACCGCACAAGCATTTGATTTTTTTGTTTATTTTATTCAAAAATAATATATATATATATAAAATCCTAATTTCAAGATTAAGATATAGATTATTATAGATTACAGGGTTTTTTTTTCATATTAAATTCCTATTTCAAACAAAATGAAGTGCAAAAAATATAAAAAAAGAAAGGATAAAGAAAAGGAACGCAGCATAGAATGTATTAACATGCAGTCTGAAATCCTAGTGTAGGGTTTTAAACAAAACACTGAGAACAAGGAGAGGGAGACTGATGGGCAACATCTCAGCAGGTCACCATCTCTCTCTCTCTCTCTCTCTCTCTCTCTCTCTCTCTCTCTCTCTCTCTTTCTCTCTCTCTCTCTCTCTCTCTCTCTCTCTCTCTTTCTCTCTCTCTCTCTCTCTCTCTCTCTCTCTCTCTCTCTCTCTCTCTTTCTCTCTCTCTCTCTCTCTCTCTCTCTCTCTCTCTCTCTCTCTCTCTCTTCTCTCTCTCTCTCTCTTTCTCTCTCTCTCTCTCTCTCTCTCTCTCTCTCTTCTCTCTCTCTCTCTCTCTCTCTCTCTCTCTCTCTCTCTCTTTCTCTCTCTCTCTCTCTCTCTCTCTCTCTCTCTCTCTCTCTCTTTCTTTGTGTCCTCTGCTTTATGCTTCATTTTTTTTATATATATATATATTTATTTATAATCAGCTAAAGCAGGAACAAAAGAAGGGTGATTTAAAAACAGGAGAAATGAAGAAGAGAGAATAAAAACTAATAGATTGAAATAAAAAAATTTTCAAACCCTGTAAATAAATAAAAAGCAAAGTAAAGACACAATATACAGAATAGAATCATAATAAAAAATGGGCAGAACTGAATAAAATGAGTAAAACTGAAGAATAACAGAATTTACTACAATGAGAAACAAAAGGCAGAGGCAGATCTTTCACTGCTCCTCATCTTGTCTGACGTATTGTGCTGATAATATGCTTGTGCTTTCTCTCTCTCTCTCTCTCTCTCTCTCTCTCTCTCTCTTCATATCTCGTATTCAGAGTTCTAGGGAGACGTGCCAAGGAGAAAATCGAGATGTATTTTTAGCAAATTTTATAGATTCATTGTAACGTGAAACACACGTCTATCCCACGCCCACGCGATTATAAATAGATCTAAACCTGATAAGAGCTAAATTTATCTCTCAGGCATTAAATCCACACCAGTAGAAACAAATACGCAAGAACTACCGGTATGGATGCAATAAACGACAAAACAACAATAGCGTGATACGTGACGGCCGTAAAAATTGATCATTGGCCCAATATCTGTTTTGTTTCATTTCAGGGTCTTTATAATAGTGTTTTTATGTCTTTTTTAAATCACACCACGAGTCACAAACCCCTAATCCGTCTGGAAGGCCGATTGTGTAGCAGGGACGAGACGAGGGACACGTTTTCGACGGACTTGCAAGCGATTCTTCAGCTGTGCATGGCATAGAATAAACAAGAGAGCCGTTTCCTGTGTAATTAGATTCTTTACATTCAAAGCCAGAGCAAACACACACACACACATACACACTCGTTCTCTATAACTCTCTCCATCACTCTCTTTCCTTCTCTCACTCTCTCTCTCTATCCTACTCTCAGGTGTCTATAAAGATTTCTCCACCTGTGTATGGAAATCTTGTGCATCCAATTTGGTTTGTTTGTCATCAAATTAGTACGATATGATCCGCAGCGCATCGACACCTGGCCGTGAAATTCTTTTCGAATTCCGCGTTTTAGTCCTTGTTTTGGAGATTTGTGCTCATTCAGCCACAAGGGTACTGATGGAGGTGAGGTGAGGTGAGGTGAGGTGAGGTGAGGAGGCCTGGAGTGCAGTCATTGTTTATCAAAAAAGGTGTTGAATAGAGTTCAGGTCAATGCTCTACAGCAGGAAACTCGAGATGAGGAAGCATTTTCCCTTCACTTAAACTCTGAGACCCAAACCTGTTCCAGTCAGCTCCATGAAGATTTGCTGTACATGGGTTGGAGTGAAAGATCTCCAGCCCCTATTGAACACCTTTGAAATTAATGTGAAATCTGACTGCACCCCAGGAACCTCCTCAAACACTCCAAATTCTTGTGCATCATCTTCCCAGATGAATGGAGGTTAATAGAAAGGAGACTAAATTAATATGAAGTTCAATACATATGAATCTTAGGTTCAGGTCGGATAGTTGCCATTTGTATCGTGAACATATTTGTGTCAATAGAAACTGATTTATTTATATATAATTATGAGTAGATGCGTCCCACTTTTATTATTTAGACCAATGATTTGTGAGCAAAACGACGTATCGCAACACTACGGAAACCGAGGCGTGTCCTGAGAGTCACTACAGATTAACATGGCAGAGGTAGAGCTGCGTCTTTCTGCAGACACACCAGGAAAAGAAACGTCTGGGGCACTGAACGTATGATTTGTTGTCTGTCTGAACCGAAGAAATGAAAGTGAACTTTTTGTATTATATTGAATTGTCGAGCATCATATTTTTTCTTTTTTTTTTTTTTTTATCGTATTGTGCGGCATCGCAATGTATGTGTGTGTGTGTGTGTGTGTGTGGGGGGGGGGGGGTGTTGTATCGTATCGCAATGGTAGCTGCTTCATATGTGTCTTTAATGTAGCGTATCGTTGGTTATGCATCGATTATAAGAATCAAATAAGAGACGCGCATCCCTCGTATAAAGATTGCCTTTATTACGAATCTAAAAAAAGGTGAAAACACGATTCAGAAAAGCATAAACGTATGTGTTTCATGCTTAATTAATGAGTGAGTTTTTGACGATCGAACGCACTGCAAAATGAACATCGGCGTCGTCATTCCGTTCGAAGACTTCGTGTTTATTTAGAATCATCGTTTTCCTCCAATTTGAACACGCATTTGGACTGAAGGCTAGGATACATTGCCAAACTGACAGCTCTCCAGGGACAAAAAAAAAAAATGCGCTAGATAATATTATACTTGGACAGTCAGTGTATTGGTTCAACACAAATCTTTGACAGCTTCTGTTGAAATTGTGAAGAAAATAAATCGAAGAGGTCGGGTCTGGTATCGTTCAACGCGGCTGACGTCTTTGCTATCGGGCTTTTGAGTTGAAAAGTGTAGAAAGTGTTTCTGTTCACCTCCACATGGTGAGGAAAATACGTGCTTAGACAAAGATATTGCATCAGATCTTCTGTTCTTGCAATACGGGGAAATTATAAAGATCAACAAGGAAAAAAGTCTTCCTGCTGAGATATAATACCCGTGTCTGGTTTACGCTCTGTAATCCGAGTTCTCCTGATGTATCCTAAATGAGCTCTGAAGCCTGAACAAGGTTTGAGTTATGTGTTGAAAAGTATCGATTCCAAAGACACACATCGATGACTACAGTCATCTGACATCACCGTCATGCTGAGGATGAACAGGATAAAGATCCATGAAGTTCCTGAGCAACACAAGGACTTTGTTGATAATAATTACAGTCCAAAGCCATTCTCATTCTGCTACAATGTGCTCAGGACCAGTGATCTCCAGTACTGATGGAGCTACAGTATAATAAACAGACATTCGGTGCGAGATGAAGATGGGTTTGCTTTTGAGTCTGGTTCTCCTCAGGGTTTAAGTTCATGCCATCGTGCCACAATCACCACTGGCACACTCATCAGGGATAAACTTAATAAGGTGCAAACATTTATCTCTGGAAAGCTGCTTTGAGACGGTGTTAAAAGTGCAAGTAAAAGTGAGCATTTTTGGGAGGAGAAAACTGGACCATGCGCAAGGCAGATTGAATATTAAAATGCTGGAATTGCCTCAAGTTGTCTTTGTGGAGCAATTTGTATACGAATGGTTTAAAAAAGAACAAGCTTCATCTATCTTTCATTCACTGGAATGACGAGGGGAAAATAACTAAATTGGGCCCTGAGGTGTAGGGAGAGACCTCTCAAACCAAATGTACCTATTCCTTATGCAACTCCCAATTCCCAATGCTGGTCATTTCCATAAATCGAAAATACACAAATGTAGCCTCCCAGGGAACCGCTTGTACAGTCACGTGATCGTGGGAAGTCGTGGCTCAGTGGATAAGATGTTAGACTTCTGATCGGAAGGGCTTGGATTCGAATCCCAGCACCACCAAGCTGCCAAGTTATACAACTGAGCAATCGAGGGTTAAGGGCCTTGCTCAAGGGCCCAGGAGTGGCAGCTTGGCGATACCGGGGCTCGAACCCCTGACCTTCCGATCAGAGCGGAAGAGCGTCGGCCAAATACCGTCAAATTGAATCATGCATTCGGAGAGCTTTTGTATAAATGTGTTTGGTGGATAAACTGGTGAAGAATGAGATGTTCGCTGTATGTGAGAATGCAGGGGGAGGGTGGTGGTGGTAAGATTTAAACTCACAACCTTCTGATCAAAAGTCCAATATTTTAACCACAGGGAGGTGTTAAGGGCGTTCGAATTTGGATCTCTTGATCTTTACCTTCATATATATATATATATATATATATATATATATATATATATATATATTATACACTGTTTATACACAACGATCAGGTCTGACATTCTTACATTCTGATCGTTGAGTGGTGAAGTGAAGAACACTAATGATCTTCATCATGGCACCTGTTAGTGGGTGGATTTATTTATCAGGCAGCAGGTGAACATTTTCTCCTCAAAGTTGATGTTCAAAGCAGGAAAAATGTTCATGCGTAAGGATTTGAGCAAGTTTGACAAATTGTGACGTCTAGACGTCTGGGTCAGAGCGTCTCCAAAACTGCAGCTCTTGTAGTCTGGTGATCTGCAGTGGTCAGAATTTATCAAAAGTGCTCCAAGGAAGGAACAGTGGTGAACCGGCGACAGGGTGGGTTTTATATATAAATATAGAGGATAAACACACACACACACACACACACACACACACACACACACACACACACTGTTTTACTGTATATAAGGTTCATCCACCATATATAGTGTCTGTTGCTATTCAGAAATGTCCGTCTGCCTCTACCCTACATTTTAATAAAGCATGTTATTATTATGTAGTTGTTGGATGAAGCTGTATATATGACTCTCCTGACACTGGTTTTGATTGGTGGTTTCCCAGAAAAGCTGCATTGTGCATGATATACATAGTGCACCAGTGTCGACAGCAGTCCTGTGGGTAGGAGATAGACGACATGCTGATTAACGCACACACACACACACACACACACACACACACACACATGCGCACACACACTATACATGGAAAGAGATGAGTTACAGTCTCTAACTGTCCACCTCCAAGGTGACTCAAAGAGTTATTTATGTCTAATAGCCAGTTGTTAAACACTGTTCCTGTTTTACTATGAGGCTTAATGAAGGGCTAATTGGCATGTGCAACGGGACTAATTACGCATGTAAATATCCTGTGTGTTGCAGGTGATTTGCATGAATTCTGAATAATTGGATAAAGTAGTTCATGTGTGTGTGTGTGTGTGTGTGTGTGTGTGTGTGTGTGTGTGTGTGTGTGTGTGTGCGCACTACACGCTCTTGGTCGAAATGGCAAGTTCAGATTCCCAGAAGAGAAAATGTTTTTCAGAAAAGTTTTTTTGTTTTTTTCACCAAAAATAAATACTCGAGCGACTTCTTTATGCCTGCCAACGTTTATGCATCTTGCGTAGGAGCTCTGCATTGAAAAAATGTTTGCAGGAGTTTTTAAAAATACGCCGATATAGAGCGGCCTTTTCGGCAGTTGTGCCAACTGATGTTCGAATCTGAAATCGTTGACGGTTGCGAAGGTGTTTTTCAACTTCCTGATGTTAACTTACACTGCTGTAAACCTGAACCCTTCCACCGTCTCTTATTAGTGCTCGCTCGCTCGCTCTCTCTCTCTCTCTCTCTCTCTCTCTCTCTCTCTCTCTCTCTCTCATCTCTCCCTCTTTTTCTCTCTCTCTCTCTCTCTCTCTCTCTCTCTCTCTCTCTCTCTCATCTCTCTCTCTCTCTCATCTCTCCCTCTTTTTCTCTCTCTCTCTCTCTCTCTCTCATCTCTCTCTCATCTCTCCCTCTTTTTCTCTCTCTCTCTCTCTCTCTCTCTCTCTCTCATCTCTCCCTCTTTTTCTCTCTCTCTCTCTCTCTCTCTCTCTCATCTCTCTCATCTCTCCCTCTTTTTCTCTCTCTCTCTCTCTCTCTCTCTCTCTCTCTCTCTCTCTCATCTCTCCCTCTTTTTCTTTCTCTCTCTCTCTCTCTCTCTCTCTCTCATCTCTCCCTCTTTTTCTCTTCTCTTTTAGTTCAGTTTTTCTCTTTAAAAGTTTCATACACAGAGAATGATTATTTGAATATGGTATCAGTTTGCCAACACGGTGTACAATTATATAATAAAAATCGGTGGAATATATTTATTGCCATGTAAATAAGATTATGACTGAAATATATATTTTTTCGCAGCAGCTGAACAGTTTGAGCAAACTATCAAATGTGATTTATAAAATGAACACCTACTCTATATAAATTATAATTTTTTTTATAAGTGCATTTTGCTCACTTTCTTCCACTATATTATACTGTAAATCAGGTCATTTATAAAAAAAGAAAAAAAAAAAATCTTTGTTTATATATTTTTTATATTTTTGTTCCGGCAGCATCACAAAGTATTGTATAATTTATTTATTTATTTTTTTCATTTCTTTGTATCGCTATTGCCATTGTAGGATTGAAAAAAATTTTTACAATTCTTTGCCATATTTCTAATTTAATATGCAAATTATGCAAACTTGATTTTTTTATAATCGCAATATATGCTGCAGAAGGAGTAAAGGATCTTTTTTATTTTAAGTTTGTGGAAAAGTTTAATAAGATAAACGAGTGTTGAGTGACGGGGGGATAAATGTGGAATATCTCTATAATGAATGAGGTGATAAACACTGTCACTGGTGAATCCTGGTAAATGGTATAGATTTGTTTTCACCGTTCATGCTGTGTTTTTTGTCTCTCCAGACCTCTTAATTTGCGCGTAATTTGCCTTTTACGCTTTGCGAATCTCATTCCAAATATAATTGAGTTGCTTTGTGATTATACAGTGTTGGACAGCTTCAGGAAAAATCTTCCCAAACTGCAAATTCAATACCCAGTTGTACGAAACAAACAGGGACGATATGAAGCTAAAAATAGTTAAAGTTTGCAGTTTAGTGGTATTTACAATACATATACATTCCATGTTAAAGGTTAAAGGTCTTTTATTGTCTATAAGAAACACATGCATGTTACATTTGTTTTTTTCCATTTCCAGATGTTCCACTTTGTTGTTGAAGAGCTTCCACTCAGCTTCCAGACATTTCATTTCATGTTCAGCTCAAATACTTCACTGTGCCTCGTGTAAAAATCTCTAAAGATGTTCTTCACTAGATGGAGGTTTCTTCTTCATCTCAGAGCAGTTCAGTAGGATTGAGGTGCAGTGACTGGGCAGGTGGTTCCATGATAGATATCACTCCAGACGTCTGTCTGCTCTCTAAATAACACGTACAGAACTCAGACGTGCTTCGGCTCATCGTCTTGTTGTACGGCGAAGTCGTTTCCGACGGGCCGCAGTCCAGACGAAACTGCATGGTGATGAAGTGGGAATAGGAGACGTGTTGGTTTACTTTCCAGAACATTCCCTGCTCCAAAACAACCCCAAACCATTAAACTTCCACCTCCATGTGTGAGTGTGGGGGTGAGGGAGTCTGATCACATCTTCTCTCCTGTTCTTCATCTTACACAAGATCTTCAGGTAGAGATAAAAATGTCAAATTTGGACTCCACAGCACTATTTTCCAGTCGTTCACGGTCCATTTCTTGTGTATTTTTTTGCCTTTTATTTGGTTTGTGGGGGTGTAAAATTAATCGCTCCATAATTGTGTATATATTCAATGCATAACCAATAAACCAGCTCCTGAATGCGTCTATGGCTGAGTGCAAACAAAACACAGCGTCAGTGCTTTGGTTCTTTAAAGATCTTCATGCCTCTGTGTGTGTGTGTGTGTGTGTGTGTGTGTGTGTGTGTGTTTACTTCCTGGAGTATATTTATTAGTGCATTTGGAGACTTCAAAGTCAACAAATCATCCTTCATCTCCATCCTTTGTTGCCATGGAAACAAGGCAAGAGCAGCTAGGGATCTGTGGGAAAGGATTCATTTTCTCATTATTGGAATCTCCTCCTGATGTACGTATACGGGGATCAAATGGCGCGAGCACATTTCTTACTCTCGCGTTACTATCACTGTAATCGGTAAAGCGGTCGGGCTGGGAAACATGACATCGTAACAATCAGCAGTTTATGGGAAGCGAGAGATTTTAGTGCAGCCTTATAATTTCACGGCGGTAAAGTGTTTATTTCAGTCATCTCCAAAACTGCACATTTCTCTTTTGAGCTTCTGCCCGACCACTGGAGATTTCATTTCTTTGGATATTAAAATATTTTATATTTTTCAGCAATTGATTGACTGGTCTGAAGCATAAAGTGTCGTGCCCAAAAAAAGGTAACGTTTGAATAAATCTAATATGAGAAGTTCTGGAAGACACCATACTAATGAACGAATAAATGAGTGTATAATAATGAATACGCATTATGGTAATATGGAGGATCTGAGTGCTGTTCGAATGTTGTATGTGCGCAAAGACTTTCTACTATTTTTTCTTTAATTTTGCAAAGTGATATTTAATTATTTTAAAAAAATCTTTAATGGGAATCAATAACTTATTACTATTATGATTATGATTATTATGGCTGTACACTTTTAATAAGGAGGCCAGACGGTTATTATTCATCTGCAATGACATTTTGTCATATTTTCCCAAATGGATCTACTTTTACTCATCCACATGGCGTGTTTACTTCGTCCACCACTGAATATAACTTTAGTGCCTCTACAGCAGGGGTCACCAACATGGTGCCTGTAGGCCTTTTCTAAAAATATCTGTTTCCTACTTTAAATCATTGTTGCTAATTATTGTGAGAAATCATTAACATGATCAGTGTCTTCACATAGATGAATATCATGAATTATTAATAATAACATATAATAAAAGGTAAATTGAGCAAATGTGTTATATATCTGTGTGTATTAAACTGTAGCCCATCACATTAATCACTACCCAAGAAGTAGCTCTCAGTATCTAAAAGTTTGGTGACCCCTGACCTACAGTAAGTTTGACCCTAATGTGAAACGTGAACCTGATTTTCGTATTTGCACCAGACTGTGTGTCGAACCTGATCCACGAATTGGTTCGGTCCAAATCAGGATTTATTTCCCTTCTTCATTCACTGATTCCAGTGAGCTCTTTGAACCCCGTTCCCATTCCTGAGCTGGAGATTTGCAGTGTTTTAAGATGTTCAGCATCTTTTTTTTGACGCCACCATGATCAGGTCTCGTATGTGGGCAAACCATAAGAAATTTATCAATTAAACTGAACGAAAATTATTTAGAAATACAATTAAGAAAAAACACACGGCTTAATGTAAAGCTAATTTAAATAAATAAATACTAATGATAGAACATTAACGGAGCTTTTGTTTGAAAGGAGGTTGGATATGTGCTGTATACATGGTGAGGGAAGTGGGAGCTCAGTGCACTCGTGATCGGATGTGTATGAGTTCAAATCTCTGTGGATGTTATACTTATTTACCTCTATTATACAAATGCCTTTTGTTGTTTGTGTAATTCACTACTGGGACACCTGACACCTGTTTTTTTTTTTCCGAACTATTACATGACAATGTCCCTGCACACAAATCCTGCTCCATGAAGATCTGCTTTCAATCCGCTGGAGAATCCAACCCTATTGAACACCTTCGGGATGAATGTGAACGCTGACTGCACCCCCAGGAACCTCCTCACATCATCTCACCTACATCACTACCTGACATTATTAATGCTCTTGTAGACGAACAAGCAGGAATCTCAACAAGAACGTTCCAAAATCTAGTTGAACATCTGGTATTACTGTTAGAACAACTAGTTGAATAAGAGTAGCTGTAGATAACGTTATGGTGAGGTCTCCTGTGACGCTGTTTTATTATTATTATTATTATTATTATTTTATCACTTGGGTGTGCTCTCTTGTATTATCTGCACTTTTACACTGTATCTTGTGCTTGAAGGTCCAAAAATTGTGCCAAGATGAATTCTACCCAGACATGAAACTTCTGTGACCTAAATTCAATTGCAACCTCGAAAAAGCTGACCGGAGACCAATGCCAATCTCGCTCTTAAAAAAAAAAAACATCTGCCAGGTTTTTCAGGAAATTCTGTACTTCTTTCGAACTGTCAGACATTTTCTAGATTGTGGAGCGATTGCGCTGATGTGACCACCTCGACCAAGATCTCCCAGCGGTGCTTATTCACCTGATCATAAAGCATATCATGCAGGCTTTTATCAGCTTACTACCGTCTGTCAACCAGGAACCTAAAAAGCTCTTGCTGAGCTGTGAGGAATCTGGAGTCTACAGAAGATTCCTGAACACTGAATGTTGTAGATGTGCAGTAGATGAAAACCCAAGCAGTCGTAAAAGAAAGGTTTGTGACATTTGCCCATTTTTGCTGACCTCTGAAATTTTTTGGAGCGTTCTAAACTCCTCCCTACATGTGGACACTCAGGGTTTGAGAAGAAACAAAAGTATCTGTAGGTGAGTGAAACTTCTTCTGGTCAGTGCACAGTGTAGAATCTTCTAGAAGTGAAGGTGCAGTTGAAATTTGGAAATGTATCTACAGTTGAGCGAGTTGAGACTGCTGGTTCTGGGACGTTTACATGTAGAACATTTGGTGGACTCTCCTTATCCAGAGCAACTCAGACACCTCTAAGCTCTTGTGTATCCAGAAATACGTCCAGATGCTCGTTCACGAGGACAGAAAATACAATCGGTCTAAAAACAGTTTTTTCACATTTCAGCACCAGTTTTAGTGTCTTCTCAGGAGACAATACTATAGATATGAGATTTGGATATATTTTTGAGAAGTCAATGTGCAGGTTGTATATTTGTACAGATTTATTGTCCTCTGAAAAAAACTCGATGTACACATTATTCCTATTTTTTATCCACTTTGTGTGAGCAGTATTGATATCCAGCACTGCCTTTAATCCACATCTGGTTTCGTCTGGTCCGTTTTCTTCTGAATTGTCAGAATGAGTTCTGCAGCAGAGTTCGTTAGTTGTGCAAAACATCATTTGAAGCCACTGACTTGATCATCGAGCGGAAGTTTGTTCCACTAAATGAGAATAAAGAGTCTTGAAGAGCATCTTCAATGCATGCTGAGAGCTAATGGGGCTGGTCATGAAGTTATTGTGGATGGATGAAGCGTGGTAAAGAGGGGTGAGGTCTGGGGGGAATCTTTGGTACAAATGTTCCTGTATCTTCTCCTGGATAAAAGAGGGTTCTATCACAGGCATCAGAAGACACAGTGCACTAGTCACAGCTCGCAACGTGCACCAAACTGCACAACCTCAAATACATTTGTGTGGATTTAATAATGTGTTTCTTTTGCATGACTGACTGAGCAGAAGAAACTGATTTGGTCGTAGGATGTGGTGAGAAAAAGTCACCAAAACAGTTAAAAATGTGTTGTGAGGTGAACATGGATGCTGCTGCTGGAGATGATGTATGTGGAGGTGCGGCTGCGGCTACAGTGAAAGGAGACGTGTTGAATTGTGGTTTCTTGCTTTAGTGATGACGTTCATTCTGACTGTATGAGATCCTGTGTGTGATGCAGCTCTGATCTACTGCACTTCTCTATACCACTGATGCTTTCTGTAGACGTGACGTCATAATAACGGGATTGAGAGGTGGATTGACTCGAGCAGGACGCCGCTGAAGGTTGTGAAATGCAACTCGCCACTGATATTAGTCTTCGAAAGTGCGAGTCGAGAACAGACTGGATGATCAGTGGTTTAATTGACTCACAGAAATCACAAATGTACCACCAAATCCTCCAAGCTGATGAGAAGTAGGTACCATACTTCCTTAAGAACAGCTGTAATTAGCACTGGGAGATCACTGGGCTCTCTCAGACATGCACACTGCTCCTTTATGTAGATTTCTAATTAATGGCATGATACAATAACAACATGAGAAAGATCACCTTGAGGATTACGGTAATTCCATATCAGAGCAGATTCGGCTGAAACCATTCGCTTCACTGTATTGGTTTCTTTTGAAACACCATACACTGTGTTTTCAGATTCTGCTCCTCTTAAAACCAAAAAAAAGAAAGGCTGATAATATTAGGATTCATTTCATATGTAAAATGATTCATACACCATGTACATGAGATGACCAGATATTCCATACGCCTGGATTATAAAATACCATATTTACCAAGAGAAATAAACCAATGGCCTCTTTTTTTTTTTTTTTTTTTTTTATAAACCCCGATTTATTAATTTTCTGATCTTTAAGATAAAGTGCCTTTGTTAATGGTAATGAAGCAGTGAATAGACTTTTGTACGAGCATCTCCAGAGAGTGCATTTGTTTAAATAGACCCCATTAATAGTGGACTCGTATATGTTTTCTCTTGCATCACTCAAATGTGTCTTGACGCCCAGAGATCCTCTGAGAGTGTCTCTAAGACATTACTATCTCACCACACACACACACACACACACACACACACACACACACACACACAGAGTGAGAGAAAGACACTTTGAAATCCCCTGAGTGGTGAATCTGATCTGAATTAAAAATTGATGGCCTGCTCTGGTTTGCCGTCCCTCTTTAATTAAGAGCCAAAAGTGCTTTGTTTGTGCTGCACTGAAACTGCAAAGTCACCCTGTGGGGAGGCATTGAAAACATCACAATGGGTGCGAGCAGCTGTGTGTGTGTGTGTGTGTGTGTGTGTGTGTGTGTGTGTGTGTGTGGTCCCGGGGAACTCACGCGGGTTATGTTCTAAGACCCCCACGAGTTCCAAAAATCCAAATTTTGGACGCACCCCACATCCCCTGTGGTACCTCAGTGAATTCATCCAGACATTATCATTTTAATAAAATAATGTGTTTTTGTTTTTTTTTAAATGAAATTTCTTTAGTGAAAACAGATTAAAATGTTATTCCTAACGTTCCTGAACATTCAGTCCCACTGCAGATTCCTGCAAACTTTAGGATAATATGTAACTTGCTGTTAGTTATATATATATAGTGTGTGTGTGTGTGTGTGTGTGTGTGTGTGTGTGTGTGTGTGTGTGTGTGTGTGTGTAAGGGGTGTAACGGTACAGTACACAAAATTCACGATTCGGTACATACCTAAAATTTTTTCCGACACATTTTATTATTATTATTATTAACATTTGTGAAAAAAATGTGTCAAAAATGAAATCCATTTAATGCAACACACTTTCTTTTATTATATTGATTAAATTGAGTAGTTGATTAAATAGGCACAAAATAAATTGCAAAATAAAATAAAAAAATTGGAAAAATTTAATTCAATAGTTGATATTTGTTGGGAAATACAACTTTGTGTGTGTGTGTTTGTGTGTGTGTGTGTGTGTGTGTGTGTGTGTGTGTGTGTGTGTGTGTGTGTGAAGCCCTAAGCATACTGTAGCTCTACCAACTTCCCTTCTATATCTATACCAATCAAATCTCGCATTGATTATAAAATATTACTACTGACGTATAAAGCACTTAACGGTCTCGCACCGCAGTATCTGAGTGAACTTCTGTACCAGTATGATCCTCCACGCCTACTTAGATCAAAAGGTGCTGGCTATCTGTTGGTTCCTCAAATAATGAAGACTCCAGCAGGGGGCAGATCTTTCTCTTATAAAGCCCCACAGTTATGGAACAGCCTTCCAATCAGTGTTCGGGACTCGGACACAGTCTCAGTGTACAAGTCGAGGTTGAAAACTTATTTATTTAGTCAAGCCTTTTATCAGTAGATTTTTTTCTTAGGTAAAGGCTCAGATCTGGAGGGAGCATGGATATGGAGTGTTTGGTGAACTGGTATATTTGTATGCTGTCGTCCCCTCACATTCACACGTTCACTCGGGTTTGTTGACGGTGGTGTGGTGGGTCGTCTCTTATCCCAGAGATCCTCATGTCTGTGTTACCTTCTGGTTCTCCCTTTAAGTTATGCTGCCATAGCGAGTCTTGCCGGAGTCCAAACTGCACAGTGACATCAACTTTCATACACCAATAGTTACACTTAATAATCCATATCCTTCTCTTCCCGTCACCCTCTCTCTCTCTCTCTCTCTCTCTCTCTCTCTCTCGATCGAGTTAAACATGCTCCTGAGGCTCCAGTGACCACTGTTCCTGCCCCTCTCCCCTCCGTGGATCTTCACACTTCTGTGCAGCTTGGGACGGTATCTCATCAACACCTTGGGTGGTTCCATGAAATTCCGGAGTAGAACGGGTGCTTTGAGGACGGATTGGACTGTAGTTGGTGTCGGCGGTCTGCTGCACTGACTCGGGAGTGCAGTTTGCTTCTGATCATCACTGCACCCCGCAACTTTGTATATATGCTTCAAATGGACATTTGAACATTTGACAGAGCGACTTACAACTGAGCAGGGGATGTTTTTTAGGTTTTAGGTTTTAGCTTTGCTCAAGGGCCCAGCAGTGGCAGCTTGGTGGTGGTGGGATTTGAACCTGTGATCTTCTGATCCAAAGCCCAATGCCTTAACCACTGAGCTACCACCTCCCTCTTGAGTCTGGTTCCTCTCAAGGTTTCTTCCTTATGCCATCTCAGGGAGTTTTTCCTTGCCACAGTTGCTCATCGGGACAAACATACTTACAAAGAACATATTTACATTTAATCACCACATTATCTGTGTAAAGCTGCTTTGAGACAATGTTCATTGTTAAAAGCACAATACAAATAAACATGAATTGAAAATTAAATTGAATTGAATTGAAATTATATTGTTGTTAAAAAAAATATAATCCAAAATAATATAATAAAAATATTTATTTATTTCATTTTAAGCTAAATGTTAGTATTGAATAAATGTCTGGTTGGTCAAATTATTTTTGCCTCTTCACACACACGCACACACGCATACACGCACGCACACACACACACACACACACACACACACACACACACACACACACACACACACACACACACACACACACACGTCCATCCTTCATTCATATCCATGCATTTCTTTAGTTTTAATGAAATGATTAATGATATTTGTCTTTATTTATGGTTCTTGTACCTTTTGCACATCACATTTTTCTCTTAGAAAGAATTTTTAGAAAAGAACAATAAAAAAGGATCATTATAATTATTTTCTTCTAGTTCTGCAGTACAAACTACGAAAAACAAATAATTTTCCCATTCCTCCATGGACGCAAAGGGAAAGTAAAACAAAAATGTATGTAAATGTAAATTTTTTACATTTTTTATGTTAATTACCAGAACTGCAGAATCAAAACACCACATCAAGTTCCAGACAGCCATGCACTTTTCAGATCAGCAGTGGGCGGGGCTTAAACCATCTATATAGAAAATGTAAACGTTTCCTTCTAATACACTTTACATATGAATAAGGTCACTTTTTAATTCATAGATGCATTAGATGCACACTAAGCAATATTTTAAAACATTAACCATGTTAACAGAGAACACAATAGTTTGTTGTAAGTTAATACTGATGAACTAATGAGATTTTTATTTCTGGGTATGAATAGTGTACCTTAGAGAGCCAATCATCTTACAGATCCTGGCTGCAAAATTTTTCTCCAATTTTAATAACAAATAACTTTGTACAGACTTTTGTTGCCCCGCCCCTTTTTGCCATGTGTTACAGTCATCAGATTCAAAATTATGATTTATTTTTTTTTGTCCTTAAAATGGTACATTTCCTCAGTTTAAATATTTAATACGTTTGCTATGTTCTATTGTGAACAAATATGGGAAATTTGCATATCATTGCATTCTGTTTTTATTTATATTTTACAAAGTTTCCCAACTTCATTAGAATCGGGGTTTGTATATATATATATATCGCAAATAATCGCATGATTGTCATGAGTTAATTTGAGATTAATTGTAAATTTACCGCACATTTTTATCTGTTTTGAATGTACTTTAAATGAACACAGTTCAATTCTAACTTTAATCGAATTTATTCAACATGTGCATGAACAAATATTAATCCTTTACGCAAACAAATGTTTATTATTAGTCAAACCAAACTCAACATGGAGCCTGAGGATAAAAAAATCTTGTAAAAGTTTGAAAGTAATTACGGGGATTACAGGGGTGGATTAAAAATGTTTTCGGTGAAGTTTGTAATTTGTTTAGTATAAAAGTAAAGAAAGAACGTTGTGAATAAATTTTAACTCTTTTATCTTTATTTATATTTTTCATAAAAATGGTCCTATTGAAATGTGCGCTGCGTTAATAAAATTTGTGCTGTTGAAATGAATTTGCATTAATGCGTCATTAATGCGTTAATTGTAGATAGATAGATAGATAGATAGATAGATAGATAGATAGATAGATAGATAGATAGATAGATGTGTGTCTTAATTAAAACTATTTTCTAGTATTTATTATGTAAAATAGCCCATACTTAATTAAAGAAAATTGCATATATGTGGAATAAATAGCTATATAGACTGTTTAAGCCACACCCACTTCTGATCTAAAACTCCTGGCCTGGAGTCCAGGAACTATTGTGACGTATTGATTCTGTATTTCTGCAAAAAGACAAAATTTAAAAAATCAAGTTTGTTTCCCTTCGATTCTCTTTTCCGTGCATCAACAAAGAAACGTTTAAAATCGTTAGTTTTTCCGTAGTTCGGTTCTGGAGTATTACAAGAAAACTAAAAATATCAGCTTTTTTTAGGCTCACATTCATTGTTTTTTTATATTTTTTTTCTCTCAATTTGGAGTCCAATAACATACACATTCCACACATACACACTAACGAGACATCTCTACGTCAATTCTACAGTATTAAGTGCTCTATTATATGATTTGGAGTCAATCGATCTGTGTTCTGAAGTCGATCAAAAGTAACGTACATTTACACAGGGGCATGAGTAGCACTTTTTCTTCTGAGATTACTGGATTTCCATGAATACCAAATTGAGTCTATTGGGTTACACATTTTAAAGTAGAAATACAAAGAAAACCTGTTCTATCATATTCACAGCATTTGACAGACGTTCGTATCCAGAGCGACTTTCAATTATGTCATTTATAAAAACAGAGCCTCGCTCGAGGACCTGACGGTTGCAGAATGGTTTTTCTTTCACAACTTTCTAAACAGAGGTCAAACACGCTTTTTTTTTTACCGACATTTAGGATTAAAATGAATCCTTTCTTTTTAAAACGTGATCGACTATACATTTTCTGCATTATAATACAATACAGGAAGTGATATATGCATGTCTGCATAATGAGACGACGGGCCGTGCGGATATAGGAAAATAGTTCACAGCGGGGTTTTGTGATGAGGCACAGCAGGAAGCGGAGTATAATGAATATAACAGCAGAGTGGAATAACACACACGGTGTTCACCATACAGCTTATTGATCAAATACAGTGCAGCTGAGAACTCAAACATGCTGCAGTGGAAGCGTTTCTCATCGGGATAAGTCGTTTTTCCGGCGGAATGGAAAACGACGTATCTGACGCGAACAAACAAATAATCTTTACATCATATAATTAGTCCAGGAGAACGCTGTTGGGTTTCTGCGTCTGGAGTTTTCAAGTTCTGCAACTAGTGGGCACGGTGGTGTAGAAAGAAAGAAGTGTGAGGCCCCTGCTGTGGAAACAATTCACACCTCTTCACAAGAACACTGGTATAAAATTAATCAGCAGAGTTAATGTGTGTATTTATTTTTGTAAAAATGCCATAAACAGCTGACAAAGTAAAATGTAAACCAAGCAACACGTAGCTAGCACAAGCTTTTGTGTATCCATCCTCGCTATAAATAAAACAGGATCAAAACTTTACAGTCTTGAATGAAATAACGATCGGATCTAGCCAACATAGTACTGAACCTGAGGCTGAACATGAAGAACAGCAGCAGTGTCTACCGATTGAAGCATGGTGATGGGAGTGCACTTGCTCTTGCTCTGGTCGCTCTTACATAAGTCGCAGAATTAACGAGAATTCAGTACTTGTTTGAGGACACGTTGGAAGTGAAATGATCAGAGATGCTGCTACTGTACATACGACTACATACAGCAAGTACATATACAGTAGACTATATGACGAGCCAATTAACACACATGCAAACCAGAAACTGTGAATAAGTACATTCTCATTAAAAAGTGCTTTGTCAAGTCAGCTCTCTGAACATCAAGTGCAAATCTGCCCTGGACTATTGGAGAACCATCGTTTCTGTCTAAAAACGCTCCGCAATTCACACTTTAGTTTGGAATCGTCCCTAATGAAACGTCTGAAAACTCACGTCCCTGTACTGCTCACGAGCAAAAACGTAAGAGACTTTGACACGCGTAATTTCTGCCCGGCGTTTATTTCCGGTTCTTTCAAACATCTCGGCAACGACGTTAAATGCGTAAATTTTCGGATGCCTCCATTTTCACACGCAGTCCAACACTGCGGCGCGAAAACGGCGTTTTTTAAATGAGCCCACTTTGGAGAGCGTTTTGGAAAAGCTACGTTTTTTTTGTGTTTTTATTTTTAACAAAAACGTATTAGCGTGGACGTGGCCTTCAGGCCGTGATCGACTGCAAAGATACGCCACATATCTCATATCTCACTCTAAATTTCTGCTCACATTTCAAAGGTCAGCGAGAAACAAGAAACACCATCGAACATCCAAAACGAACTACACTCTCTGTCTAAAGTGGACTTCAGTCAGAATTTACTGTGGAAAGTCGCTTGTCTTGTCTACATGCCGAGTCTGGTGCTGGGGAATGTGACATCTTCAGTATCAAGTAAATGTCCTTCAAGCTAACCACCAATCATCATTGTCTTGCCTCGATGACTGTTCACGCATTGCACTCGCACCAATCACCATTAAGTGTTTCGAGTGGCTAATCATGAGACACAAAGAGCTCTTCCTCTCACTCTAGACTCATTTCAATATGTCTACCCGCATAACTGTTCATCAGCGGAGCTCATTTCTGCTACCTGTCTCGGACAAGAAGGACAATTATATGAGGATGCTGTTCGTCACAACTCGGCTCGACACAATTATCTTCTTGCAAATCATAGAAAAGCTGAGCTTGCAGCTGAATCGTTGACCTCTGCAGCTGGATCTTAGACTTTCAAACCCATCAGAATCAGCACACAAACACCGGCGCTTCCCAAGGCAGTCAACCGCTGCTGTATTTACACCTCGCACTCATGATTGTGCTTCTGCTTCGCTGGAGTAACACAGTCTTATTATTAATCAAACCGAAGAACTGATTGTCGACTTCAGGAGCACCAACGGGGATCACTCTCGAATATCAATGAAAAATCTTTGGAGAATCCACAGTACTGTGAAGTTTCTGGGTGTTCAGTGACATCACATCACACAGGACCTCTTTTTGGGACTCAAAAGGACATAAGCACTTATGTCAAAAAAAAAGGAGTTGAAAACGTCTCATCTCCTTTTCTATCCTTCTACAGAGGTATAATACAGGGAGATAGTAGAGTACATACTGACCAGCTATCTGACTGGAACGTCATAGTGTTTGAAAGCCCACAGTGGACCGTACAGCTGAGAGAATTATAGGTTTGACTCATTCAACCAACTGGTCAACAAAAACAGCTGCCTCCCCAGGGGGACCTGTCCTGTGTCTTTTATTGTCCTACGTATTTGCTAAATTTAATTGCAACATTTTTTGTTATTGTGTCAACGTTCTTGTTTATCCAACTGTGATTTAAAAAATATATAATTTGATAGATTTTAGTAAGTGCAATAGCTAATCTGCTGACACCTTTAACATGAAGGAAAAAAAACTGTTTTGCATTTTGTGTTTCAGGTACAGAATTGGATACGATCCAGAGCCTGCTCTGGGAACGCTGGGCATATGGCTGGAACATGCCCTGTATGGAATGCCAGTTTATCAAAGAGCATCAAGCACACCTACCATCATTTATACCTATGGACATTTTACTGTGGGCAACTCGCCTTCATGAATGCATGTGTTTTTTTTGGAGAAGCAAAACTTAAAATACCAGTACTATTGAACCAGATAATAGACATCTTCCCATTGGTGGCAGTTAAACCTAATCTTTACATCAAACCAAATGTTAACAGTATTTTTTTGTGATCCACATGCACAACCTTCTTTACCATACTGATCAACGCCACAGTGTACAGCACTACAGTGTACAGCACTACTACACTGCACTACTAGCTCTAATGCTGTGGTAGAGTGGTTAAGCTTAGTGGCTAAGGCGCTGGGTTACTGATCGGAAGGTCGGCGGGTCAAGCCCCGGTATCACCAACTACAAATACTTCTACATAGCGCTAGTGTACAGCACTACTACATAGAGCTAGTGTACAGCACTACAATGTACAACACTACTACATAGAGCTAGTGTACAGCACTACAATGTTCAGCACTACTACAAGTCAAGTCAAGAGGCTTTTATTTTATTTTATACATAGAGCTAGTGTACAGCACTACAATGTACAACACTACTACATAGAGCTAGTGTACAACACTACTACATAGAGCTAGTGTACAGCACTACAATGTTCAGCACTACTACATAGAGCTATTGTACAGCACTACAATGTTTAGCACTACTACATAGAGCTAGTGTACAGCACTACTACATAGAGCTGTACACTAGCTCTATGTAGTAGTGCTGTACATTGTAGTGCTGTACATAGAGCTAGTGTACAGCACTACAATGTTCAGCACTACTACATAGAGCTAGTGTACAGCACTACAATGTTCAGCACTACTACATAGAGCTAGTGTACAGCACTACAATGTACAGCACTACTACATAGAGCTAGTGAACAGCACTACTACATAGCGCTAGTGTACAACACTACAATGTTCAGCACTACTACATAGCGCTAGTGTACAGCACTACAATGTTCAGCACTACTACATAGAGCTAGTGTGCAGCACTACAATGTTCAGCACTACTACATAGAGCTAGTGTACAGCACTACTACATAGAGCTAGTGTACAGCACTACAATGTACAGCACTACTACATAGAGCTAGTGTACAGCACTACAATGTACAGCACTACTACATAGAGCTAGTGTACAGCACTACAATGTACAGCACTACTACATAGATTTAGTGTACAGCACTACAATGTACAGCACTACTACATAGAGCTAGTGTACAGCACTACAATGTACAGCACTACTTCATAGTGCTAGTGTACAGCACTACAATGTACAGCACTACTACATAGCGCTAGTGTACAGCACTACAATGTACAGCACTACTACATAGATCTAGTGTACAGCACTACAATGTACAGCACTACTACATAGCGCTAGTGTACAGCACTACAATGTACAGCACTACTACATACGCTAGTGTACAGCACTACAATGTACAGCACTACTACATAGCGCTAGTGTACAGCACTACAATGTACAGCACTACTACATAGCGCTAGTGTACAGCACTACAATGTACAGCACTACTACATAGCGCTAGTGTACAGCACTACAATGTACAGCACTACTACATAGAGCTAGTGTACAGCACTACAATTTACAGCACTACTACATAGAGCCAGTGTACAGCACTACAATGTTCAGCACTACTACATAGAGCTAGTGTACAGCACTACAATGTACAGCACTACTACATAGCGCTAGTGTACAGCACTACAATGTACAGCACTACTACATAGCGCTAGTGTACAGCACTACAATGTACAGCACTACTACATAGAGCTAGTGTACAGCACTACAATTTACAGCACTACTACATAGCGCTAGTGTACAGCACTACAATGTTCAGCACTACTACATAGAGCTAGTGTACAGCACTACAATGTACAGCACTACTACATAGAGCTAGTGTACAGCACTACTACATAGAGCTAGTGTACAGCACTACAATGTACAGCACTACTACATAGCGCTAGTGTACAGCACTACAATGTACAGCACTACTACATAGCGCTAGTGTACAGCACTACAATGTACAGCACTACTACATAGAGCTAGTGTACAGCACTACAATTTACAGCACTACTACATAGCGCTAGTGTACAGCACTACAATGTTCAGCACTACTACATAGAGCTAGTGTACAGCACTACAATGTTCAGCACTACTACATAGAGCTAGTGTACAGCACTACAATGTACAGCACTACTACATAGAGCTAGTGTACAGCACTACAATGTACAGCACTACTACATAGATCTAGTGTACAGCACTACAATGTACAGCATTACTGCATAGCGCTAGTGTACAGCACTACTATATAGCGCTAGTGTACAGCACTACTACATAGCGCTGGTGTAGAGCACTACAATGTACAGCACTACTACATAGCGCTAGTGTACAGCACTACAATGTACAGCATTACTGCATAGCGCTAGTGTACAGCACTACAATGTACAGCACTACTACATAGCGCTAGTGTACAGCACTACCACATAGCGCTGGTGTAGAGCACTACAATGTACAGCACTACTACATAGCGCTAGTGTACAGCCCTACAATGTACAGCATTACTGCATAGCGCTAGTGTACAGCACTACAATGTACAGCACTACTACATAGCGCTGGTGTACAGCACTACAATGTACAACACTACTACATAGCCCTAGTGTACAGCACTACTACATAGCGCTAGTGTACAGCACTACTACATAGTACTAGTGTACAGCACTACAATGTAGAGCACTACTAATAGCGCTAGTGTACAGCACTAAATGTACAGCATTACTGCATAGCGCTAGTGTACAGCACTACAATGGACAGCACTACTACATAGCGCTAGTGTACAGCACTACAATGTACAGCACTACTACATAGCGCTAGTGTACAGCACTACAATGTACAGCACTACTACATAGCGTAGTGTACAGCACTACTACATAGTACTAGTGTACAGCACTACAATGTACAGCACTACTACATAGCGCTAGTGTACAGCACTACTACATAGCGCTAGTGTACAGCACTACAATGTACAGCACTACTACATAGCGCTAGTGTACAGCACTACTACATAGCGCTAGTGTACAGCACTACATAAATACAGCTAGTGTACAGCACTACAATGTACAGCACTACTAGCTAGTGACAGCATACATGTACAGCATATGCTAGGCTAGTGTAGACTACAATGTACAGCACTACTACATAGGCTAGTGTACAGCACTACAATGTACAGCACTACTACATAGAGCTAGTGTACAGCACTACAATGTACAGCACTACTACATAGCGCTAGTGTACAGCACTACAATGTACAGCACTACTACATAGCGCTAGTGTACAGCACTACAATGTACAGATACTACATGTAGCAGTTACTAGCTAGTGTACAGCACTACTAAGCACTACAATGTACAGCACTACTACATAGGCTAGTGTAACATAAATGTACAGCACTACTACATAGCGCTAGTGTACAGCACTACAATGTACAGCACTACTACATAGCGCTAGTGTACAGCACTACAATGTACAGCATACTATAGCGCTAGTGTAAGCACTACAATGTACAGCACTACTACATAGCGCTAGTGTACAGCACTAATAGCGCTAGCATCAATGTACAGCACTACTACATAGCGCTAGTGTACAGCACTACAATGTACAGCACTACTGCATAGCGCTAGTGTACAGCACTACAATGTACAGCACTACTACATAGCGCTAGTGTACAGCACTACAATGTACAGCACTACTACATAGCCTAGTGTACAGCACTACAATGTACAGCATACTACATAGCGCTAGTGTACAGCCCTAAATGTACAGCATTACTCATAGCGCTAGTGTACAGCACTACAATGTACAGCACTACTACATAGCGCTGGTGTACAGCACTACAATGTACAGCACTACTACATAGAGCCTAGTGTACAGCACTACAATGTACAGCACTACTCATAGCGCTAGTGTACCAGCACTACAATGTACAGCATACTACATAGGGCTAGTGTAGCACTACAATGTACAGCACTACTACATAGCGCTAGTGTACAGACTACAATGTACAGCACTACTACATAGCGCTAGTGTACAGCACTACAATGTACAGCCACTACTACATAGAGCTAGTGTACAGCACTACAATGTACAGCACTACTACATAGCGCTAGTGTACAGCACTACAATGTACAGCACTACTACATAGGCTAGTGTACAGCACTACATGTACAGCACTACTACATAGCGCTAGTGTACAGCACTACAATGTAACAGCACTACTACATAGCGCTAGTGTACAGCACTACAATGTACAGCACTACTACATAGGCTAGTGTACAGCACTACAATGTACAGCACTACTACATAGAGCTAGTGTACAGCACTACAATGTACAGCACTACTACATAGGCTAGTGTACAGCACTACAATGTACAGCACTACTACATAGCGCTAGTGTACAGCACTACAATGTACAGCTACTACATAGCTAGTGTACAGCACTCACAGTGTACAGCACTACTACATAGACTAGTGTACAGCACTACAATGTACAGCACTACTACATAGCGCTAGTGTACAGCACTACAATGTACAGCACTACTACATAGCGCTAGCAGCCTACAGTGTACAGCACTACTACATAGGCTAGTGACAGCACTACAATGTACAGCACTACTACATAGCGCTAGTGTACAGCACTACAATGTACAGCACTACTACATAGCGCTAGTGTACAGCACTACAATGTACAGCACTACTACATAGCGCTAGTGTACAGCACTACAATGTACAGCACTACTACATAGAGCTAGTGTACAGCACTACAATGTACAGCATACATAGTGTTACAGCACTACTAATAGCGCTAGTGTACAGCACTACTATATAGCGCTAGTGTACAGCACTACTACATAGCGCTAGTGTAGAGCACTACAATGTACAGCACTACTACATAGCGCTAGTGTACAGCACTACAATGTACAGCATTACTACATAGCGCTAGTGTACAGCACTACAATGTACAGCACTACTACATAGCGCTAGTGTACAGCACTACCACATAGCGCTGTGTAGAGCACTACAATGTACAGCACTACTACATAGCGCTAGTGTACAGCACTACAATGTACAGCATTACTGCATAGCGCTAGTGTACAGCACTACAATGTACAGCACTACTACATAGCGCTGGTGTACAGCACTACAATGTACAACACTACTACATAGCCCTAGTGTACAGCACTACTACATAGCGCTAGTGTACAGCACTACTACATAGTACTAGTGTACAGCACTACAATGTACAGCACTACTACATAGCGCTAGTGTACAGCACTACAATGTACAGCATTACTGCATAGCGCTAGTGTACAGCACTACAATGGACAGCACTACTACATAGCGCTAGTGTACAGCACTACAATGTACAGCACTACTACATAGCGCTAGTGTACAGCACTACAATGTACAGCACTACTACATAGCGCTAGTGTACAGCACTACTACATAGTACTAGTGTACAGCACTACAATGTACAGCACTACTACATAGCTTAAGTGTACAGCACTACTACATAGCGCTAGTGTACAGCACTACAATGTACAGCACTACTACATAGCGCTAGTGTACAGCACTACTACATAGCGCTAGTGTACAGCACTACAATGTACAGCACTACTACATAGCGCTGGTGTAGAGCACTACAATGTACAGCACTACTACCATAGCGCTAGAGTACAGCACTACAGTCTACAGCACTACTACATAGCCTAGGTACAGCACTACAAGTGTACAGCACTACTACATAGCACTAGTGTACAGCACTACAATGTACAGCACTACTACATAGCGCTAGTGTACAGCACTACAATGTACAGCACTACTACATAGAGCTAGTGTACAGCACTACAATGTACAGCACTACTACATAGATCTAGTGTACAGCACTACAATGTACAGCACTACTACATAGAGCTAGTGTACAGCACTACAATGTACAGCACTACTACATAGTGCTAGTGTACAGCACTACAATGTACAGCACTACTACATAGCTGCTAGTGTACAGCACTACAATGTACAATGTACAGCACTACTACATAGCGCTAGTGTACAGCACTACAATTACAGCACTACAGCGCTAGTGTACAGCATACTACATGGTACTAGTGTACAGCACTACAATGTACAGCACTACTACATAGCGCTGGTGTAGAGCACTACAATGTACAGCACTACTACATAGCGCTAGAGTACAGCACTACAGTGTACAGCACTACTACATAGCGCTAGTGTACAGCACTACAATGTACAGCACTACTACATAGCGCTAGAGTACAGCACTACAGTGTACAGCACTACTACATAGCGCTAGTGTACAGCACTACTACATAGTACTAGTGTACAGCACTACAATGTACAGCACTACTACATAGCGCTGGTGTAGAGCACTACAATGTACAGCACTACTACATAGCGCTAGAGTACAGCACTACAGTCTACAGCACTACTACATAGCACTAGTGTACAGCACTACAATGTACAGCACTACTACATAGCGCTAGTGTACAGCACTACAATGTACAGCACTACTACATAGAGCTAGTGTACAGCACTACAATGTACAGCACTACTACATAGATCTAGTGTACAGCACTACAATGTACAGCATTACTGCATAGCGCTAGTGTACAGCACTACTATATAGCGCTAGTGTACAGCACTACTACATAGCGCTGGTGTAGAGCACTACAATGTACAGCACTACTACATAGCGCTAGTGTACAGCACTACAATGTACAGCATTACTGCATAGCGCTAGTGTACAGCACTACAATGTACAGCACTACTACATAGCGCTAGTGTACAGCACTACCACATAGCGCTGGTGTAGAGCACTACAATGTACAGCACTACTACATAGCGCTAGTGTACAGCCCTACAATGTACAGCATTACTGCATAGCGCTAGTGTACAGCACTACAATGTACAGCACTACTACATAGCGCTGGTGTACAGCACTACAATGTACAACACTACTACATAGCCCTAGTGTACAGCACTACTACATAGCGCTAGTGTACAGCACTACTACATAGTACTAGTGTACAGCACTACAATGTAGAGCACTACTACATAGCGCTAGTGTACAGCACTAAAATGTACAGCATTACTGCATAGCGCTAGTGTACAGCACTACAATGGACAGCACTACTACATAGCGCTAGTGTACAGCACTACAATGTACAGCACTACTACATAGCGCTAGTGTACAGCACTACAATGTACAGCACTACTACATAGCGCTAGTGTACAGCACTACTACATAGTACTAGTGTACAGCACTACAATGTACAGCACTACTACATAGCGCTAGTGTACAGCACTACTACATAGCGCTAGTGTACAGCACTACAATGTACAGCACTACTACATAGCGCTAGTGTACAGCACTACTACATAGCGCTAGTGTACAGCACTACAATGTACAGCACTACTACATAGCGCTAGTGTACAGCACTACAATGTACAGCACTACTACATAGAGCTAGTGTACAGCACTACAATGTACAGCACTACTACATAGAGCTAGTGTACAGCACTACAATGTACAGCACTACTACATAGATCTAGTGTACAGCACTACAATGTACAGCATTACTGCATAGCGCTAGTGTACAGCACTACTATATAGCGCTAGTGTACAGCACTACTACATAGCGCTGGTGTAGAGCACTACAATGTACAGCACTACTACATAGCGCTAGTGTACAGCACTACAATGTACAGCATTACTGCATAGCGCTAGTGTACAGCACTACAATGTACAGCACTACTACATAGCGCTAGTGTACAGCACTACCACATAGCGCTGGTGTAGAGCACTACAATGTACAGCACTACTACATAGCGCTAGTGTACAGCACTACAATGTACAGCATTACTGCATAGCGCTAGTGTACAGCACTACAATGTACAGCACTACTACATAGCGCTAGTGTACAGCACTACAATGTACAGCACTACTACATAGAGCTAGTGTACAGCACTACAATGTACAGCACTACTACATAGATCTAGTGTACAGCACTACAATGTACAGCATTACTGCATAGCGCTAGTGTACAGCACTACAATGTACAGCACTACTACATAGAGCTAGTGTACAGCACTACAATGTACAGCACTACTACATAGATCTAGTGTACAGCACTACAATGTACAGCATTACTGCATAGAGCTAGTGTACAGCACTACTATATAGCGCTAGTGTACAGCACTACTACATAGCGCTGGTGTAGAGCACTACAATGTACAGCACTACTACATAGCGCTAGTGTACAGCACTACAATGTACAGCATTACTGCATAGCGCTAGTGTACAGCACTACAATGTACAGCACTACTACATAGCGCTAGTGTACAGCACTACCACATAGCGCTGGTGTAGAGCACTACAATGTACAGCACTACTACATAGCGCTAGTGTACAGCCCTACAATGTACAGCATTACTGCATAGCGCTAGTGTACAGCACTACAATGTACAGCACTACTACATAGCGCTGGTGTACAGCACTACAATGTACAACACTACTACATAGCCCTAGTGTACAGCACTACTACATAGCGCTAGTGTACAGCACTACTACATAGTACTAGTGTACAGCACTACAATCTACAGCACTACTACATAGCGCTGGTGTAGAGCACTACAATGTACAGCACTACTACATAGCGCTAGTGTACAGCACTACAATGTACAGCATTACTGCATAGCGCTAGTGTACAGCACTACAATGTACAGCACTACTACATAGCGCTAGTGTACAGCACTACAATGTACAGCACTACTACATCGCTTAAGTGTACAGCACTACTACATAGCGCTAGTGTACAGCACTACAATGTACAACACTACTACATCGCTTAAGTGTACAGCACTACTACATAGCGCTAGTGTACAGCACTACAATGTACAGCACTACTACGTAGCGCTAGTGTACAGCACTACTACATAGTACTAGTGTACAGCACTACAATGTACAGCACTACTACATAGCTTAAGTGTACAGCACTACTACATAGCGCTAGTGTACAGCACTACAATGTACAGCCCTACTACATAGCTTAAGTGTACAGCACTACTACATAGCGCTAGTGTACAGCACTACAATGTACAGCACTACTACATAGCGCTAGTGTACAGCACTACTACATAGTACTAGTGTACAGCACTACAATGTACAGCATTACCGCATAGCGCTGGTGTACAGCACTACTTCATAGTGCTAGTGTACAGCACTACAATGTACAGCACTACTACATAGCGCTAGTGTACAGCACTACAATGTACAGCATTACCGCATAGCGCTGGTGTACAGCACTACAATGTACAGCACTACTACATAGCGCTAGTGTACAGCACTACTACATAGCGCTAGTGTACAGCACTACAATGTACAGCACTACTACATAGCGCTAGTGTACAGCACTACAATGTACAGCACTACTACATAGATCTAGTGTACAGCACTACAATGTACAGCATTACTGCATAGCGCTAGTGTACAGCACTACTATATAGCGCTAGTGTACAGCACTACTACATAGCGCTGGTGTATGTACAGCATACTACATAAGTACAGCAGCACTACAATGTACAGCATTACTGCATAGCGCTAGTGTACAGCACTACAATGTACAGCACTACTACATAGCGCTAGTGTACAGCACTACAATGTACAGCATTACTGCATAGCGCTAGTGTACAGCACTACAATGTACAGCACTACTACATAGCGCTGGTGTACAGCACTACAATGTACAACACTACTACATAGCCCTAGTGTACAGCACTACTACATAGCGCTAGTGTACAGCACTACTACATAGTACTAGTGTACAGCACTACAATGTACAGCACTACTACATAGCGCTAGTGTACAGCACTACAATGTACAGCATTACTGCATAGCGCTAGTGTACAGCACTACAATGTACAGCACTACTACATAGCGCTAGTGCACAGCACTACAATGTACAGCACTACTACATAGCGCTAGTGTACAGCACTACAATGTACAGCACTACTACATAGCGCTAGTGTACAGCACTACTACATAGTACTAGTGTACAGCACTACAATGTACAGCACTACTACATAGCTTAAGTGTACAGCACTACTACATAGCGCTAGTGTACAGCACTACAATGTACAGCACTACTACATAGCGCTAGTGTACAGCACTACTACATAGCGCTAGTGTACAGCACTACAATGTACAGCACTACTACATAGCGCTGGTGTAGAGCACTACAATGTACAGCACTACTACATAGCGCTAGAGTACAGCACTACAGTCTACAGCACTACTACATAGAGCTAGTGTACAGCACTACAATGTACAGCACTACTACATAGCGCTAGTGTACAGCACTACAATGTACAGCTATTACAGCACTACAATGTACAGCACTACTACATAGCTAGTGTAAGCACTACATGTACAGCATTACCATACGCTAGTTACAGCACTACATTACAGCACTACTACATAGCGCTGTGTACAGCACTACAATGTACAGCACTACTACATAGCGCTAGTGTACAGCACTACAATGTACAGCATACTAAGACTAGTGTACAGCACTACAATGTACAGCATACTGCATAGCTAGTGTACAGCACTACATACCTATGTACAGCACTACTATAGCGCTAGTGTACAGCACTACTACATAGCGCTGTGTAAGCACTACAATGTACAGCACTACTACATAGCGCTAGTGTACAGCACTACAATGTACAGCACTACTACATAGCGCTAGTGTACAGCACTACAATGTACAGCACTACTACATAGCGCTAGTGTACAGCACTACAATGTACAGCACTACTACATAGCTAGTGTACAGCACTACAATGTACAGCACTACTACATAGCGCTAGTGTACAGCACTACAATGTACAGCACTACTACATAGCGCTAGTGTACAGCACTACAATGTACAGCACTACTACATAGCGCTAGTGTACAGCACTACAATGTACAGCACTACTACATAGCTAGTGTACAGCACTACAATGTACAGCACTACTACATAGTGACAGCACTACAATGTACAGCATACTGCATAGCCTAGTGTACAGCACTACTATATAGCGCTAGTGAACAGCACTACTACATAGCGCTGGTGTAGAGCACTACAATGTACAGCACTACTACATAGCGCTAGTGTACAGCACTACAATGTACAGCATTACTGCATAGCGCTAGTGTACAGCACTACAATGTACAGCACTACTACATAGCGCTAGTGTACAGCACTACCACATAGCGCTGGTGTAGAGCACTACAATGTACAGCACTACTACATAGCGCTAGTGTACAGCCCTACAATGTACAGCATTACTGCATAGCGCTAGTGTACAGCACTACAATGTACAGCACTACTACATAGCGCTGGTGTACAGCACTACAATGTACAACACTACTACATAGCCCTAGTGTACAGCACTACTACATAGCGCTAGTGTACAGCACTACACATAGTACTAGTGTACAGCACTACAATCTACAGCACTACTACATAGCGCTGGTGTAGAGCACTACAATGTACAGCACTACTACATAGCGCTAGTGTACAGCACTACAATGTACAGCATTACTGCATAGCGCTAGTGTACAGCACTACAATGTACAGCACTACTACATAGCGCTAGTGTACAGCACTACAATGTACAGCACTACTACATCGCTTAAGTGTACAGCACTACTACATAGCGCTAGTGTACAGCACTACAATGTACAACACTACTACATCGCTTAAGTGTACAGCACTACTACATAGCGCTAGTGTACAGCACTACAATGTACAGCACTACTACGTAGCGCTAGTGTACAGCACTACTACATAGTACTAGTGTACAGCACTACAATGTACAGCACTACTACATAGCTTAAGTGTACAGCACTACTACATAGCGCTAGTGTACAGCACTACAATGTACAGCCCTACTACATAGCTTAAGTGTACAGCACTACTACATAGCGCTAGTGTACAGCACTACAATGTACAGCACTACTACATAGCGCTAGTGTACAGCACTACTACATAGTACTAGTGTACAGCACTACAATGTACAGCATTACCGCATAGCGCTGGTGTACAGCACTACTTCATAGTGCTAGTGTACAGCACTACAATGTACAGCACTACTACATAGCGCTAGTGTACAGCACTACAATGTACAGCATTACCGCATAGCGCTGGTGTACAGCACTACAATGTACAGCACTACTACATAGCGCTAGTGTACAGCACTACTACATAGTACTAGTGTACGGCACTACAATGTACAGCACTACTACATAGCTTAAGTGTACAGCACTACAATGTACAGCACTACTACATAGCGCTAGTGTACAGCACTACAATGTACAGCACTACTACATAGCGCTAGTGTACAGCCCTACTACGTAGCGCTAGTGTACAGCACTACTACATAGTACTAGTGTACGGCACTACAATGTACAGCACTACTACATAGCGCTAGTGTACAGCACTACCACATAGCGCTGGTGTAGAGCACTACAATGTACAGCACTACTACATAGCGCTAGTGTACAGCCCTACAATGTACAGCATTACTGCATAGCGCTAGTGTACAGCACTACAATGTACAGCACTACTACATAGCGCTGGTGTACAGCACTACAATGTACAACACTACTACATAGCCCTAGTGTACAGCACTACTACATAGCGCTAGTGTACAGCACTACTACATAGTACTAGTGTACAGCACTACAATCTACAGCACTACTACATAGCGCTGGTGTAGAGCACTACAATGTACAGCACTACTACATAGCGCTAGTGTACAGCACTACAATGTACAGCATTACTGCATAGCGCTAGTGTACAGCACTACAATGTACAGCACTACTACATAGCGCTAGTGTACAGCACTACAATGTACAGCACTACTACATCGCTTAAGTGTACAGCACTACTACATAGCGCTAGTGTACAGCACTACAATGTACAACACTACTACATCGCTTAAGTGTACAGCACTACTACATAGCGCTAGTGTACAGCACTACAATGTACAGCACTACTACGTAGCGCTAGTGTACAGCACTACTACATAGTACTAGTGTACAGCACTACAATGTACAGCACTACTACATAGCTTAAGTGTACAGCACTACTACATAGCGCTAGTGTACAGCACTACAATGTACAGCCCTACTACATAGCTTAAGTGTACAGCACTACTACATAGCGCTAGTGTACAGCACTACAATGTACAGCACTACTACATAGCGCTAGTGTACAGCACTACTACATAGTACTAGTGTACAGCACTACAATGTACAGCATTACCGCATAGCGCTGGTGTACAGCACTACTTCATAGTGCTAGTGTACAGCACTACAATGTACAGCACTACTACATAGCGCTAGTGTACAGCACTACAATGTACAGCATTACCGCATAGCGCTGATGTACAGCACTACAATGTACAGCACTACTACATAGCGCTAGTGTACAGCACTACTACATAGTACTAGTGTACGGCACTACAATGTACAGCACTACTACATAGCTTAAGTGTACAGCACTACAATGTACAGCACTACTACATAGCGCTAGTGTACAGCACTACAATGTACAGCACTACTACATAGCGCTAGTGTACAGCACTACTACGTAGCGCTAGTGTACAGCACTACTACATAGTACTAGTGTACAGCACTACAATGTACAGCACTACTACATAGCTTAAGTGTACAGCACTACTACATAGTGCTAGTGTACAGCACTACAATGTACAGTGTGCAGGCAAATTATCTTTTTTTGTCCATAAACCTTTCCTCACGCTGTCCAGCTCCAGCTGTATCTGGGCCCAAATCTATTTTAAACACCTGTTAAATCCACATGAATGTGTTTGAGTTTGTGCGGTTTGCTACAGATGCGGGTTGCGAGCTCTGACTAAAGCCCCCTCTGACCCTCCCATCAAAATACGTGAAAATGCCGACGTTATTGGTTGCTAGCTAGATGGCCCCAGTGTCGCAGACTCAAAATCTGTTTGGTTAAAGCAACAGCTTCAAGCTATATGAATTTAATGCGACAAGCACCAGCACGTTTGTTTAGTCTCCGCCTTGCACTTTGAGCTCGTGTGTGAATTATTATCAAACTTGAAAACATGCACAACAATGCCAGGGATATAAAAAAATAAAAATAAGAGAAACTAGAGTTAGCGCAGTGTCACTGCAGCTGCTCGCTCCGTATCGGAAATACGATTTGTAGCGCGTCATTTTGCACATGCGCTAAATAAGAAAAGGCTAAGGAGATCATATCTTTAGAAAATTGTATATTCTATCTCACACACACACACACACACACACACACACACACACACACACACACACACACACACACACAGACAGATCAAAAGGTCAGAGGTTTACATTTGGTATTGCCAAACTGTCATTGCCAAACGCTTCTTTCTTTCTTTCTTTCTTTCTTTCTTTCTTTCTTTCTTTCTTTCTTACTTTCTTGAAAAGAATCAACAAGCAAGTTCAACAAATTACATCATGAAGGAATGACTGGAAACATCTAGAATGTTTGTCAAATGTGAAAATCGTTTGCCTTTTTAAGCATTGTAGCCTTGTATCTATTTCAGCTTTATGTTAGTGTGACTGCAGCAGAACTGTGAAAAAAAAGTGTCTGTAAATCTAAATATGTTTGCTTTAAATTTAGAAGGTTTATGTAGGCAATTCGACGTCTGTTAAAATATGAAATATGATCATGTGATCATGCAACTGCTGTCTGGGACGACTAAATGTCTTCCATATGCTCATTCGATGCTTTTATTCTCAATCAGTGATCCACATGCGGTAACATGTTTGTGGACATCTGGACAGCAATCCCATCCCACCCAACCGAATAATCCCAAACCAGAACAAAGGGACATATGAAGAAGGTTTAACTACACAAAAGAGGAAAAGAAAAAATCTAAATATCAAAATAAAACGTAGAAAAATCCATCAATTAAACAAAGAATAATACAAAAACTGCTCCTTAAAGTAGCAAAGAGGAAAAAAAAGAGAAAAAAGAAATATACCTCCCTTCAATCTACCTGCAGGATACGTGCATCATTAAAGTAGGTAACACTAAAAAAGCAACTGAAGGGCAGACGTCTCATTTGATTTTAAGATCTTTAATTTGAAAGAGTTCCAAAACGTCTGGGACGGAGTGCAAACGTATGACTGAGTTTACAGGGTGAATGTTTACATTCTGGGATATATCTCAGATTCTAGTACAGTCTAGAGTCCAGCACATGACGTGGGAGTGCGTATATTTATTAACACGCTGTCTCATTAACCATCGTTAAACTTCAGGTCTAATTTCTCTTCACTAGTGATTTTTCAATAAGATTTGTTCTTTTACCTAGTCAAAGTGTACATTCGAGAGATAAAACCACTCACATGGGGATTCAATCTGTGCATTTCTTCCCATGCAGATTTTAAAGGTAAAGAGGGAAAACCCAGAAAACAGGGATGAGGCACAATGTCTAATTTGAACAAAAATAACCCCAAAAAAGGTAAGATGAATGTCAACAATAAGTCGGAGAAAGTCGTACAAACGTTATAAATGAAAATTTGTTCGACGCATATTAGATCCTCCTTTTTCCAGAAAGAGAATGAAGACTCTATGAAGGAGAGAGGGAAGAGGTGATTTATGAATCTATGAAAGAGAGAGGGAAGAGGTGATTTGGATGTCAGTTTTAAGTGCTTGTATTTGTGTTGTTTATTTGTGTATAGTGCGGGTGTGCAGCAGGAGCATTAGTCAGGAGGTTCCTCACCTGCAGTTCAATGGGGTTGAGACTGGGGGCTCTGTGCAGGAACTCCATTCTTGGCAAAGCTAGTCTACATGGAGCTCATGCTGGAACGACTTTTGTTTTTAGCCAAGGGAAATCATATTGTGGAGGAGGAATAAGAGGATGAATATAATGAACACTTGGGACAATTGGCACAAACTCTTCCTATACGTAGAAATGTATGCTTATTGCCAGCAATTCCTTTTTTCTGTACTTTTTTGTTCCACCGAAGATGTAGCATCCCTGCTGTCTACAGATGAGAAACAGATGGAGAAATTGTCTCGAGGTCTTTGCCAGACACTCTACTGACAGACGCGAGCTCTCGCTGCATGCGCGTGCTGTTTTAGCAGCATAGATTTCAGCCACATCTGACACCAGGTCATCCATCAGCCTTTAAAGCGACTGTTGTTGTTGTGCCTTTTTATCTGTTACAGCTAACAGTCTCACTGAGCTGTGGTGCTCGGATCCAAACTCCAAACAAGTGTGCCATGTTAGCATCAGCATCAGCATGCCATCTGCATCTGTCCAAATCTCTGTTCAGACGTCTGTTCCGTTTATCAGTCTTTATAAACGACCTAGAAGTTAGAGACTCATCCTACATCTATAGGTGATGTTTTGTGTAATTATAAAGACTAAACGTTTAAGCAAACATTCCTGAACAAGACGTGATATTCTGCGAAGAAGCAAAACAAAGTCCTTCATTATTCTTCATTACGGAAAATCCCTCACCAGGGTGCATATGGTTCTGTAAACAGACAAACTTGAACAGAACTCTATGCCTGAATGAAGCGTGACTAATTAATTTGTGATCTGGGCCATAAAGGTACGCAACAAAATCAAACACGTTCAAATTCAATTTTATTTCATTTGATTTGCAAAGCACTTTCAACAATGGACATTGTCCCAAAGCAGCTTGACATGCATAAATAGATTACAAATATACATTTTAGCATCATAAATGAGTCCCTCTGAATGTATCCCTAATGAGCAAAGCCTCGTCGTCCTCATCTGGGTATGTGTTCGCTAACAGACACTTGAATACAGAACATGGCATTCGCAGAATCAAATCATTGTAGCATTTTATATGAGTTTATGCTAATTAGAGTTCAGAACTATTGTCATAATTTTATACTAATAAGGGTGATGTTAACATCCTTTTTACTCCTTAGAACAATCATAATATACTTTTTGTTGAAATCTTTATAAACATCTGATTGGATCAGTCTGGTTTTAGAGCATTTATCTGGTACTACCAGTCATGTGTTCATTGTGAACCATTATCTGTGAAGAGTAAATCACAAGTAGCTAAATCTTCCATATGCTCTCTCAGTGAGGTGGTTTGGTTGCTGAACGGAAGGTCAGGCCCTAGTTTTGCCAAGCTGACACTCTTGGGGCCCTTGAACGAGGCCCTTAACCTTATCTGTGGAGTGAAGTACTTGTGACGAGTATTACGCACCTTTCTTTCTTTCTTTCTTTCTTTTTTTTTCCTTTCCTCAAGCCATGATCACCTCTTACAGTGCATTCTGCTTGTACATACAGATGCAGTATGTATACTTTAATATAGTTATATAAATATAGTATATATTTATATACAGTCTGGTTATACTCTATTAAAATCTACAGTAATCCTCTGCTGTACCGCGATTCGAATCTCGCACCCCGGTTTATCGCGAAATTGCATTTGCCGCATTATTGATTCGTTTGGCTGATTTTTTCGGGTCAGTTAGAGCACAATAGACCAAAACACATTGTTTTTATGAAGTTTTACGTTAAAATAATAAAATGTATTAATAAAAATATAATTATTCATTATAAAATGATGTAAAATGAAAATACGGTACAGTACTGTATACATGAAAGAGCATTTTTGCTGTCCGTTTATCGCCGTTTTTTGTTTATCGCGGGCGATTATGGAACGTAACCACCGCGATAAATGGGGGACTGTATTTTCAAATATAATAACTGACTTTAATAATCTATATATTTATATTACTAATAAAACATTTCCCGAAATTTAACTGACCCAAGTAAGTAAATCACATGATGTACTGTCTGGCCAAAAGAAAAATAGTCCCAACCTGGAAGTAACAATAACAAGTAAGAGACATCATTGGATTAATACTGCAGCGATTAATATGTTTCAGCTGCATTGAGTTTTTCAACCTGATCCATTGAGTAGTTTCTCATTTCTTATAAAAACATACTGGAAGACAAATTCTGAAGGGTCAAACTGAAACTACTATAAGACTTGTGCAATGCATTATTTAAACCTAGTAAGGGGGTTGTGAAGAATCATCTTCGAGGAAGAAATGTGATCAGATAAAACAAATCTTGAATGATGTGAAAGTGAGTGCAATTCGACAAGCACAATGAGAAGCAAACTCAAGGAATTAAGACTAAACAGCTGTGTAGCCTTATGCAATACTGTATAGCTTTATCAGTGAGCCTAATCTTTAAAAAAGCTTTAATTAGTCCAAAGTTACCCAGTCCACAACCCTCCATGCTATCTCCACAACCCTCCATCTGGCCCTCACCCATCTGGATAACAAGGACTCTTATGTAAGGATGCTGTTCATAGACTTTAGTTCAGCATTCAACACAATTATTCCCCAGCACCTGATCAAGAAGCTGAGCCTACTGGGCCTGGACACCTCTCTCTGCAACTGGATCCTGGACTTCCTGACCGAGAGACCTCAGTCAGTCCGGATCGGGAACAGCATCTCCAGCACCACAACACTGAGCACTGGAGCCCCTCAGGGCTGTGTGCTCAGTCCACTGCTGTTCACTCTGCTGACTCACGACTGTGCACCAACGCACAGCTCAAATCATATCATTAAGTTTGCTGATGACACGACCGTGGTGGGTCTAATCAGCAAGAACGACAAGTCAGCATACAGAGATAAGGTGCAACGGTTAACAGCCTGGTGTGGAGCCAACAACCTGTCTCTGAACGTGGACAAAACCAAAGAGATGGTTGTTGACTTCAGGAGAACACAGAGTGACCATTCTCCACTGATCATCAATGGATCTTCAGTGGAGATCGTCAAGAGCACCAAATTCCTTGGTGTTCATCTGGCAGACAACCTCACCTGGTCACTTAACACCAGCTCCATCACCAAAAAAAGCCCAGCAGCGTCTCTACTTCCTGAGAAGGCTGAGGAAAGCTCATCTCCCTCCCCCCATCCTGACCATGTTCTATAGAGGGACCATCGAGAGCATCGTGAGCAGCTGCATCACTGCCTGGTTTGGGAACTGCACCGTCTCGGATCGCAAGACCCTACAGAGGATAGTGAGGACAGCTGAGAAGATCATCGGAGTCTCTCTCCCCTCTATCATGGACATTTACACCACACACTGCATCCGCAAAGCACACAGCATTGTGTACGATCACACACACCCGTCACACACACTTTTCACACTCCTACCATCAGGGAAACGGTTCCGAAGCATTCGGGCCGTCACATCAAGACTGTGCAACAGTTTTTTTCCCGCAAGCCGTCAGGCTCCTGAACAAACATCTGAACTGAACTCTCTCTCTCTCTCACACACACACACACACACACACACACACACACACACACACACACACACACTTACACACAACTGAGTGACTGATCTGTACAACCGGACTCAACACACATACACTTCACACACCCAGGTTTCAGCACCATTCACACCTCTCATTATCGCAAAATGTTTACATGCCGTTTGTTGCTGATCTCCGGGACTTGTTCTTTTTGCACAATATTCTGTCCAAATCCTTTGGTCACTGATCACTTTATTTTGATTGCTGCTATTATATTTTATACTATTATAGAATTGCAAAATTCTGTTTACATTTCTGTTTACATTTTTCTGCTACTGTGCACCTTATCCTGTCACGACAGGTTTTACTGGCGGAGCTATTGCTTTTTTTATTTTTATATTTTGTGTATTGTCTTGCACTGTCCTGTGTTGTTTTGCACTGTTTGCACCAGTTGCACACATGCACTTTATGTGGCGAGGATCTTAGTTCCTGGCCCTGTGTTCTTCTGTTCTGTGACTGTTGTTTTATGTTGTTTTATGTAGCACCTGGGTTCAGGAGAAACGTTGTTTCATTTCACTGTATACTGCATCAGCTATATATGGTTGAAATGACAATAAAAGCTTCTTCTTGACTCTTGACTTCTTGAGTTCCAGAGTGACAGGATAAGAAGAGATGCAGTGATGTACCCAACATGCGTGGTGCCAACAAGCCTGTGGGGACAATGTAATTATCTGAGGCTTCTTCAGTCAGTCAGGTCTATGTTATGTGCCCAAAAAAATAAGGCCAGTTGACTTGATTTCGGAAAATCGAAGATAATGCCAAAATTAATCTGATTAAAATTCAGATTCAGAAAGCATGAGTCATCATTTTTTACATATGGATTGGCCACTATAGAGTCTACATCTTAACCCCATTTTGAATCTTTGGGATGTACTGCATGAACTTTATGCAGCGGTTTGACTCATCATTGCAAAACCTAAGCAGGAAATGAATGCAATTTTGCATAGAAATGAGTGTGACATCGCATAAGCTAATCAAAATGATGCCATTGCAAATGTGGGCCACGATCAAAGCAAAATAGGGTCCTACAAAACATTTATTTTAGTTTCCTTTTGACCAGGCAGTGTTTATAACACTTATGTAATTAGTACAAATGTATACCAGACGTTTAAATGTTTAACAACCACTTTAATGTGCAAATCAATGTATTTTCTTATCCCTACATAAGTTGGATCCTACAGTAAGATTTGGGTTTTTTTCTCCGGGAATCAGTGCTCCAATTGTTTGCTCAATATTTGACTCTTTAATTTGGTTGGTCCACAACAAATGGCACATTACATCTGGAATACCGTCACAGTTTCCCCATATGATACATTGTGGAACTGCAGAACAAAACGCCCACGCCAGCAGTGGTGTAAATCAATTTGAGATATGATTCATTAAGTCGAAATGAACTGTACAGGAGTAACAGATGTCTGAAAGACGCGAAGCTGATTGTGATTCATCACTATCTGGCAACACGGTCCCGATCGTTAAACAACCGTGAACAAATTTCACGTGCTCTTTTATGAGTGTACATTAAATAAATCAATAATATGTAAAATATCCTTTAATTGGTCATTAATTTGCATAGAATATAAGATGAAAGATCTTCAGGCTGATGCACATCGCATGAGTGGTGCGTATTGTGGGGTATGAACCCATAAAAGTACAAATAAAAGTACAAAAAAGTACAAAAACGTCCTACATGCACTGTCCCTCTAATAAACTCGTTTCTAATCTTGTCCATCGTCGTCACTCCCAATGAACATCTCAGCATCTTCAGCTCTGCTACCTCCAGCTCCACCTCCTGTCTTTTACTCAATGCCACTGTCTCTAATCCATACAACATCTCAGGTCTCACCACAGTCCTATAAACTTTCCCTTTCACTCTCACAGATACTCTTCTATCACAAATCACTCCTGCTATCACTCTTCTCCACCCACTCCACCCTGCCTGCACTCTTTTCTTCACTTCTCTAACACACTCTCCATTACTTTGCACTGTTGACCCCAGGTATCTGAACTCCTCCACCTTCTCCACCTCTTTTCCCTGCAACCGCACCACTCCACTGCCCCCCCTCTCATTCACACACATGTACTCTGTCTTACTCCTACTGACTTTCATTCCCCTTCTCTCCAGCATGTACCTCCACCTCTCCAGGATCTTCTCCACCTGCTCCCTACTCTCACCACAATTCACAATATCATCTGCAAACATCATAGTCCACGGAGACTCCTGTCTGACCTTGTCCTTCAACCTGTCCATCAACACTCCAAACAGAAAAGGGCTCAGAGCCGATCCTTGATGCAGTCCAACCTCCACCTTGAACCAGTCTGTTGTTCCTAGTTCCTGTTGTTTTGATTTATTATTGTATTTTCATTGTGTCAATTTTTTTAACTGTTGTTGTGTCTTTTGCTGGGCTAAAAAGAGGGTAGGAAAAGTTTATTTACAAAAATTAAAACGCCACCTGGATAAATTTAGAAAATTAAGAATTACACAGATCAGCTGATAGGCTGTAGCTCTGTATCTTCGCACAAAGACCTCCCCAGGAGATGGAGGTTATTATAATTGTTAGTGGAGTTGTTATTATAATGGCAAATAAAATCTACATGTGGAACGAGCAGTTCAAACGGATCTCATGATCACGTGAAAAAAACATTAAATGCTGAAGAACATTGATGCATTGCAAATAAAATTCTAATATAAAGCAACATTATAATGCAACCTCTGGATCGAAACTTGACATCCCTCTAGTTCTATGTCCTAAACTCTGGACTGAAAGGATTGAATAAAAAACTCATAGGTAAATCGTTTAAATGTATCCAGAGCTGATCTGATCATGAACTGTGTGTTTAATTCGTTATCTAGCCAGTTGCTCTTTCAAGCAAAAAAGAGATTTCCATCGTGTGCTTTCTTACATTGTTTGTTTTTGACCCTCCATGAACCTTCAAAGAGCTTATTTGCAGCTTTGTGTGAATGCCAAACTGAGATCCGTGCTTCCTGAAAGCATCAATCAAGTCTACGATTGATGCAATCTGATTTTGAATCAAATTTTTTCCAGCATTTCAAAAGCTTTGGGTTTTGTTTTTCCAACAATTTTGTAGTAAACATGCCATAGTCTTCCTCAACTAAAGATTTTCCTTTACTGGAACCATGAAGCCGAGCCGATCCGTTACGGGGAGGTAGCGAGGTCTGTTTTTGAGAACGAACTGTTTCCTCAACGCCTCTGAACCTCTTGTCTTGATAATGTCTGACCTTGCTAATGCTTTTATGGCTGAATGGGCAAATCTCCGCAGCGACATTCCAAAAATCTCATGGAAATCCTTCTCTGAATAGTAGAGGTTGTTACAGCAGCACTCTGTATTAATGCTCCATGGTTGTGAAATGGGATGTGGAGCATATGGCACGCTTTGGGCATATAGTGGATGATTTAATGGATTGCTATTGTTACAAAATACTCACTGCGTATACTTTTATATGCCTGAATAAACCCAATTTAAGTGTTCTACTTTCTTACACTGTCTGTAGAGGGTATGAAATAATAACCGTATTAATTTGATTTAATGTCTTTTTTCAGATGAATGATATTTGGGGCAGAAGCACGCAAAAAAAACCTGAATGACCTCTCGGTAGTAATGAGGCTGTTAATGCGATGACTTTTTCCACCAGTGAGAGGGATTATTGCATATAGTCATGTTCTGTACAGTCAAGAATTTCAATCCAGAAGTAGTGCTGATGTGTGCTGTACAGTTTACAGTGGTTTGAATATGTATTTACATTCTTCTGCCGAAAATGTCACATCTGGACTCATCTGTCCTCAGAAACTCCTCCTCCAGTCATTCACTGTCCAATTCCCAATTGTTTCTTTCTTCTATCTATTTTGCTGCATAGAAACAAAACACATGCAAAAACCGTATGATGCTACGTGTTTCCAAACCTTTGACCTGCATTGTAAGTGCAGCATGTTGCGTTATCTGTTGTCTGGTGTGTCGATATTTAATTTATCACAGTATTATTGCAGTGATTCATGATCAGGAATCCAGGTGAGGTTTTTAAAATCAGATAAGCTCTGATTTCAGTTTTCGGAGCATGCTGTTGTTGAAGAAGTTGAATAACGGTTGCGGTTATTCCCCTGAGGTTGTCATCATGGCTCTGCTGCATAACTGCAGGTTTCAGAGCACAGAGGCACGTGATGGTTCTGCCGCCAGTGAACACTTTAGAATACACGAAGCTGGTCTTTGACATTTCCTTCTTCTGTGAAATAGTCCAAAATCACTTGAAATATGATTGTAAGACGAGTAAAAGTAACAGCTAGAATTAGCTTTGGACAGGAGGTGAAGATGTGGAGTGTAGAGGATCAGGTGAAGGACAAGGAGAAAGGGGTGTGTGGCCCAGGAGGACCAGGCCAGGACCAGGCACCCTGCACCCACAGGCTTCAGAGCACAGCACACTGAGACACAGAACTGGTCACGGCCAGAGGCTTCACTAATATCCATAAATAAATACATTACGGTGATTATTGTTCACTTATTGTATTATAATGCTTCATAAAAACAAGATGTGAACTAAATGGACGAAAGATTTGTGCTCATCTGTCCATAAGATTTGTTTGTGATTTTTAAACATCCCATTCTACATTTCATCTACATTATCTCTTATTATAACCTCCACTATTCTGGGAAGATGTTTCTCTAGAATTGGGAGTGAGGTTGTGGAGGTTTGTGGTACTGATGTAGATGAGGAGGTTCCTGGGGTACAGTCTGTGCTCACGTTCATCCCAAAGGTGTTCAATAGGGTTGGAGTTTTATAGTAGATCATGTTTGGGGCTCAAAGTTCAAGAATTCAGAGAAATCATATGCAACTGTGTGCCTCCATCTTGGTGGAAACAGTTTGTAAAAGAACTACAAATGTCTGGAATCAGGAGTTTTTAGAATAAAGTCCTAATAAAACTATTTACTAAAATATTCTTATAGCTAATCATTATGTTTTATTTATATTTACATTGCATGTAATTCAGTATATAAGCAATATCTATCTGTCTGTCTGTCTGTCTGTCTGTCTGTCTGTCTGTCTGTCTGTCTATTCATGCATTTGTCTATCTATCTATCTATCTATCTATCTATCTATCTATCTATCTATCTATCTATCTATCTATCTATCTATACATGTATTTGTTTATCTATCCATCCATCCATCCATCTATTAATCCATCCGAGGATTGTAAACAAAATGCTGATTGTGCACAGTTTATTAACTAAAATGTGAAGTGATTATTGCAGCAGATGATTAATTAAAATGGAACATTGAAAAAAACTAAACAAAACAAAACAAAAAAAACAATCATTTGCTGATCTAACGGTCAAAACAGATTGATTTTCGCCTGTAGGTTCACTCTGTCACCTGCATTTGGTTTAAATGGATTTTCAGAATACGCAACTGTGAAATGTGTACGTTCCGAGCAGCGTGCGGAGTGTCGGAACGTCGGGATGCTCGATATTGTTTTAGAACAGCAAGGCGTGATGTGTGAAATGGTGCGTTTTATTGTAGTCCATTTACATAAAAAAAAAAATCAAATCAAATTCGACTGCAATAAGGATGCTACGGGTTTTATTCTGGTCTCATGCTTGAAAGATCACACGGGGAAAAACGTCGATTCAAAAAGCATAAATCAAAGAGTTTGAATTGAAACGATGCTCCTCAGGCTGTTCTCCACTTGGTCTCTGATGACGTAAATACAACCTGAACTCAGAGAAATGGAAGGTAAATAGCTCGAAACACTAATTTCTTAAGAAATGCTGTGGCTCAGTAATTCTACAACCAGCCAACTCGATCTACTGTAAGTATCTGGCAACCCAGGATGCATTAATCATCTATGATCAGTTAAAAAAATCAGTTAATCTCTATTTATAAACCACATGTTTATAATGTATTCTAATTATAATTACAAACGTTCCTTTCCTGTTACTCACGTACACAAACGGTGAACTTTTCACCACAGGTAATTGTGGTGAGAAGTTCACCGTTCCTGTACGTGAGTAACAGGAAAAACAAGTTTGTAATTATAATTAAAATACATTATAATAACGGCACTAAATTATGGATTGTAAAGATTTTAGAGTTTGTTCAGTCACATGGTCAGGTTGTGATGTAGGATGAGGAGTCCTGGTGTGCGGTGTTCAGTAGGGATGATGATCGAATTACAAATCCTGTGATTATTTAGTTTTAGGTTTTTAGGTTTTTGGGTATAACATTGTACTTGGTTGGACTTGGTAATTCTGTGGTTAAGGCATTGGATCTTGGATCAGAAGGTCACGAGTTCAAATCCCAGACCTACTTTCATTTATAAACTAAAATTAGTGCTACTTTCTATTCAGTTTAAAGAGATACGACTGAAAACGTGTCCAATTACAGAGGGCGCAACTACACCGTATATTTATACACCCCCGACCTTGACTTAATCCCGAAGACGCTCGCTGAGTACAGTCCAAGTTCGTTGAAGGTCACAGACACATTCATACAACATTGGACACTAATATCATGGTAAAAAACAAAAAGCAGGTCATTCTGTACAAACAGGACAAAGCCATTACGAAGAAATTACCAGGATTAATGTGTGGTGTATAACCTTGAGTCTGCCTTATGGTTTAATTTAACCACCGTTTAATGTTCTTTATGGAACGTCTCGGACCCTCGTGAAGAATAGCACGGCCTGTCAGAGTGATGAAGAGGGTCATTCGGTGGTGGGCGCATAACAGTCTGAGGACGTTCTCTCTTTTCTAATGCTCCAGTAGGGGGCATCGTCTATCGGTATTTCTACGTTCGAGCAGAAAAGAAAAATGTGGCAATATCTACAGTACAGTGTAAAAATACACACAATTACAACTAATACAGTTTCACTTTCAAACAGTTTCAAATGTTGTTGTAAAAATTGTTCTCCAGCAATGATGATAGCTACCATCCTCCTTCTCCCACATCCTGTACAGTGTCCAGAGGAATCCGCAGGACTGAGCCTCCTGATCAGCTTGTCCAGTCTCCTTCTGTCTGCTGCACCAGATCACTCTATAAAAGATGTCTGAAGCCACCACAGAGGCCAAAAAAGTTCTTCAGTAGTGCTGCACTCCGAAAAACCTTCTCCTCAGCATTAAGAGTCTGCTCTGTCCTTTCTTATAAATTGCTTCAGTATTATCTTCTCCAGTCCAGTTTGCTGTTCAGATGAACACCCAGGTATTTGAGTCCACTCTTTCAATGGATGACGTACAATTAGTCTGATAAAACAATAATGTGTACAGCTATTGATAACAAAGGCGAATGATTAAAAAGGACATTAGTGAAGGATCGTCCCCAGTGCTGTTTGAGGAACCTGATTCATTTGCACATGTAATGAAGTTAATAAGCGACTGGGTTTCCTCCAGGTCTTCTGGTTGCCTGCACAAACATGGTGGATTTGCATTAAAAGTGGATTTTCTTATTCTAAATGTCCCATCGAATGAATCACGTCCTATAGCGTATCACATCTAGACTTCCTGACGTGGACTTCCGTCTGATAGCCGCGACACTGTCTATGATGAAGCGGGTAGAAGATGAATGAATGAACATATCACACGGATGTCCTTCCATGGAACACATTTGTTTGGTATAAGGGATGGTGAGATTCTGTGTGTTATTGGCGTATCGCAACACTACAAAGGCGTGTCCTGAGCATCAGATAGAAATTAGAGATTAACATGGCAGAGGTAGAGCTGTAACTTCCTGCAGACAGAACAGAAAAATAACTTCTAGTTTTATTTTCATGTGTTAAAAGTCAGAAGGCACTGATTTGCTGGATGTCAGAACCAAAGAATTAATGGGGGGAAAACGTATCGTATCGCATCATATAATCATCATTTATTTTCAGAGTAGCGCAATTATGGAGATCTGCATCTCTTATAGATGCTAATCCCAGCATGAGCTACTGTTTTGGAGATGCTCAGATACAGACATGTAGACATCACAAAAAAATTGCCCAGATCCATTTACTTGCCCATTTTTCTTACTTCCAGCGCGTCAACTTTTATAACATTCAAATCATATATACATTTTGAAGATTGAAAGTTGTTGCCCAATGAGGTTATTCGTTATGTTTATACTGTATGCGTCTGAAAAACCTACAATTCTTTCTCAGGTCCTGATAAATGAAAATACAAAAGTGAAGTAGGGAATAATTTCCTTTTCTACAATAACTATAGTCTTCACCGGGGTTGTTTTCTCTAGATGTAAAGTGAAAAATCTGCTTTTTTTTCCTGCCTTAAATGTGTTATTGTGGTTTCTACTCTGGATTAGGTAATATCATAAATATTGATGTTCCTTACAGGAAAGGCCAAAACAGTTTTCCCCCAAAATGTGAGCTGTGATGCAGTTTCCAAGCCTTCGGAACCCCCCCCCCAAAAAAAACACGATAATATAATTGTCTCTCTCAAATCCATTAACACTGCTTTTCCTACTCACAACCTCCCTGAAGACAACGACAGAGGAAACCAAACACCTTGTAATAGTTGTGATGCTCAGTATATTTTAACTGGAGTCTATATCTGAATCGTCTATATTTAGCATTCTTATTGATTTTCTATAAACACGCATGACAGCATCAAGCTTTCAGAGTGTGTGTGTGTGTGTGTGTGTGTGTGTGTGTGTGTGTGTGTGTGTGTGTGTGTGTGTGTGTGTGTTTTCCCTGCACCAGCATTAATAAAAGTGCCTCTGCCTACGTCCTGTCCTTCCAGAATACACTCGGGGAGATGATAAGATGATGAAAATGATTAATGACATCAGACACTTTCAAAGTTTCACACAAACCACAGATTTAGGATGAGAAACTTTTCCTTGCATTTCTCACACATGCTCATAGCATCAAAACTACACACAGGCGATGGACTCGCACTCTCTCTATCCATCTATCTGTCTCTATCTATCTCTTACACACACTCATTTTATTGCTTTCACTTGCATTTAGTCAAAGTCTGGTAAACTCATGCAGAGAAGAGCTGAGAAATAGATGGATGGATAGACGGACAGATAGATAGATTGCTGGCTGGATGAATGAGTAGACTGACTGATAGATAGATAGATAGATAGATAGATAGATAGATAGATAGATAGATAGATAGATAGATAGATAGATAGATAGATAGATAGATAGATAGATAGTTTGAGATATATATATATATATAAATGGATGGCTGGATAGATACATTTATGTATGGATAGATGGATGGCGAGATAGATATATGCATGGGTGGATAGATAGATATATATATATACAGTGCCCTCCACAATTATTGGCACCCCTGTTTAAGATGTGGTCGTGGACTTCTAAAAATTCTCCTTTTTTTTAAAACAACATAGAACCCAAATGCAAAAAAAGAGAAAAATCCAACCTTTCATTTAAGTACATAACTTTGGTGGTAAAAAAAATCACACATTTAGAAAAAAAAAAAATTGAAATCATGTGTCCCACAATTATTGGCACCCCTAACAATTCCTCTGAAAAATGTAATTGTTTTTTTTTTTAATATATTTTTCTGTAGTTGCTAAGGTTGGTCAGGGTATCTAGGGACTTTTAATTAGTAATTCATGATTTCCTGTTTCCCTGGGGTATAAATATGACGTGACACAGAGGCCTAATTCTCTTACCCATTTGTCAACATGGCAAAGACAAGAGAACACACCATTCAAGTAAGGCAGATGTGTGTCGACCTTCATAAGTCATGCAATGGCTACAAGAAAATAGCCACTCGCCTTAACTTGCCGGTATCTACAGTCAGAGGAATCATTAAGAAGTTTAAAACAACTGGAACAGTGACAAACAAGGCTGGAAGAGGTCCCAAGTTTATCTTGCCACAACGCACAGTGAGGAGGATGGTAAGAGAAGTAAAAAAATTTCCCAAGCTCACCGTCACAGAATTGCATCAAAGAGTGGCATCTTGGGGTCACAGAGTCTCCAAAACAACCATCAGACGCTCTCTACATGCCAACAAGCTGTTTGGGAGGCATGCAAGGAAAAAGCCTTTTCTCACTAACACTCACAAACGTAAACGTCTGGAGTTTGCTAAGCGGTACTGGGACTTCAACTGGGATCGTGTGCTTTGGTCAGATGAGACTAAGATTGAGCTTTTTGGCAACAAACACTCTAAGTGGGTCTGGCGTAAAACAAAAGATGAGTATGCCAAAAAGCACCTCATGCCCACCGTGAAGTATGGTGGAGGATCTGTGATGCTGTGGGCCTGTTTCTCTTCCAAAGGCCCTGGGAACCTTGTTAGGGTGCATGGCATTATGAACGCTTTGAAGTACCAGGATATTTTAAATAAAAACCTGATGGCCTCTGCCAGAAAGCTGAAGATGGGTCGTCATTGGGTCTTTCAGCAGGATAATGATCCAAAACATGTGGCAAAATCTACACAAAAGTGGTTCAGCAGTCACAAACTCAAGGTCCTCCCATGGCCATCTCAGTCCCCAGACCTCAACCCAATCGAAAACCTGTGGGGCGAGCTAAAGAGAAGAGTGCATAAGAGAGGACCCAGGACACTGGATGATCTAGAAAGATTGTGCAAAGAAGAATGGTCAAAAATCCCTCTCTCTGTGTTCTCCAATCTTGTGAAATGTTATAGGAGGAGATTAAGTGCTGTCTTGTTGGCAAAAGGAGGTTGTACAAAGTATTAACATCAGGGGTGCCAATAATTGTGGCACACATGATTTCAAGTTTTTTTTTTTTTTTCCTAAATGTGTGATTTTTTTACCACCAAAGTAATGTACTTAAATAAAAGGTTGGATTTTTCTCTTTTTTTGCATTTGGGTTCTATGTTGTTTTAAAAAAAAGGAGAATTTTTAGAAGTCCACGACCACATCTTAAACAGGGGTGCCAATAATTGTGGAGGGCACTGTAGATAGATAGATAGATAGATAGATAGATAGATAGATAGATAGATAGATAGATAGAAGAGATGAATGGAGATATTTATATATGCATGGGTGGATGGATGGATGGATAGATAGATAGATGGACAGATAAATAGATGGATGGTTGGAGAGAGATATAGATGGATGGATGGATGGATGGATGGATGGATGGATGGATGGAGAGATGGATGGGAAGATAGATAGATAGATAGATAGATAGATAGATAGATAGATAGATAGATAGATAGATAGATAGATAGATAGATAGATGGATAGATAGATAGATGGATAGATGAATGGATGGATAGATGTGCACCATCCGTGCCTATATTTCCTGTAAAGTGTCAATAAAAGCAGTGTCGCTTATAGCAGTTCACTATTTTGGCCTGAAATATGATCAAAGCTCATCAGATAAAATGGAAAAAAAAAAAAAAGAGAGGCACAAATTTTAGTGAAACCACCAGGAATGTAGAGTTCAGCATGAGTGTGGAGTCTTCAGGTTCTATTTCTGCCAGTGGAGTGAAAATAAATGAGATCTTTGGAACACTGTGTCCAAAATGTCACTTGCTCAGTGTTCTTTTTTTAAGGAACTGTTGTATAAAAGCAATATTGCATCCTGTAGTTGTGCTGAATATCAGCACGGCAGTGAGCACGGACCACCCAATGGGCAAAATTATTGGAACAGAGAGTCTTGAAGTAAATAACCGTATTTGATTGCATATTCCTGGTTTGCAATAACTGCATCAAGTCGGCAGCCCGCTGACATCAGCAAACATTTTGGTTCTTTTGTTGTTATGCTGTTTGTTTTGTGTTAGTAATCTACTTGGCCAGTCTAAACCCATCCACTTTTTCCAGGTCGTGTATCAAGGGCAATGCATGTGATGTCATTACTTAAGGTGGGAGACGAGTAAAGATGGTAGTTGAGTTCATGAACACTTTCTCGTGTCTGTTTTAATTCACCGTCATTAGCTAGTTTGTTATATTGTGTTCACCCTGTGTTTTATCTCATTGTCTTGCTGCGTGGAGATCATTAGTAAGTCGGCAAACATATTGTTTCTGTGGACTTCTCTCTTGTATGTTTTGTATCATAAGTAGATCCTTTCCCTCTCCTCACTTTGCTCTTTACTTTACTTTGTTTATACACAAAGTTAATCTTGGTTTCAGGACTTTTGCAGCCAAAAGTTTTCTCTCCAAATTCCATTCCTTCTGCCTCTTAATGCTGATAAGAGTTTTTTGTAGCTTTGCTTCTCTATTTCTGCTCAAATAACAACAGTCTTCATGAGGATCATCTATATTCATACATGGGTTGTCATGCTGGATATTGAGAAGACACTGAACTCATTCTCTCCATCCCCTTTTCAGACACTTTTGTTTCCACTTGGATTTCGGTACATCTGGCAAATATCTCATCCTGATGGCAGCTCATCATCTGCAGCTCACTCCCAGCAAAACTGAATTGCTTTTCATTCCAGGTGATTTATTGCCATACCATGATCTTGTAAATTCTATGGACAACTCTCTGATCTCACCATCACTTACTTGTTGTTAACCACAGAATCTTCTTTTCTTCTCATGTTGCTAATCTATGAGGTTCCTATCAATTTTCTCCTTTACAAAATCAGAATTTATTTATTTCTGTCCACACAGACCACCCAGGTGTTTGTTCAGTCTCTCATTATCTCCTTTCGGATCTGCTTCAGGAAGTCATTCAGCGTCAAACTGATACAAAATGCAGCCACACAACTTTTCAACTTCCTAGGTTCTCCCATACCACCTCGATTGCTCCATAGAGCTCCCGATTTCAAGCACTGATCTTACAATAACATCTGATCTTACAATTTTCTACAATAACTCTTTAGCTCAAAGCTCACTTTTCTACAGTTCTCAATCACAGGTCGACTGCTCCCACCATCAATCAAGAAACAAAAAGACATGCTTCAAAACATTTCTCCTTCCTGGCACCTACGCGGTGGATAGAAAAGAAAACATAGCGAAAACAATAGAAATAGAAAACAGAAGATTTCAGACCCTTCCCACGGCGTGACTTCTCCTACGAGGAGCGTCAAAACCGAGAACTGGCGGGGGCGCCATCCCAATGATGCGATTAGCGCGACAACCTCAAGCCACTTCAGGGAAAATGTTGAAACGAGTCAAATGAACACAACAGCAAGAAGGCAAAATGTATGGAATTATGGATGGAAAAGGAATTTTTGTATGACATTTTTATTATCGACGAACGTCATAAACAAAATGAACGCTATTGTTTGCTGCTAGCTAGCGTTAGCAAAAGAGAGAGCGCGGGTCTGAATGTGGACTGTAACAAATCTCTAAATATTTACTCAGGTAAAATAAAGGATTATAATTTACTTAAATGAAAATTGAAAGAAAGATTGCGCATGCAGGTTCAGACGGCGAGCGCATGTCTCAAACTTTCGATTCGTTGGCATTTCTGGCAGCTCGTCTGCGTCACTGGCGTCTGTCTGGTCCGTCTACATCCTTCTTTCTTTCGTGTTTCGTTCTCCACCGATCAATCAATCAGCGCGGTAGTTTTTTTTCCTTAATATTTGTATTTGTTAAATTTTTTATATTTTTTTTAGTTAATAGAACTTTAATTATATTCGTTTTATTTCTTTATTTTGAATGAATGCTTTACAAAAAGTAATTAACAATTAGTTTATGTCATCATTTTTTTTAGGGGCATTTAATGGTTATTTAGTTGTGTTTTTTTTTTTATCAAAAGTCCAATGATCTCTGAGTAGAGCAGGTTGCTACAGTATGTTCTGCATTTAGATTAAGAATACAGTCAGACAGCGTGATCATGTGATGTATAGACACCAAAGTTTGTCTATAAAAAAACAACAACTCCAAAACAATACAGAAATTGCAATGATACCTGAGACTGGAGAGATTTCACTACACAGCTTTACAAGATCCAGGTCATTTGCGCATCGATGGAGCGATTGTTACCGACCCACCCCGATGTGTTCAGCAGAATCAAATGAAAGAGGGCTTACCAGCGAACTAGTGCGGAGCTGTGCGTTCTGGTCTGCTTCTGTATCCGAGCGAGTTACTCAAATCCAGCAAGCAGCAATGTGACTGCAGATGCCATCAGAGCGAATCTGCCAGGGAATCGGCACAATCGCCGATAAAGAGATGCATGCGTTTGAGCATATAATCTGAGACCCCTGTTCAGAAATCCATTAGGTGTGAGGACGCAAGATGATGAAGAGAGCGGGACGTGCACGAGCCGACACACACATACAGCGTGTAGCCAAGTACAGAGAGATGCGGAGTGAATGTGTGAGAGAGAGAGAGAGAGAGAGAGAGAGAGAGAGAGAGAGAGAGAGATGGAGAGAGACCAGCGAAGGGAGGGAGAGGAAAGGTGGGGTTTTCAGCATAGTGCAAGGTAGAAGGAGGAGCTGAAAGAGTTTGAGTGGGAGGAAGGGAGAAGAGGAGAAAGGGAGGATAAAATGTGTCCAGACGGAGACATGGCGTCCACAGGGGGACGCAGGGGGGATACGCTTTCGTGGATGGATTTCTGTCCTCTATAAATGAACAATAGTAATATCATGACTTGATTCCATTCGGTGGGGTGGGAGAAAAGGACGTCCTAAATTTCTTTAAAAGAGTGTTTCAATCAAATAAACTATCTGAGAAAGACCCGATTAACCCAACAAACCCAACTAACCGCTAGTTCTTCCATTTCTATTCCATCAACAATGTAGTGTGGAATTTAGAAGGACCTCCTAAATATCTTAGTAGAATTCAATACCTGATACACAGCATAATAAAATGTACTGTAATTATACCTTCATGTAAACTTTAACAGGGGACTTTAAAAGCTTCTAATGTGCCGTCATTGGAATACTCAATAAATCTAAATATTGTGATGAGTTTTTGTGCATTTCAGTGTATTTCTTAATAGTGGTAATTTTTAGTCAAAGTGTAGCATGCAAACAACATCCAACACTACTGCACTCTTCCTTTCACCTAAATCTCTTCTACTCTTTCATTTATTCATTTATTTGTTTCGTTTGCTTTGTTCCACACGATCAGTCGGTCACCACCCCATGTTTATTTCATATCTCTGACACACTTTATTTCAATTTATTCTTTTTTGTCGTAACTCTGTTTCAGGGTGATACTGATCTTCTTATAGCCTTCAGCATCTTCGTGGAGAGCAACGATTTTAACTCCCAGATCCTTAGAGACTCCATACCATGAGGTGCATGTTGAACATCCAGTGGTCAGTAGGAGATAATTGGACTCAAAACACCAAATTTTAACTGCTCTAATACAAGATACACACACATTCGTATGGTCCTGTCCAGCAGACAAAAACAAACCGAGTAGAAACACGTTTGAATCTTCAATTTGAGTTTAATCCTGGAAAAGGTCTCATGCCAAAGTCCAAAGTGTCAAGATTATTTCTATTGCGCTTTTTACAGCGGACATGGTCTCAAAGCAGCTTATCCCTGATGATGAAGACTAAACTCCCCTAGATGTTCTGAGCAAGAAACCTTGAGAGGAACCTCATCCTCATTTGGGTGACATCAAGAGTGTGATTATGGTCTTTAAACACTACAGAACACTGGAGAGTGAGAACTAACATGAGCACTGGAGTGTGTGATTATGACTGATGTTCTTTCTACAGACTTAAACAGTCAGATGACGTTGTAGAACCAGGAGCTGCTGAGCAACTCATAAAATAGCTCAACATTTAAGATTTTAACCAAACACAAAAACAATCTTTTGATTTATGCTGAGTCAGCCAATCGTCTAGCTTGTACTGTAGATGGTTGGAAAACCTGATTTGAAATGAAATCTGTGCTGTAATGTTTTATTACTTAACATGTTTAAACAGGATTCTTGTGGGGAAACAGTTTGCCTTAAACTCTATCCTGATGTTTTCCAGAAGTGTATATGTTATGAACTGGCTATGAAGAAACCTTAAAAGAAGGCCATAATTATCCAAACGACTTTTGGTGCGATTATAAACATTACATTTCCTTCCGTAACAATGAATCATATACATCATGGTTCTGCACTACATCTCTCCAGCTGGTGTGTTTCTGTGCTCGTTTAATGCAGCCAATGCAGGTTTTTATGAAAGATTGAGGTACTGCGGTGACAAAAACAGCAAGAGCAGTGTTGGTGTCCAGCAGAGTGATGCACAGTGGTGGGACTCGCCTCAGTAAAAGTGGCTTTTCTGTGTGTATCAACACAAAGGCATCCTAGCAATGGAAATGTTTCTTGGGAATGTTTATAGTTTGCATTTGCAGTTGTGGGTTAAGGGTCTTATTTAAGCAGTAGCAGCTTGGTGTTCCTGAGATTTGAAGTTGCAACATTCTGATTAGGAGTCCCACATCTTTACCACTGAGCTACAACCTTCCAAAAATGCTAATGACATCATTTGTTTACATTTATGGCATTTGGCAGGCACCCCCTTATCCTGAGCGACCTAAAATTTCATCTTCCTCGAGGGATTTGAACTCATGACCTTCTAATCAGAAGTCCATCAGCTTGCTCATTGAGCTCCCACCTCCTACTTTTCAAGGATTGCTGCTAGGAGAAAGTCCCCAACACTTGTCGATCCTTCTCCCCCAAAAAATTAGCAAGACTGGGATATCTATGTGCTGTTGAAGATATCTATGTGGACATTGTGCTCTGGTATTCAGGAGTCCACCAGCTTCACTCTGGAGATGCTTCTGTTTTATAATTAATCCTTGTGAGTGGGACATTTCTTCGATAAAAGGTATTTGGCTGGTCAGAAAAAGTCCATCTCAATAGACCCTGATTAATGCTGGTATTGATTGTAATAATTGAAAAGACCAAATCGTAAGTTGAAAATATGCTAAGTCGGGACAACGCCCAGCCTATTCATGAGTCTTTTAAGAACGGTGATCGGTTTGGGGTTGTGTTCTGTACTTTGTTCATAAATTAGCACATTACAGTACATTAGCAAAACAGCGCAATTTACACTACTGTGATGTATAAACTAAGGCGTCTTACAAGGCTGGAGATGCGCCTGGCATCCTGGCGACGCCGCAACGTATCGTACCGCACGTACGCAGCACCGTTTGCCTGCCACGCGGAACTTTTTTAAAGATTTCGCGTAACGTCGCCGTCATCGTAAGATTGAATTGTCGTATTTTGGGGCCCTTCAGGTTAACAGGATGCAGGTGGACCAGTGTTCAGAGATCTGTTCATTCCAGATTGTATGAAAAAGCAATGAATTATTTAACCACCTCCAGCAAACCATTTTTTGTCCATAAACTTGGGAGAAGCAGGCTTTACTGGTATCCTGGTTCTATTTGTCCAAATTTAGTATTAGCTGCTGTTCATTTGGGTGATTTTGAGGAGTGTGTTGAGGTTTTTAGTGTAATTTAGTGTCATGACCTCATTATACCAATGCGGATAGTCTAAGGTGTGTCTCGGCAATGTCCGGTCTTCAAAGTGCTGTGTAAATGGAATGTAATTGGACTGAATTGAAAGTTTAAAAAAAACACCTTTTATTGCCGCAAGCACACGGGCATATATTTAAGAACCCTGGATGTGGGAAGAAGTTTTGTGGAAACCGTGCAGAGGTTTCTTCATTTGTCCTACCAAGTGGTTTACTACTTCTTTTGGTGTTCAATTTCAAATATTTGTGTGATTCCTAACCACTATAGAAAGAAAAACCAACTATACGAGGTTCTATCAGAAACCTAAAGTACCGGAGATTTGCTCCGGTACTTTACATTTCCACACCATCCCCTTCAAAATACTCCCCTTTGCACAGCAATACAGCTCCCAGTTCTTCTGGAACGTTTCCTGGAAGTCTTTTTTTTTTGTTCAAAGTTTGTCATACACCTTCTGCGATTCCCACCAGATCTCCACAACGGCGTCAACAGATTGCGATGATCGTTCTCCGACGATCATCATGCACGAGTTGCTGAATGGTATCGGCATTTTCGGGGGTTGAGCTTGTCGAAGGTCTTCCTGATCTCTCCGACTCCTCTTTCCATCCACAGCTAATGCTTGACCAACCCTGCTCTTACCCCTGAATCAGAGCTGTAGGTTTGAATACAGACAGAATGAGGATTCTGCTTTCTAAAAAGACACGCACTCGTGGTCCATTACTAAAGTCTCATGTCTCAGGACTGGGACGGTACGGATTGATTTGTGTTGCTGTCTCCTCTATCTTGCCTCGTCTCTCTTTATGCTGACCTCTGCAGAAATATTTCACCGGAAGCCTGCGTTCGCTCGTGCAACTCGTGCATAATAATGCGGTTTTCATTACACTATCACTCGCTCTAATCATCACCCAAGGGCCAATTATCAGGCATTTTGGTTTCGGTGCTCTCAAATTACACTGCCTTAAATGTGTTCAAATACTAAACGGCTGTTTGAATAAACAAATAAAAAAGCTTATTATTCATTTTTTTTTAAATCTTTTTCTATTTGTTTTAAAGAATCAGTAACCAAACGACTGAGTAAGTAAATGAGTGAGTGAATGAATGAAAACCAAACCTGTCGAAGAAAATAGTTTATTTGAAGCTTAGCCATTCCTCAGAAGGAGAAATCCTGCATAAGAGGACGAGTAATAGTGTACAGGACTCATTTATGTAAGCACAATTTACACAATTTTGCTCCAAATGCTGTCTCTTCCATTCACACTTTTCTCATTCGTTGCCTCGGTTCAGGATATTACATTTATAGCCCTCCACACTTGTAGCACATGTTGTTCTGCTATAGTCGGCTCCAAAAGATCAGCGTGTGCTTTTGTTCCTCTGAGAGCATGTTTTTCATCCACATACTGATTGAACCTCACAGAGGGAAATAAAGTTTTTCAAAAACACTGTCTGAAATCAAAAAAACTACCTGGTTCCTCAGTGTCTCTAATGAAGTGGCAATTAAAGTGGAGTATCTAGTGATCACATAAAGGAGATGCTTGCTGGTTCTCAAATTTCATAGCTGTTGTATAAACCATGCCCGGATGTTTAGGAGAAGACTATTCGTCGTCAAAGGTTCCTTATAGTATACATAGAAATCAATCACATCTTGATCACATCATTTTGATGCCACGTCATTGCTAAAGCAAGAAACCCGATTCAACACGTCTCCTTTCACTGGAGGCACAACTGCACTGCCCGCATTCATGATCTCAAGCAGGAGCATTGATATTTACCACATCACCCCGGGTTTTATGAGGGGATTTAAAATTGTGTTTTTGTGTAAATTCTAAAGAAAAATGTTAAATGGTTCATGAAAAAGCAGAACTGTTTTCGTTTTCTTGAAAAGTTTGACTTTACCCACGACCAAAACAATTTCTTCTCCTCCGTCAATCGTTGTGGACTGAATAAAAAAAAACAACAACTATTAATTCTGCACTGATATATTTGATATATTTGTGCAGTTTGCTCCAATGCAGATGTTTTTCTATGCCGGTTAAAGAGCTTCTTAGTGGCCAACTCAAAATCTGATTGGTTCAAGCAACTGCCTTCAATCAACATGGATATGACGTGATGTGATGCTGAAATCGTATTGGATAGATACTCTAACCTAAAGTTAAAGAAAAGAGAGAAATTCTATGAAATAAAAAGAATAGAATATTTGAATAAATGAATATATATTTAAGGACAAAAATATATTAAAACGTGTTAGCGATTCTAATTTTAACAATTTACTGGCCCTTATGGCTCTCCACTAGCAGAAACACCTGATTGTTCTGACACATAACACACAATATGATTAGTGAACTCGTAATGGAAGGACATGTGTGCTGGTGAAACTCAGTCAAAGGTACAAATAAGACTAAATGTTTCCTGACGCAATTCTGTTTTTTATTTCTGATTTCTGTTCTGATTTTATTTAAATATCGCTTTTGGTAATGGACAGAAAGCATAAATTCCTATAAGAATATGAGCAAGTGAACTTAATGAGGATTGAGTGAGAGGAAAAGGGAATAATTGCTCACCTGGGTGTTATGACAAAGTGTGATTTTTATAATAAAAGTTCTCTTTTATCTAAAATATAGTCACAGTTTTATTATGTAAGCAGGAACTCTAAAGTCTGAACGTTAGAATCGTTTCTGAATGAGTTATAGTCTACTGTGTTGAAGTTACTGTTCAGTGGTGTCAAAAAGCTGTTCTTAGAAGAAGAAAAAAGCAGTCCTAAGGCCATCCAAAGAAGAATAACTAGTGACCTTTAACAACCCCTGAAACCAGATCTGGAGCTGGTGTCCAGAGATAAGTGACATTTTATCAGGCCACTCATGTAATCTGGTTAGACTCAGTATGAAAGGTTGTTAGATACAATTGCTGTCAGATGGCAAGCGTGAGGAGAATAGTATTAGAAGGATTAGACCTTTGCAATAGAAACTTCAGGAATTTAGACCTACCACTAAGATGGTTAGTAAGATGGAAAGGCATGCACTAAATATATACATATGTGCTGCAGAACTAAACTTCAGATCTCTCTCTTTCCCAGAGTTCATACTTTCAGTAGGCAAGAAGTTTCCTGTATGTCGCTTTGCATCTTAAGAAGAAAAGTGACTGTCGTCCATTCATCTGAGAACCATGTCGTTTATTCATCTGAGGTTTATATTAATACGTTTAAATGGTTAGAAGCTATTTTAGCAGCAAGGTTGCTGTCTTCAGCGCCTCTGGATCGACAAACCGGGATGGTGGTTCCTGATTTTTCATTTTCAATCGTGTTGAACCTCAACCTTCAAACGAAAACCCTGTGCTGTCTTCGTTCCACAGTAGGACTGGAAGCGTGACAACACGAGGTAACCTCGAAGAGAGTGAACGCACAATGCTGTCTACAGCTAGTCGGATTTTATCGCTAACACAACACTGAGCCTCAATCCTCTTGTCGCACCTTCTCATTTTGAAACACTGTAGTCTGGGTTCTGTTCATTCATTCGATTTCTTTTTATTGAGAAATTCCCTTTAGATCATTTTTGTGAATGTAAAAATGAGATGAACAATAACTTGATGCATTCATTGTGTTCTACGACAGCCTTTTTCCATGAAATGGATGTGGAGGATTCGGTTAACTCGTACTTTAGGTTATGATTCAGCGATAATGAAATTCTTTGTCTTTTGACGCGTTATCGCGGAGTTCTAATCGGTAAACGGACACTGCGGCGGAAACGTCATTTATTCGGAAGATAAATAAGATTTTACCATCTGAAATGGCGACCAGCGATCGATTCTTAGGACATCGATGGCTAAATTTGTGTGCTATTGCAAGATTAAATGTTGCCGCTTGGTGTCTACGATGTCGCCAGTGTTAAAGCATTGCTACGACTTTAATCTGTTGGATTTATATTCATCATTGCGGTCTTTGTACTGTATGCGAGATACCTTTTGGCCTCCGTTTCACGTCGTTGTTGGAGGGGTCTGGAAGTGTGACGAGCGTTTTATACCGATTAAAGTGCAACCAGAGGTCGAGGAAACAAAGTGAAGTTTCTGCAGCTGTTATTTAAGTACGAAAACGATGTAGGCAGGAAACGAGTTTTTGCAAAAAAAACAAATGTTCACATTAAAACTTCATTGAACTGTAAATAAGCTTCAAACTTTATCTTATACAAAAGACTAAACTAAACATACAACTGTACTGTACATACAGAGTTTACACCATGCATTTATACCAAACACCTGCTTTCACAAAGATGCACTAAAGAGTGTGAGAGGAAACGGAACTAAATCTGAAACGCAATGATACAATCGCACTAATGTGTGTGTGTGTGTGTGTGGTGTGTGTGTGTGTGTGTGTGTGTGTGTGTGTGTGAGAGATTGTCTGCAGTCCACTTATGGAATAAGAGTGTAGCAAAGGCTGCGTGGAGTCTGTTATTGATAGTGTACACAAAATTGTGGTCAAAAATAATTGCTGGAAATGACACAAAAGATACTTTATTTTTTAAATATGATTTATTCCACCATTACATTTACATATTTGAGAAAAATCCTCTGGAAAATGTTAATTGCACTGTGTAGTCTTTATCTATACTTATTTTATTTTCCTAATTTATTATAATTTGTCACGTTTTTGGAGCACCGGCACACCATAACAAAATCCTCGTTAAAAAAACTCGTAATGTTAATAAAGCTGATTACAAAATATGATTCTAATTGGGAAAATCTCGAGTAAAAGTAAAAAAAGCTCATTTATAATTTACTCGGAGTAAAATTTTAACGAGTTCTAGTGAGATATAAGTCTCGAATGAGTTGTTTTTTTTGAAGGAACACATTTACAAATGAAATTTCACAGTATATAGTTTATTGTATATCCTCCATCATCCTCATATCTATACATCATCTGTATTTACACTGTGTAACTTTCCGACATTCTCTCCACATATTGTTCTTTGCACACATCCTGCACTAATATAACTGTATATATAGGTTCATACTGTAAATATGTTCCTATATACTCTTAGTGTATTTGCTCACCATCTCCCACACATTTTTACAGAGCCTTTATATGTATATATATAATTTTTTTGTACATTCCTCCGCTTATATATCGCATGCTTTACATATATTTGCCCATTTATCTGCATAATTGCTACTATCTGCACGTCTGGTTCACGTCTGCATTTTGTCGGCGTGTACCTGTACAATCATATATGGGTGTGAACGATCTATTTAAGCATATTTACCGACGGTAAGAATATTTATCATCTCTAAAGTGAAATTCAGTCTCAAATATCATGTAACTAAAAGATAAATGTTCACCATGATAATGGGACCCCTGGCAAAATAGCAGTGTTCAGTTCACTGAATACGTCCAATGTGAAGAGGCAGGAACGCAGCCAAAAAAACCTTTAGGCTGAAATACCAGCAAACATAAAACAAGCCGAACAAAAAATCTGCATTACAAACCACAGCGTATGTTAGTTTCATTTGTATTTTTGTCTGAACCCCACTTTACTGTAATTACTGCAAGCATTAAAGTGGTTTAATATTTGCTAGTCTTTCTGCTTTATGTTCCTTCCCTTCGTTTTTTTGTTGTGTGTCTGTTATTTTCTTCCAGATTTGCACTTTTCTCACCTGTTTAACCTGTGAACTGGAGAACCCAATACAGTGGCACTGAAGTCCTGCCACAGAACCGTTGATGATCCAGTGACAAGACAACACACACTGTAATGATTTCAGACTTGTGATGTTTTGATGACACAGTGCTGATAATAAGAGAAAGCTAACAAAAAAATTGACTTGTTACTTTTACAGTAAAACCTTTTTATTTCGTAATTTGTCCTAAAATATCTTTATAATCTTTAAGGCGAGAGTCAGTGGGGCTTTTTTTTTACCCTGAGGGGTAAGCAGATAGAAAATGGCCATTTCTTGAGTGCAGGTTTAACTGCAATAACCAGCATTTTTCTGGGCACATCTTGAATTCAGCATATGAAGACATAGGAGGCCTTACCAAATATTCATCCTGGCCTGATATGGTAATGAAACCCACCTTCTTACTGCCCCCATTTAATTAGAGGCAATACTTAACTCTTGACAGCTTGTACCCATTGGAGTGGCAGGAACTGAGTGTAATAGGCAACGAAACTTCACAAAGAAAAACCTTGATGACATGATGACGACTTTTTGTTGAGAAAGTCTCATCACTCGTTTGTAAAAACCATCGTAAGGGTTTGGTTTAACCAAAAACCACCTTGAATACTCTAAGGTCATGGATTTAAAAATGTGATCCAGACTTGTGAGGCGATGCCAGAGATAAAGGGGATGTGGTCCATCAATTTTCAGGTAAATAAATGGAGAAGCGAAACTGATGGCAATGACATTGAGAGAGCGAAATCAGCATGCAGGTAGAGTTTCATGGCTGAACTCTATTAGTACACAATAAGCAGTGTTGCACTGTAAACTAACCATTTAGTGCAGAGATGCATGTCTAAAAGTAATTACACAAATCAGGAGCGATGTACAATAAATGAAATAAATTATATACAATTCAATTTGTTCATTGCTCCTTAATAAAGATATAATAATGCTGGTCATTGTTGCTGAAAATATATAAAGGGTAAAATGTCTTCATCGCATATCCCAGCGATTTTAGGAAGTTGGGGTCAAAGCACAGGGTCAGGCAAGATACTGTGCCCCCGGAGCACAGAGGGTTAAGGGCCTTGCACAAGGGCCCAAGAGTAGCAGCTTCATGTTATTCACAATACTTAGTCTCTCCAGGGGTATTTTATAAGAATGCAAAAAATGCATAACCTCAATCTCTTGAAACCATGGAGACAGGCTGTCCCTGCAGCTCTGGTAACTTTGAATAGTTTTAATTTGGTAACTAAAAAAAGCAGGACCTGGGATCGGAGAACATAAATTGGATCAATTTACCCTGGTCCCTTGTGTATTTTGTCTCTTCATGTCCATGAGAACAAAGGTTGCCTGATCGCAAGTCCAATTTTTGTGTTCTTGCCTCTCTTATGTAGTGACTCCACATATACAGGTTTTAGTGCAACAAATGCTTCCATCCAGAAAACGTTTATTTTCAGGGAAGGCCTTGCAATGTTTGAGCAAGACAATGCTAACTACATACTGCATCTATTACAACAGCATGACTTTTTCATAGTAGAAGAGTCCACGTGCTGAATTTGCCTGCCTGCTGTCTAGACTTTCCTCCATTTGACAACATTTGGCGTATCACGAAACGAAAAACACAACAAAGGAAACCCAGAACTGTTCAGCAGCTTGAATCCTGAATTGGACACACATGGGACAACATTGCTCTCCTAAAACTTAAGCAACTGCTCTCCTCAGTTCCCAGATGGATACGGACAGAAAACTGGATGCTACACAGTGCCGCAATTAAAAACTACCTTATTCTTTCTTTAAAATGGTATAAATTCTCAGTTTAAACATTTATGGCGGTTTGTTGTTTTATTGCTAATAGACTATGAATTTATGAGATTTGCAAAAATTTATTTACATTTTACACACCGTCCCAACTTATACGACGTAACAAAAAGTCTGGTGAGAAGTACTGTATGTGTCACGAAGTTACTAAGTTGAGGTAATGAATAGGTGCATTCTCAAATTGATAAGACAACAGGAAATGCAGCCTACCTGAGACTGGTGGGAGTCTAAATTGAAATAAAACAGCTCCGACACTCCATGCCATCATGTGCTCATTTCCCATCCCACGTACCAGGATGTGGCGCTAGGAAACACATGGCGGGTGAGATCGAGTACAAACGAACAAAACAATACAATAAACAGGTGAAAGACAGGCACCTAAAAATCGAGAGAAATGCGAATGACAGAAGAACGATGAGACACAAATCATAATGTTCTATGACACTTTCAAAATATGGTCAGTCGCAGGATACATTTCCATGTGTATCATTTGTAGAGTTTTCTTCAGTTATAAAACCGAGCAACCAGCATTTAAATAATGTAGATCACGTCTGGATTAATGATACGAAATGGAATAACTCATAATTACTAATATTACAGCAGTCTCTCTGTTTTGCACCCAAAACATATAAAGTGCTGGATGATACAATACTTGGGAATTTGGGTGTTTTTTTTTTTTTTGGATAATTACGAACTAATAAATATTTGGCGCTTAAGCTTTAATGTTAATCCTTATGCACCTGGTGTTATCGTCACTGCTTAAAATGTCAGCAGAAATCAGATTAGATCTTACATTTTAATGAAATAAAGAAAGCAGCAAGCTGTTCTTTCTTAGTGTATGGACCTGGTCGTATTTTGGGTCTCTTCATTTTGCACTTATTTTCACGTGTCAGAAATCTGTGTCCCGAGAACAACCTGTGGGTCGGGGGTGATTATGTTGAGGTTTCCTTTTGGTTCTGCATGAGCCACCGATGTTTACCATTAAGAAAATAGTGGTACTACTTGCATTCGGTATTAAGGCACAATTCCGGGCTGAAATCATTAGTCAGTGTTTACGTTGGCACGTAGATTGAGGCATCCTATATTTATATACAGTGATTATGTAATTACGAGTAAAACTTGTAATTTTTTACCTCTGTAGTAATGAATATGTGAAAAAGCCTTACAGTTTGAAGTCTGTTTTTCCAGTTTTGGGTTTCGTATTTATTTTTTTACTTTGACATTCATCTTTGAAAGCTCTTGCAGACACCTGCTAAAAAAAGACCTCTGACTCCCTAGTGATGCAAAAGAAAAGCGAACGCCCCATTGTGTCGAGACTTTGACTTAGAATCCCGATAATGCCGCACTGTCATGCCACCTCGTAACACGGTTTGACACGTGGTTGGCTGTTTTCACACATCTTGGAGGAAGCACTTGATGACCTTCACCCTTGTCAGTTGCTTGTTGGTGTATGAGGGTGATGGCGTGACTGGTTGGTAGGAATTTGCCAAGATTAAATAAAGGGGAAAATGAGCCCATAGCCATTCTCTTTCCACTCTCTCTCTCTCTCTCTCTCTCTCTCTCTCTCTCTCTCACTCTCTCTCTCTCTCTCTCTCTCTCTCTCTCTCTCTCTCTCTCTCTCTCTCCACATTGTGTAGTACCTAATTATGCAGGAAATTAGTTGCAAAGGCAACCACTGCCATAAACACATACTTTGAGTCTCCTTAACTTACGCTTCAGTGTTCTAGCACTCAGTATTTTGGCTGCTGGTTTTGGTTCTGGTTTTGCTTTTTTCAGTAAGTCCAAAATTTGCTAAAAAAAAAAAGATTCCTAGCTCTTGATGCCACATATTTGTTCGAATGCCCAAACAGACTCGCAGGGACTGTCAGGGTATAGACAGATGAACTTTGTTTTGTCTTGATAGAGCCTGCTATAAGGCTTTACTGTGACATCTTGACTGGATCGATGTTAAAGTTAAGAGGCTAAAACCTTTCAATTCAACCTTCCACATTTAATATTCAACCTCATATTCAATTAAAATCCAACCACCTCAGCATTAAATAATTGCGGCTGTAAATGGTTTGCAGTAGGGATGGTAAGATTCGCCGGTCTGCAGAGGTGCATCGGCATAAAAGTTAGCGATCTGATGCATCGATTTTAAAAACTGTACGTCGGATGCAGCATTTGTAACGCGACGCATCGTTTTTAACGTTTTTGCATCGTTAAAAAAACTATTTTTTAAAAGTGACATCATTTGTGACCGATATTTGAAATGTAGATGGATTTCTCGTTTCTCGTGTTCAATAACATAACTTTCAGCTCCTTTCTTACTCGGCAAAGAATCATCTAGGACCTGCAGTTGTCCCCAGAGGTGATAACTTAAGCTATAAGAGGTGCAGGTTAATGGACTGACTATCACATTATTGTGTCCAAACTCCACATGATACTCTGACCTCCTCTTTGATTTCAAAAGATTAACAAGAAGAGGTTATGGGGTTAAGCACTTGCCTAAAGAAATCTGAGCCTAGAGATGAGTTAGACAATCTCTGTTTGAGAAGCAAAGGTGGATCGATCTGAGTATGACTTCAGCATTCATGGATAAAAAAAAGCTGTGGTCCTCACAGCTGCCAAAGAGACATTTGACGTGACGAGAGATCCGGAAGACCTTCAACGAGCCCAACCACCGAAAACGCCAAAACCGTTCGGCAACTCGTGTATGATGATCACCGGCGAAGAATCTGGATGATCTCTCTTCTGCACCCACCCTACTCACCAGATTTGCAGACTTCACTCTGCCCGAAGATGAAGATTCGGAATGGCCTTTTTTGACACCATCGCAGAGATTCACCACAAATCGCAGAAGGTGTGCTGGGATTTGAACCTCTGGCATTCTGGAGTAATACCAATGCTTTCACCACTGAGCTACCACCTCACCACTTTATGTCCTTTAGGATGCACTGCCTTCATTTGACTGTTTCATGATTGAGTGATGGTTTGCATGAGGTCAGGAGTTCCATATCAGCAGATAAGCAGTAAGGCAGAGCTATTCATCTTTCATCTGCAGGATCTTTCTCTTGTGTGCCAGAAATCTTTAGAGGACAGCAGCATTACAGGAAACTGTCTCTATAACATCAAGAGATGCAAGGTCTCGCAAGAGTGTTTGTTCTGAACCAGCAGGCTGATGCCTTTGTCCTTGTGTGTCATGCTCAACAGGACTTTCAGTAGATCCTACTACAGTCAAAGCTTAGTAACAAGACGAGCCAAATTTCTGGCAGTCTGAGTTTTCCCAGTGGACACCACAACTGCTTCTAGTCTTCAGAATTTACAACAAAGCTTGCTAAATTTCCTTCATTCAGATACATGACAGCATCTTATCTGATGAATGTACAGTAGTATTAACAAGAAGTTACATAACAAGCCCAATAAAGCATCAGCTGCTATACACACACTTCACCACTGGGCTTGAGTTTAATTAGTTGGTTTAACCACAGGATACGTTAGAATTCACTCTATAAATGTTGTGTTTTTATATATATTAGGGATGAGCATCTCCATAACGGAGGCCGATGCAATTCGCATCTCGATGTATAGCCAACGATTACATTAAATTTACTTAAGTGCCTTCTGTCAAAAAAAACCCCCAAAAAACAAATAAAATAAAAGCAGACGTTCTTTTCTTGTTTTGTCTCCAGGAAGATGCAGCTCTACCTCTGCCATGTTAATCTCTGTTTTGCATGTATTAATTGCCACAAAGATAAAAACAAACCTCTAATACAAAGCATTTGGGTTGTAACAGAAGAAAATAGTGTTTTTTGACATTCACCACATCCATAAACCTCCTCCATTGGTTTTCCCCTTTTCCTCCAATCCCGGCATTCTTCTATCAATATACCCCATGTATACTCTCCTCTGCACATGTCTGAATCATCTCAATCGGGCCACTTTTACCTTGTCTCCAAAACATTCTACCTGCACAGTTCCTCTAATGAACTAATTTCTTGTCGTCCACTCTCAATGAAAATAGCATCATCATCAACTCTGCCAGCTCCGCCTCCTGTCTGTTTAGTCAATGCCACTGTCTCTAAACCATAAACATCTCAGGTCCCACCAGCGCCTTTCACTTTTTTAAATACTCTTCTATCAGGAAAAAGATCCAAATTGTGATAATCAGTACTATTACTACGTCAATTCAATTCCACCCTTTATCACTATGCAATAAGTCCAACCATTGTAGTGTGTATAAATCTTTCAATCAGCCTACTTTGTTTTGTCTTTCTGTCAGTATGTTTACTACTTATTTACTAATTAGTTCATTATCGCTTCTGAATGTGCGTAAGATTTTATTTAGCACTGACCCGCAATTCCAAAAACTAGCTCCACTACAGTATGTCCTGGCTGACCCGCTGATGATTTATGCTGACACGCCGACCTGTAGCTCTCATTATCAAAACTGCACAGAGGTCAGCGCTCATGTCTGCAAGCCCCTGCCACCGAAAGAGGCAAGAGGTCTTGCACTCGCAGCAACGTGTGGCAAAGGCTAATCAATTTGCTGAGGCAATTACCGCGCCTATATGTCAACCCTTATTACCAGCATGTCAGGAGAACAGCTAAGCATAACATCGCTTTTGTTCTCATAATACCTTGTTCTCGTAAATCGCTTTTTTTTTACCCAATTGCTCTCTGACTGTCAGATTTGTTCCACTGCGAGGACACAGGGGAACAGACCTCATAATCATCTGCACTTACAGTACAGTTTAGGACTAATAGAGCATACGAAGAAAGCAATGTGCACCGGAGAAATCTGTTGCGGGGGAGCAGTTGTTATTGATTAATTATTATGTTATTGTCTCATTAGTATGTTATTGTCTCATTAGTCTTGTCTTAGGAAAGAATGTGGCCGGTTGAAGATAAAAAAAAAAAAATGGGAATGGCCAGTCAATATTTTTTTTTTCCCCAAATTTTCCAAATGCGTCCCCACTGCAGGCTGAAGTAGACTGGAATATAGTAGTCGAGTGGATTTTTAAACATTTACAGCTGGCACAGGACACCAAATGAAATAACCTTCCTCCAGGTCCAAGGTTCTTATAGTAGGCAGTCAGTGCACACTCTGAATGAATGAATGGTAAGATGCAGCGTATGCGCCCCCACCACTGACCCGGACACGGGGACTTCAGGTGTAGATTAACATGGCAGAGGTAGAGCTGTATCTTCCTGGAGACAGTGGAGACAGTGTAGACGGGGGGTCGGGGGGGTTTAATCATATTGCTGCCTATGCATTGAGGTGCGAATCTCATCCACCTCAGTTATAGAGATTCACATCACTATTACACACATACACACAATCTTATAATTCCAAGACCTTAAAATATTAAAACTGATTGAGCATATTACTGTATGTATGTGTGTGTATGTATGTGTGTGTGTGTGTGTGTGTGTGTGTGTGTGTGTGTGTGTGTGTGTGTGTATGTGTATATATATATATATATATAGGGAAACCTGGATATACGGTTTAAATCTGCTGTTTTATCCACCGACAGCTGTGTCGAGTGTTTGTGGATTAATAAAGATACCTGTCCTCTTAGTGCAGGCAGCTCAAATAAACACACTCAATTCAGACTGAAGCTCTGTCTCATTCAGCTCTTGTGCAACTGCACAATGATTAAGATCCAAACTATGGGAAGATCCAGACAGGACATCTGTCTCTGTAAATTCATATTCTGTTATCATCTGCATTTAAATAACATACTACTCCTCCACATATGTTACTGAGGAACAATGCGGTCGAATACAATTACATTTTCAACAGTAACTCAACATAATTTGTAATACATTAATGTTCTATTATACTTTTAGATGACTTTATTGAGCATGTAGGCTGGCAAGCGCCACAAAACCTGTTTCTATTTTAATTGCAGGGCAACTGCAATTCAGATGGTGCAGATATTAAATATTATTAAAATAACAGAATCATAAATAAATAGATATATACAGTCGAACAATACAGGCACAACCCTGTTCCCATGTGATACTGAACTAAATGTAAATAAAAACAAAATGCAATGGTTTGCAAATCTCAAATCCACATTCTATTCAAATAAATAAATAAATAAATAAATAATTCTAAATCAAATGTTTAAATTGAGAATATCTACTATTTTAAGGGAAATATTTTGAATTGGATGGCTGCAACATTGTGTACCAAGTTTTAGGATAGGAATTGTGTCTCATATGTGTCTGATGCAGGATTGTAGCTGCTCAACAGTTCTGGGTTTCCTTTGTTGTATTTTTTGATTGATGATGCAACAGATGTTTTTTTAAGTGGCTGTTTATTAGTCATCTTACTGACGTGTTGTCATTTGACTTAATTAGTTGCAAAATGTTTCTCCAACTGTGGAATTTTAATAACGCTTACTTTTGCCAGACTTTTTGTTGCACCATCTCAAATTTTTTGACATGTTGCAGCCATCAAATTCAAAATTCCCCTTTTTCTCCTTAAATATGCTTTATTTCTATGTTCTATTATAAAAATGTGGTTTATGTATAACCATACAAATGTTAAACACGGTGTATATACACATATATAGAAGATAATCTAGGATATGCTGTAAATTTACAATTATATACATTTATATGTCTATATATTATTTATATACATATATAAATGATAGTAATTTACTACATGTAATTAGTTGACTTCCTTATTTAAAAATTTGATTATATCTTTATGATTATAAATGATATAATAATGTCATAATATACTGTGCATCATATTTCAAACCAGCATGAAGTTTTTTAATTTAACAGGAAACCACCAGACAATAATCACCTCAATACTTTTGAAACCAGCAGCGTCACTAAGTGATGTAATGAAGATAATACTATGGGCATGAAGTCAGCGTTGCTATGTTTTTTCCTCTTTGTCTTGAACACCATATGGACCTGTTCACATTGCAGCTCGTAATTAAAGTCAGAGCAAAAAGTAACCTGTCCTCCTTTAACCTCTTCTGCCTCAGTGATTTCACAAGTAAAAACGGTAGTATTTTGCTGCAATTAATCAGCGCAGAAACCATTTAGAGTACAGGGTCACCCAGGATACAGGACCCCTGGAGCAAAGAGGGCTAAGGGCCTTGTGCAAGGGCCCAACAATGGCATCTTGGCATGGCTGAAGCTCAAATACCAAACTTCTGAACAGAAACCCAGAGCCTGAGGTACCTCAACTACATGTTGTTCTCTAGGTATCGTTTGAATTAAGTTGCACCGCTCATTGTGCTCTTTAGTTAGCTCAGAGAAATCAATATCCTAATATAGAATAGTAGAGAAAATTTGCCTGAATTCTGAATGGTGATTTATAGTGATGTGCATCTCCATCACTGAGGTCTGTACGATTTTAGAACGTTCAGCGATACACATGAAGCAGCTACCGATGCGGTTCGACTCCTCCCATTACGATAAAAAAAAGTGGATGCTCTGCAATTCAATATGGTGCAACTTTTATTTCTTCAGTTCAAACAGACATCAAATTATCAATTTACTTAAGTGCCTTCTGACTGCTAACACAAAAAAAGATAAAAAATAAAACCAGATGTTCTCTTCCTGTTCTGTGTGCAGATGCTGCTCTACCTCTGCCATGTTAATCTGTATTCTATGCGACTCTCAGGACACGCCTTGGTCTCCGTATCGTCACTTCATGTTCACGTAGAGAACACGCTCAAGAAATGGTTTTTCTCCTGCCCCATGTCTAATATAACAAATTGCAAATGATTTTATCATGGAGTCATCAAAAGCGAAATTAATATTCCATTAACGCCGATCACATCGTTTGCTCCTACCTTTGAAAGTTCTGGAAATTTCCCCAACTATACCAGAACATGTCCATGAAACTACAGGTCTTACATTCATCATTCGAAATGAAATTCACAGAACCGGTTTATGTGACTCTAAACCGCCTTTGACGCTCCAGCGTGGATTGCGGCGTTTGTTAAAATGAAAGCAGAATGGTCAAGATGTGACGTGCATCTCGAGCCTGTCGAAAAATCATCAGAAATGAGCCCCATTTGAATCCCTTTTTATGCACTGGACATTTAATCAAGCAGAAGACAGACATGTTGTGCATAGGACAATAGAGAAGGATGAATCTCCCAAATCTTCCCCAAATCCTTCAAACTTTATACATTTAATGACTAATAAAAGGTTCAACCAGCACGTGATCATTTTTTATTATTCACATCATGTCAAATCAGGATTGCTGTCTTAAGGGATGAAGGTATAAATGAATTAATTGGTTTTTTGTTTATTTTTTATTTATTCTGGCTGCATTTAGTGTGTTTTTAATGGTTTTCTTTGGGACACATCCAGACCAGGCTGCATCCTCATGGCTTTTTTTTTTTTTTTTTTATAAATCTCAGTAGCATTCATGACCCGTTTCCTCACCCGTGAACAAGCCAGTAACTGCTCCGAACTACACATGGACTTTAATTTGGAGCGAAGGTGGGAACTCAGACTCTGGGTTAGTGATCAGGACGTTGAGGGTTCAAGCCCCGGTGTTACCAAGCTGCCACACTTGGGGCTCTAAAACAAGACCTTTGACCCTGTGCTGCAGGGGTTCTGTATCATAGCAGACCCTGCGCTCTGACCACTGCTTCCTTTACTGTGCTGTAGTGTACATGTGACAAATACAAAGCACCTTTCTTTCTTTTATTCTTTTATTCTTTCTTTCTTTCTTTTTTCGTTCTTTTAATTTAAGCCTCGATTTTAGCATCTTGCAGTGATTTTTTGGTGCAAAGTTCTTGATGCCTGTCAGAAACACAGAGTACAGAAGGTTGCTCTTAGTGCCTGGGGTCCGTCATGGTAACAGGTGGTAACCGAACTCACAGGAAATAGAAATGTGAGCTGAAATGACAGTCGGTGTTTTGTTGAAAAAAAATCAGAACATCTGGCGAGAACTTATCAATAAAATAATAATGGAAGAAAGTAATGACTGTTTATGCAACCATTCTACTAGAACTCTTTCTCCACTTAATATCAACAATAGTCGAGCTGCTAGGAACATGGCATCATATCTAACAGTAGGTGCAGAAATTAATATCAACTGTTTGCAACAATGGTTTCGGACTGCAATCTGTCATGAGCTCATTGCATTCAACCTCAAAAATGATGAAATTATAATGAATGAACATTTTGAAGTCACCCAGATGAGGATGGGTTGGTGTTTGAGTCTGGTTCCTCTCAAGGTTCCTTTCATACAATCTTTTGGAGTGTTTCCTTCACTGCTGTCACTCACTCTCATTGGTAAACTTATTGGGATTCATTGATGACACTAAAATATATATGTTCATTTCTATCAAACTACTTTGAGGCAGTGGCTATTGGTAAAAGTGCTAAAAAAAATCATCAATAGGAACACTTTTAATGATAAAAAAAAGCTTGATTCCCTTCCCAACTAATTCTTTGTTGTCTAGAATTAGGAATTTTATCCCACTTTTCTTTCTCCATGGAGATCTCCATGGGTTATCGATGGGATTGAGGTCTTGCTCAATGTTCTGGGTTTGCACACATATATACCATATAGAGCTATATATTTCTCTCATCAGACAATAACACATTTTCCCACATGCTTTGGATTGACTGGATGAATCTTTTAGCATAATTCAGACAAGCTTATTCTTTTCGAAAATACAGGAGATGGTGGTCACATGCCAAGAGTGATTACTTTCTGTAGTTCTTTCAGTGTAGTCCTGGTTGTTTTCCTGATTAGTTTTCTCCTTGTCCTCTCATCAGATCTGGAGGGTCATCCTGATCTTTGCTTGATGTCTCAGTGGTGCCATATTTTCTCCACTTATTGAGGATGGTTTTGACAGTGTTCCACAGGACATTCAGTGCCTTTAGTATTGTTCTATATCCTTCTCCTGATTGGTTCTTTTCAACAATTACAACCTCAAACTTTCAAGCAAATATTACAGCGATAATTGACTTTTATCTGATCTGATCTTGTGTAATGAACCGGGATTTGCAGCAGTGGATGCATTTGTGACTTATTACAGTGTTGTTGGTTTTACACAAATTTAGTAGAGATAACAAAGATAACACCCGCGAACAATGGGCTCTCAGGCACGACGCTGAAGGCTAAGGGGTACATCAGAATCACTGTAAATAAAGTTTTTTCGAATATGTTTTTGTTTAAAATGTTATAAATACATCATAATCATAATAGATCAAATAAAAAATGTTCACAGACATCTTTTCTCCAGTTTTATTGTAAGTCTTCTGACGTCCATCTTTTGGGGTGTTTTTCCAGTAAAGTGTTTTTCTTGGATGTTTTTCATCGAGTCTTATGACATTGTGTCCTCATTTCCAAATAAACTGAATGATGCCTCTCATGTGGAATTTAATTTTTTCATTGCAGGCAAATATTGTTAGGTTCCCTGGTGGTCTAGTGGTTAGGATGCGGCACTCTCACCGCTGCGGCCCGGGTTCGATCCCCAGTCAGGGAACCGATCCCAGCCATTAGGGTTGCACAAGCCTTAGTGCCGGTCCCAAGCCCGGATAAATGGGGAGGGTTGCGTTAGGAAGGACTTAAAAGCGTAAAAACATGTGCCAAATCAAACATGCGGATGGTCCGCTGTGGCGTCCCCTAATGGGAGAAGCTGAAAGAAGGTTTATTGTGGGCAAATGAAATTGCATATAACCTTGATAATGCATGTGGGTCTGTGTTCCCTGTTTGCCCCAAACTTACTTATTCTTCTGAAAGCCAGAACATTGGAGAGTACCGTGGTCTACAGAACCACCTGTAAAATGCAGAAATAATAAGTGTTTTTTATAGCATTTTAACCACATCATCATCTACTAGAATGAGTGCTATAGATGTGTAAAAAAAGCACTTTGAGAACTGGAAAGCTGAGAGTAGACTGTCTGGAGTTTTAGATCTCTGTGTAGTGCTGGATCACTGGATGTCCTTGTCAGACGGACTCGTTGGGGAATGCTGTCAAATCTATCTTTAGTGATGCCCTTATGATATATTCATGCACAATCCAAACTTTCATTAGAACTGGAGGTTTTACGATGACTTTTTCCGTCCTATTTTCCTGGTTTATGTTATAAAATTGCCACATGGTATATGATATTAAACATAACCTCAATATCAAACAAGCATTATGGCGTAAACTGGTTGGATATGTGATTGTGAAACACATTTAGGTGACATTTTGCAAAAGAAAATGTAAATTCAAACATTCATTTCGAAAAAACACATGCATGAATTACAAGACTTGTATGTATGTAAATAAGGTTTGGTCGAAAAGATCGAGATGAAATTGAAAGCATTTAGGATTTAGGGCGGCTTGGGAAGAAAAAAAACACTGCAAGATATTATATGCATATGAATTGTATGAATAGACGAGCAGACAGTGTGTTTATTATGTAGAAATCATATGTCCTTGTATAAAAACCTTGTCGAAGGACACTTGAATGCTGTGGGGTATGTGAACATGCAGTAATATGCTTATTTATCTTTTAAGAAACTTTATGAATGAATGAATGAATGAATAAGTAAAATTCAAACTTATGGCTATTCATAAGGTAGCCAATTCATCTTCTCAATAATTCATCTTCTGGTCTGTGACATTTCGCTCATTAGTATACAGACGCTCCACACTTTACGAACTTTCGCGGTTGTTCGGAGTCGAAACGATTCAGAACGGAGGAGAGCCGCCGTGAGCTAGTCGTCACCCATAAGAGGTCTACATGATGTGCACAAAATTTTTTTTTTATTATTTACTTTTCTTTTTTTTTATTACCTAATACAAAATATTGTATACAGTATTCTGATCATTTTGATTATTTTTAGTATATTGTATTGTTTATTTGATAGTATTTATAACTCTTACATCATTAGGAGATTTGCGTCGTAAATAACGAACACGAGAACCACTTACGAACAAATTCATGCTACGAGCGATTGTAACTCGTCCGTAATGTGGAGAGAGTCTGTACTGTGTGTGGAAGAATGATGAACCTCGAGTTCAGTTGAGTAAATTCAGGAAGGATATTTGATGTTATATTAGATGTTTTTTCAGTGTCTATGACGAGACTAGAGCAGAACTATTTTTGATTCTGGTTAACGGTCAGTAGATTCGTCTAGTAAGAGGAATATGGGGGAAGTGGTACTGTAGGTCAGTGGATAAGACTTCTGATCAAAAGGTCATGAGTTCACCAACAAATTTTAAGTCAGAAGAAAGCAGGTGGAGTGCTACTGGAGGCAGTGGAGATTGTGAGATATAAAGGACTAACATTTGTCCTTTTGCACCACGAATCAAATTGTATTGTGACCTTTTCAATTCTCATGTTGCTTCTAATCCTAAATTTCTTTCTATAGTTTTTGATAGTTAAACCCAGCCATTAGGGAGGCACAAGCCAGTGCACTCTTAGTGCCGGTCCCAAGCCCGGGTAAATGGGGAGGGTTGCGTTAGGAAGGGCATCCAGCGTAAAAACATGTGCCAAATCAAATATGCGGATCACAAATGAGAATTTCATACCGGATCGGTCGAGGCCCGGGTTAACAACGACCGCCACAGGTATCGTTAGCCGACAGGGTACCGGTGGAGATTGGGCTACTGTTGGCCGAAGGAGGAGAAGGAGAGGAGGAAGATGTCTACAGAGACGGCAGGGAAAGGAGCAGTGGAGGAGAGTGGAGGTTCTGATTGGTACTTTAAATGTTGGTACTATGACTGGTAAAGGGAGAGAGGGAGCTGATATGATGGAGAGGAGAAAGGTAGAGATGTTGTGTGTTCAGGAGACCAAGTGGAAAGGGAGTAAGGCCAGGAACATTGGAGGTGTTTAAACTGTTTTATCATGGTGTGGATGGAAAGAAAAATGGTGTAGGGAAGGAAGAGTACAGTAAGAGTGTAGTGGAGGTGAAGAGAGTTTCTGATAGGGTGATGATCGTGAAGGTGGAAGTTGAAGGGATGATGATAAATGTCATCAGTGCCTATGCTCCACAAGCTGGCTGTGAGATGAAGGAGGAGGAAAGATTCTGGAGTGAATTAGATGAAGTGGTAGATGGTGTAGACTTTAATGGGCATGTAGGTGAAGGGAACAGAGGTGACGAGGAGGTGATGGTAGGTATGGTTTAAAGGAGAGGAATGTGGAAGGGCAGATGGTGGTAGATTTTGCTAAAAGAATGGAAATGGCAGTGGTGAACACTTATTTTAAGAAGAAGGAGGATCATAGGGTGACGTATAAGAGTGGAGGAAGGTGCACACAGGTGGACTATGTGCTATGCAGGAGATGCAACCTGAAGGAGATTGGCGACTGTAAGGTGTTGGCAGGGGACAGTGTAGCTAGACAGCATCGGATGGTGGTCTGTAGGATGGTTTTGGAGGCGAAGAAGAAGAGGAGCAGAGTGAGGACTGAAAGAAGAATAAGATGTTGGAAACTGAAGGAGGAAGAGTGTAGTGTGAGGTTCAGGGAAGAGGTCAGACAGAGGCTCAGTGGTGTTGAAGAGGTGTTGGATGATTGGGCAACTACTGCAGGAGTGATGAGGGAGGCAGCTAGAAAACTACTTGGTGTAACATCTGGAAATAGAAAGCAAGACAAGGAGACGTGGTGGTGGATTGTGGAAGTGCAGGAGAGTAGAAGGAGAAAGAGGTTGGCAAAACAGAAGTTGGATAGACAGAGTGATGAGAAAAGTAGGCAGGAGTACAAGGAGATGCGGCAGCAGGTTAAGAGGGATAAGAGGAGCTGTATGAGAGGTTGGACACTAAGGAAGGAGAAAAGGATTTGTACCGGTTGGCAGGCAGAGGGACCGAGCTAGGAAGGATGACGTGCAACATCGACTCCGATTTGGACATAATTTGACTTCCTGTTCCTGTTCATGCAGGGTCCAGTTTATTTTTTTTTACAGAATTCCTAATATAGTTAGACCATATTCTCTGAGGTCTCTAAAATCTTCATGTCTGAGTTCTTGGCTGTTCCTTGGTCCGGACTAAAACTCAGGAGCGACTGTACCTTTGCAGCTAAAACTGAAAACACCTAAATGTTAGATTTGATCATATAAAAATGTTTTGGTGTTGACCTGAAATGGAGATAATATATTTTCTGTGATCAGTCAGTTGTTTTAAAAAAAATTACACATAAAAGAATTATTATTACTGTAGATCTTGGATGCTTATCATATGTTAGTAACTTATTACTAATTACACACACTGCACAATCCGCTGGTGACCTCGCTTTTCACTGATATGTAATAAAAAGTAGACTATTGCCTGTACATCCTGGTTGATGCCACTGCTCGCCATGTCATGGGGTTTCAAATAACATGCAATTTTGGTGAAATGGGTTTAATATGCCAAGAGAGGAGTCACTTGAGACAATATAAGATATTAATGAGTCTAGTCTGGAGGGAACACAAACCTGTGTCTCTGAAAATAGTCCCATGCTGTAAGGCAGATGGCTCAGTAAAACCTGATGTGCATGAGGTGAACAATAAATAGAAAGAAAAAGACCACTGACTGTGATATGTTACAGCAAGTGTTGTATATGTGCACCAGTAGTGCACTTAAGTAAAAGTAAATCCACTCGGTAAATGTGCTTAATTTTAACTTTTACTTAAAATTACACATTAAATTCTACTTTAGTATCCAAAGTACTGATTTATGGGCGGAGGTGACAGCTCAGTTAAGGCATTGGATTTGGTTCAGAATTGGATTGCAGGGTCACAGGTTAAAATCCCACCACCACTGAGCTACCACTGTTGGGCCCTTGAGCAAGGCCCTTAACCATCCCCTGCTCAGTTGTACGTCACTCTGGATAAGGGTGTCGACATTCGACAGATTCGACAGGACGTTCACATTAATCCCTTTGAAAATAATGTAATAATTGGGACACGTATAAAATAAAGCTGACTGTTAGTCCCAACATTTTCCCACTCAAAAATAATTGGTTAGGGATTTTAGCAGCTAGCTGTGGATTTAGCATTAAGTAGTTCCCAGTCAAATAGGTATGCACAGCTATGTCTGATGATACACCTCCTGTGGCACCAGGCAATGCTGACAAGAACTCCAAGGTGCCAGAGGTGCCACTGTCTGATTTCCCCCTGAAACAGTCATTTGATGGCGCACCATGCCTTAGATGCCTCAGGTTATATTCTTAAATGGCTACATAATACTGTCAGGGGTCACACTGACTTACCCTCACTTTACCATTATTCATGCTGGGTTGAATAGACTGACATGGAACAGTGCGACTGGTGAATACAGTAACCTAGTTCTGGGTACATAAGTGGAATTCAGAAGCTCTCACCCATGCAGCTCATTATAACTCCATAACAGGGAATTGATAAAATGCTACTCAAGGTGGTTTTTGGAGTGGTGGGGGGCTTTGGGGAGCACTAGCCATGTTCTGTAGACTCATTCACAGTCCATATGCTATCAAGATAAAATGGTTATTAATAGCAATGATTTGTGGTGACATACATCACATGGCAAAAAGGTTTGTGGACACCTGAATATAACCTGATAATCTACCTGTTCTAACCTGATGCTATTTGTGCTTATTGGACGGTCATATTCTAGACCTTCTTTGCTTTTTCCTCTTCTACAAACATGTTCCATTACAGTTTCATGTCTGATTGTTAAGAATTGCCCAAAAGAACATTAATGAAATTAGGCACTATTGTTGGTGGAGGACGCCTGGGGTGCAGTTCGCATACTAATTCATCCTAAAGTTGTTCAGTAGAGTGAAGTCAGGGCTTTGTACAGGCCACTCAAGTTGTTCTACTCCAACCTTGAAAAAAAAACATGTCTTCGTGAAGGTTGCTTTGTGCACAGAGGCAATGTCATGCTTGGCCCCTTTGTTTACCTGAAGGGATCCCAAAATCCCAAAATTCTACAGCGTATTAAGACACATTATACTATCGTGTGCTTTACAATTGAAGTGGTAGTGGGGAGGGGGTAACTCTGTGATTAGGCTCTGAGTTACTGACTGGTAGATTGAGAGTTCAAGCCCAAGTATCTCCAAGCTGGCACTCGTGGATCCCGAGCAAGGCCCTTAACACTTTGTACTTCAGAGCAGCCAGTCTTAAAGCAAACTCTGCAAAGTGTACCACTGTAGTGGAGAGTTTGTACTTGGGGTATGGACAGATGAATACTTAATTTCAAAAAGACTGTACAGAGACTCGCTCTGTTTACAAGAAAGTACTTTATTTATATTACCACATGATCACCTTCAAAATAGTCCCCTTGCAACAGCAATACAGCTCCCATTCTTCTGCAACATGTCCTGAAAGTCAAGCACCTTCTGTGAAAACAGCGACCTTTAAGCTGGAGCTTCATCTTCCGAAGTCCACATGAGCCAAATCTGGCGAGTCGTGCGGGTGCAGAAGCGACATCGTGTGGATCGTTCTCCGACGATCATCATGCACAAGTTGCTGAACAATTTTTCTTCGGCTCTTGAAGCGTGTGTGCCGCTCAAAACACCTCGTTGCAGATTTGCCCAGTTTTACGTAGCATTTAACATTTTTTGTTTGTTCTAACTTTCTATAGAGGCATGATATTTTATTCCTCTAAGTTCCTTGTGTTTTTCAGATTGATGCCATGGGCTGGACAATTTATTGTCCCAGGTAGTGGGGGGATTATTCTGTTGTACATTAGCTGAAAACAGTAAATATGGGAGGCTGAATCCAGCATCACTGAGGAAGAGAGAAAGGAGTCTGTTGCAGAATGGAAAGAATAGGGAGGAATGTGGTAGCTGATATGTGGGGTGTGATTTTAACTATGGAAGCTATGGAGGGAGATGGAGACAGGGGTGAAGAGGAGGTTAATTCGAGAGTCGGTACACTTGGTCAAGTTCCCTCCTGTGTGAATTTTAGCGACATGGAATAGGAGTAAGTGCAAAAATCCTGAAACAGCAGCATTTATTTTTTAGAGGTCTTCCATTTGAACAACCAGTGGGTGAGATTTTTATTTGAACAAAATAAGTACCAAAAATAGCAGCCTCCTGTTCTGTCCTTCTCAGATACTCTCAAGGTTGCACGCTTATTCCATTTTATTAGTCCTTTAAAGGCGCTTGAAAACCGTCCGCTTCCATCTCTGTTGATGATGATGTGACAGTGAGGGAACATTGCAGACATTTTGACAGCTGGGATTTAATTACAAAGTAAACTAATTAGACTTGTGTCCTACATCTAATTATCTCAAACTGTGAGGAAAACATGCTTATCTAGCCAGGCTTTTGACATCTGAAGACTGTACATGATCATGGTGAATTTCCTGAATGCATTTATAATTGTGATGGTACATTTTTCCAACACAAAAGCTCACAATAACACGAGTCTCATGTGAAAGAGACGTGACAATTTTTCAATTAACTTAATCGAAGTGCTTAGTGCCTTATATTCATAATCAGTACATTTGTCCGGCAAACATTTCCTGTTGTGACTGTTGATCAAGCAGCTGTGTATCCAGATAAAAGACTAGACAGGCAATGGGATTGGAAAATCTGGAACTGATCCAGAGCAGGCACTTACTGTATATTATCTCTATTTCCTTTTCTGTTGTAGGAACTACACTTCAGTTTCTCAAACCCGTACATCTCGAAAAGGGGCGGAATGGGACCAACGCGCAGATAACCGATCAACCCAACTATAAACCAAAGACCATTCCTCAACTTTCATTTTGAATCCAGGCACGAACGGATCATATATGCCATTTTGGACGCTCCAGACTCGCACATGTCATCGCTGTAAAACACATAATAATGGACTGTAATACACTTAAACACAAAAAAAACAGCTTTTCTACTCAGAAAGTACATATGTAGGTATCTTCCAAAACGTTCTACCAAAGAAACTACTAGAATATTTACAGCGGCACTGTTACTAGGAATAAGCAAACTAGGTGGTCGCCAGCTGGGGGCGCCCTCGCACTCGCCCTTACCCTCAGCAATTTAAATTGTTTACCTGTTTTTACTGCTGAAATTTAATATACAATATATGCTCATGTACTTAAATACAATTTTCCAATGATTATTGAATGTATTAAACCTGTATTTAAATGCCATAATTCCTTATCATACCCTCTTTGATCTTGCCATGGAAACCATTGGTGCTGCCATGGCATTCAAAAACAATAATCAAACAAACCCACTTTCACACTACACTTCGACTGTCAATGTGTGTCGTAATCTTCATCAACAGATTACAAGAAACTACCGTAATTTCCGGACTATTAAACGCACCCAATATATAAGCCGCACACACTTAAAGATGTGTATTTTGAACATAAATACTCTGCACCTGTCTATAAGCCGCATGTCTACACTGAAACTAATGAACTTTACACAGGCTTTAATGAAAGACAGTCAAGTCAAGTCAAGAAGCTTTTATTGTCATTTCAACCATATATAGCTGATGCAGTATACAGTGAAATGAAACAACGTTCCTCCTGAACCCAGGTGCTACATAAAACAACGGTCACAGAACAGAAGAACACAGGGCCAGGAACTAACATCCTCGCCACATAAAGTGCATGTGTGCAACTGGTGCAAACAGTGCAAAACAACACAGGACAGTGCAAGAGACAACACAGGACAGTGCAAGACAACACAGGACAGTGCAGGACAATACACAATACAAAGATGCAAAGAGCAAGTCCCGGAAGATTAGCAACAAACGGCATGTAAACATTTCGCGATAATGAAAGGTGAATGGTGCTGAAACCTGGGTGTGCGAAATGTGTGTGTGTTGAGTCCGGTTGTACAGATCAGTCACTCAGTTGTGTGTAAGTGTGTGTGTGTGTGTGTGTGTGTGTGTGTGTGTGTGTGTGTGTGTGTGTGTGTGTGAGAGAGTTCAGTTCAGATGTTTGTTCAGGAGCCTGACGGCTTGCGGAAAAAAACTGTTGCACAGTCTTGATGTGGCGGCCCGAATGCTTTGGAACCGTTTTCCTGATGGTAGGAGGGGGAAGTGTGTGTGTGACGGGTGTGTGTGATCGTCCACAATGCTGTGTGCTTTGCGGATGCAGCGTGTGGTGTAAATGTCCATGATAGAGGGGAGAGAGACTCCGATGATCTTTTCAGCTGTCCTCACTATCCTCTGTAGGGTCTTGCGATCCGAGACGGTGCAGTTTCCAAACCAGGCAGTGATGCAGCTGCTCACAATGCTCTCGATGGTCCCTCTATAGAACATGGTCAGGATGGGGGGAGGGAGATGAGCTTTCCTCAGCCTTCTCAGGAAGGAATAATTGTGTTGAATGCTGAACTGAAGTCTATGAACAGCATCCTTGTTATCCAGATGGGTGAGGGCCAGGTGGAGGGTTGTGGAGATGGCATCGTCCATGGAGCGGTTTGGACGATACGCAAACTGCATGGGGTCCAGTGCGGGTAGGAGCTGGGTCTTTATGTGTCTCATGACAATCCTCTCGAAGCACTTCATCATGATGGGTGTGAGTGCAACGGGACGATGGTCATTGAGGCAGGACACAGAATACTTCTTCGGCACAGGAATGATGGTCGTCGTCTTGAGGCACGTAGGAACAGTGGCGCTGCTCAGGGAGATGTTGAAGATGTCAGTGAAGACATCTGCTAGTTGTTCTGCACATTCCCTGAGCACTCTGCCAGGAATGTTGTCAGGTCCAGCAGACTTCCGTGGGTTAACTCTGCATAGAGTTTTCCTCACTTCAGCTGTGGTTAGACAGAGCACCTGGTCACTGGGAGGAGGGATGGTCTTCTTTGCCACCACGTTGTTCTGCACCTCGAACCGGGCGTAGAAGTCGTTCAGCGCATCTGGAAGGGAGGGGTCACGGTCACAAGCAGGTGATGTGGTCTTGTAATTCGTGATCGCCTGGATGCCCTTCCACATGCGCCGGGTGTCTCCGCTGTCCTGAAAGTGGCCATGGATTCTCTTGGCGTGTGCGCGCTTCGCCTCTCTAAAAGCACGGGACAGTTTGGCCCTTGCTGTTTTTAAGGCCGTCTTGTCCCCTGCTCTGAAGGCAGAGTCTCTTGTTTTTAGCAGCGCACGCACCTTGGCGGTCATCCATGGCTTCTGGTTGGAGCGTGTTAGTGATGGTCTTGGAGATAGTCACGTCATCAATGCACTTGCCGATGTAGTTCCTCCAAGTTGATGAAATCGCCATTGGTTGCAGCTTCCCTGAACATGTCCCAGTCAGTGCATTCAAAACAGTCCTGGAGAGCAGACATGGATCCTGCTGGCCAGGTTCTCACTTGTTTTTGAGCTGGTCTTGGACGCCTGCTGAGTGGTCTGTATGCTGGGATCAACATAACAGAGATGTGGTCTGAGTACCCGAGGTGGGGGCGGGGCTTCGCCCGCTAATGGTCCCGTAGAGCACACTGAGCGCTTCCTTAGCATTAGCGCTAGGTGGTATGTACACTCCGAGCACAATAGCGGTGGTGAATTCCCATGGTAAATAAAAAGGTCTACATCTCACAACAATAAACTCCAGCAGCGATGAGCAGTAGGTAGAAACAAGCACAGAGTTCTTACACCATTCCGTGTTGATGTAAACACACAGACCGCCGCCACGAGTCTTACCGCACAGAGCTGCATTTCTGTTGGCACGAAACGCAGCTAGCCCGTCCAGCTGGATGGCGGCGTCCAGAACTCTGTCTCTCAGTCACGTCTTAGTAAACACAAAAACGCAGCAGTGTCTGTACTCACGCCGAGTAGCTTGTTGGAGTCTGATGTAGTCTAATTTATTGTCCAGGGAGCAGACATTTGCCAGCAGTAGTGATGGTAGAGCGGGCCGGCTAGGGTTAGCTTTTAGCCTAGCATTAGCACCCGCTCGCTTTCCGCGTTTCTGCTTCCTCGCGCAGCGCTTCCGATTCCCCCTCCTCCGTCCGTCCTCCGCAGGCGATGCCGAGGTCTGGAGGCCTGGTTCTCGTAGCACGCCGAGGTCGCGTAGCTTCTGCCGCAGTTCATCATTAATGGTGTTGTTTGGGTTGTTTCTGAGTTCTTTCAGTGTTTTTCGGTTGTACACAAGGACACCGGTTGCTCCGATGTCCATGTGTTGTGTAGGGCGGGCTACAGAATAAAGGTAGCACCATTTTGGGTCATTTTGCCATCTTGGCGCCATCTTGGTTAACCAGTGACTGTTACACGGCTTGTATCTAAACAGTAGCCTACCAAGAAAGTCATTGTTTACTGTCTTCCTCCATTCTTTTACAACTATTTCTTTCCAGAGTTTATCTTTTAACATCGTCGTGCGTTTAAAAATCACCATCGGTGAAGCTTTTCTCCCGATGCCGTGCAGCTCAGAACACAGGTGAAGTGTGTGTTTTCATGCCCGGTTGTTTTCAGCATGACGAATGATTCGCATTTCCTGTAGACAGTCCGAGTGAGCGGCAGGTCAAACCTCAGAGGAACATCATCCATATTTATGATGTGGTGCGGCCCGATTCAGTGGGAGCGCATCTGATTTAATATAAAGAGTTTCATTGGTTCACCTGAACCCGTTCCGCAATTTCATTGGTCTAATATTATGGGGCTCAGTTTTTTGGCTTGAAGTTCGTGAAAGTGGGAAAAACCCAGGAAAAATCCATAAATTAGCCGCTTCATTGTTCAAGCCGCGGGGTTCAAAGCGTGGGGAAAATAGTAGTGGCTAATAGTCCGGAAAATACGGTAAATATATATTTGTAGATATTAGACGCTGATGCTTAGCCCTTTAGAATAATTGTGTTTTGGGAGAATGCTCACATTCTGATCTGACGCAATATTTAAAATTTCCATGGATCAAGACAGTGGCAGCGTCCACAAAGTTTGATAGCTGGAGACGTTTCATCCCGGCACTAACGCTTCCAATCCGAGGAGGTTAAACGTCCAAGCCATCTGGCAAAATCGGTTCCTGGGGCAGCGAACACAGCAACGGATATTTTACATTTGAGAGCCTGCAGGGTTTCACAGCAGCGTCCGCTGTTCAGTTCATTGCCACAGTGTCAGACGGAAGGATGAACACCGGTTACCAGTATCCAGAGTCTTCATTCTTTACCTTTGGGTTTTTTTTCTTTTTAAAAACATGCAATACATTTAGGATTAATTGCTCAGTTCCTCCACGCCCTCTGATTTCATGAAGCACAAGCTCTTTATACGTGATTGAAAAAGCAGTGGATTTGCAGTACACACGGGTCGTGGCGACTTGAACTCAATTAAACCACAATGCTCAAAGTGCACACAGTAGGTAGCAGAATTATTCACACGCTAACCAGAGCCTCGGGATGAATAAAAAAAAAAGGGCCATACGTGAGTCAGTATACTTCGGTTATTCACTGCGGTGTGAATAATTGGATTCAGAGAAAACTGCGCAACCTGCTGTACCACCGGCGCAAACCTTCAGGCGTGAGCTTCAGGGATATTCAGGCCAATGAGCAGGTTTCTTTTAATCCTAAAAAACACACCAGTACCGTGTGAATCTTCCACCTAGGAGTTTCTTTTGCGAGCATTTTTTTCCCTGTGTTTTATTGCTGTTCTTTTAAGCTGAAATGGAGCACGTCTGTGCAGCACAAGCGAGTTTGACAGATGGTGGTATCAGCTCAGTGTCAGCGCACTTACAGCTTCACTAAAGCCGAGTGGACACTGCATGACTGATAAATCCACAATCACTCTACATAGCCAGAATAACGGTGTACGTGTTACATGGCCTCGGCACACACATCACGTAGCGAACACGACAGCTTTTTTTTGTAAACTTTTGTGTTATTAATATTATTATATTACAGATATTTTTGATGGATTTGCATCTATTAGTTAATGAATAGTATTAGATTTCTTTCTTTCTGAACTCTTCACTCAATGCACGGTTTGGTCTACATGAATGCTTATCGTTTTTCAGACACATGTTCCCTTTTGTTAATATGCAACAAATAGATAAAAGACTTTTTTGTCTCTAAAAGAAGAACTTTTATTATATTTAATTGTTATCCTATATCCTATGTATATTTCTTTTCTATTTATACTTAAATTTTATTTCATTTTTTTCACGTTTACATGTTGCACAGTCGTAAAGTCACAGCATGACTATTACTTCTGTAAGAATAATAAAAAAAAAGAATATGGCGTGAAATTCCCCAAATGTTCCTCTATCTAATAAAACTTGTGCAAGTGCTAAAACGTTCCATATGGTGCGAAATGCAGTAAATCACATGACATCAGCGATTTCTTGCAGTCAGGATCGATTACGGCACGTCGTGTCGCTGCAAAGCACTCTCTTGAATTGTTACTGTAGACAGATGTGATGGATGTGTGGATTTGTCTTACAGAGTGGAAATGAGCAAAATATTACTGTTCACTGAGCTACAATTCTGTAGAATATGGAACCTGATTCACACATCATGTGCCACTGTTAACCATCGTGTTAAAGCTCTTTAGTGTTTCCAAAAATTCAATTTGAAACAATATTTAACAATAAGTAATAAAAATGCACCTCCATGTTCCAGATACAATAAAAACATTTTTGCATCAGTAAAAAAACGGTTTATTTAGATATAATTCTGAGTAGATACTTTTTATTATTTAGAAATCATTTATTTATTTTTCTCGAGCGCGTTCTCTGTGTCCCGAGAGTCAGATTAACAGAACAGAATACAGATTAACATGGCAGAGGTAGAGCTGCACCCTCCTGCAGACACAACAGGAAAACAACGTCTGGATTTGTGCACACTTATGAACCAGGTTATTTTCCTAATATTTTCCCCTTAAATGTTTAGAAATTTTTATAAAATTCATTTTAATATCCTGTCATTTCACAGGACCTTACAAAAACATACATTACATTTTTATATCAATGATCAATATGCACGCTAAAAAAAATCAGTTACATCCAGATTCATGACCTTTTATAGATGAGTTTTAAATGACAATTATTTGCATGAGTGGAAAAAACATTGGTGTCCATCTACAGATACGGTATGTTCAGCGCTCTAGCGCCACCATCGGATCAAATTCCGGCCTAGTTTGAAAGCACGTTTCTGGTCATAACTGTTGAACTTTAGCTTTGTCGTTGATTCCCAGGTCGAGATGAGTCCAGTCACATCGGTTTCTCCCTAATCCGATTCCACTGTCTTGGATTTAGTCATTTCTATTAATTTGTTCAATTATCATGAAATTTGGCTCAGTATCAGTATCCTGAACGGGAGAACGCTCTGCTCCCTCGTGACCTCATCCACCAGATTGAATTAGTCTTTCAGTAATTCTGATATCATGCTTTAGGTTTTGAAATTCATGCAAAATAAAACATGCAGCATGAAAGCAGTTCCTGTAAACTTGTAAAATCTCTTGTTGACACTTTTTCAATTTACAATCTTTTTTCAGACTTTATCCTCGACAGAACTTCAGTCGTCTGTAGTGAAATACTATAACCTGCGGTCGTTCTGGTACCAAGTAACGCTGATCATTTGAACATTACTTTCTAATCACAAATCATTAATAATAAATTGAATAAGCATCTCATTTTGGTCATATTGCAGAAATCAGGGAGTGATTTAACATGTTTTAATGCAGAATCTCGAATAATTTTCTCTTTACTGGTCCCTCGTTTGTGTTCGCTCCTCCGCTCTTCCAGGAAGATGGTCCACCAGATTTTAGAGTGAACTTCTGAAGAATTCTGGAGAATAGTCTGCTACAATGTGCTCAGGACCCCAGTTTACATCAATCTTTCTGCGTCCACTTTAACAGTTCGGTCGGGTTCCTCTCTAGGTTTCTTGCTCGTACCATCTCAGGGAGTTTTTCCTTCACCACATTTTATCTATAGGAATTTTCTTCAAAACAACAAGACAATGTGCACTGTTTAAAGAGCAATGCAAAATAAAATGAACTGAATCGACAACATTTGCTGCAAGAAAACGCCTTCACTGACCAAATCCTCGTCCTTACCTTGTCTGAGTAGCGGGAAAGAAAATCATTTGCTGTATTTAACCAATAGTGTTAACAATAACAACAATAGTGCTTTGTGGTGAGTTCAATCGTATGGTTATGTAGCATAATATCCACCAGACAGTGTGCGCACAGCGACATCTTGTGGCCAACAAATGTATTGTTATAATACATAAATATGACCTATTTTTAGTTCTATTTTAGTATTTAGTATGTTATTCTGTCCTGATTGAGTATGTTATGTATGAAGGGGAGCAGTAACTACATTTCCCAGTCTCTGTGATCACACAGACATCGAAAGCACTCGCTAAGCGCCACTCACGACTGAGATTACAAACGTGTATCTAAAACAGTGTTGCAAAAAAGTACGTTGCGGCGGCTCTCGGCACAAACCCTTGGCAGGAGCAGTGAATTTTCCTTTTGAGAAAAGCCGTGAAATCGGGCTCATAAAAGCCCATTAGAATTAATCCTCTCCTGCTGTCCTGATTTTACCATGCTTTCACACGAGGCACCAACAGCCATATGCTAAAACCAGACACATGTGAGGGACAACAAAGACCTCTGGCTTTAGAAGACATGATGAAGGACGAATAACAGTAGTCAAACGAAGAGAGAGAGAGAGAGAGAGAGAGAGAGAGATACATTGACTGAACCGGAGTTATAGGCTAATAGAGAGTCAGTCATTTTCTCCCTGGGTCATTTTACAGAGCCATAATACTTCCTCTGTCTCTTCTCTCTACTTAGAAATAGCTTTTCTAACACCAGCTTTAAAAAAGTAGACCACCAAATAAACATATTTATAAATATATTATAAAAAATAGTATAATTATAATCAATGGTTGCCTCTAGTTTAAAAATTCAATTGATGTACCAGTTTTTTATGATTTTAATGGTTCTTTATTTATTACATATTACCGAGGAGCATCTGCGAGACGGCGATTCAGTATGGCCACAAAGAGGCCAGGCAGAGCTCGCAAACTGCATCTGTAGCAAACTGTGCACTCGATTTGGTCGCAGAAACGCTTTACATTTAGAGGACGAAGTTTTACAAGAAAAGCTGGAGAAAAGGTCGACCGAAACAGTTTTTTACATTTTGCACAAAAACACACAAATTGCCTTCAATTCAAATCCCCAAGAAAACCATAATGCATGAGAAAAATGCAGGAAAACCATTTAGATGATGTAGAATTTTGACGTTCCTGCTGGAGATGATGTATGTGGGACGATGTATGATGTATCGTCACTGACGGATCATCTACGGTTCAAATGTCTTACTGCGGTCGAACGTCTCATCTAGACCGGTTCCCGACATGTGCGCCGCTTATCAGTGATGGGACGCATTAGCCACTTGCTACTGCTATGCTAGCATCCATGTTTATACCTGTACGATTAAAAGTCCCTTGTAATAAATCTAAGTCTCAGTTGAAGGTCTTAGACTGGGCCTGGGCTTGGTCATGTGACTTTAAAAAGTTGATCAGCTGAATAGATCTTTATTCTATTATCAGTTTACGTTTAAACCGAGACGAGCAGACCGATCGGCAACTTGAAAACACTTCTAAATGAAATGGAGCTCGGTTGCCAGGAACAGTAATATGAAGCAATCAGCAGTCCGAGTAATCAGTAAATAAACTGAAAAGCTATTGAAGAGATCAATCGCACACTGGTCCAATCGGTTGATTAAACGGGACGCTCCAGACTGGTGAAACGGGCTGTGATAGCTGATATTTAAGAACTTCTTCTAAGTTAGTAAGAGCAGAAGGGAATTGTCTAATCAAATATGCTAGCACAGCTTGATGCTAAATAATGCTTTTACCTGCGGGACGAGAGACAGCATGTCTCCGACTGTTTTTTTTTTTCTCTCCTGTAATCCAAGTCCACCAACATGTTCATTAAAGCCATTATTTATTGGTTTCCTGTGGAGAGGATTTAGAGCACAGATGAGTGCTGGCTAATCTCCTTTAACCTACGAAGCTAAGAAAAAGCACAGAATCATCCACTATGAGGACTAAAGTATTGGGACAGCTGGCTTTTCCAGCCATATGTGCTTCTTCCTCAAATACTTACTACAAAGTTGGAGAGACACAATTAAACAGAGTGCTGTTGGATGGAGCATTACAATTTTCCATCACTCGAATTCGGAGATTCAAACCTGTTCCTGGAGTGGAAGATCTTCATATGCCTCCTATAGAGCTCTGATCACATCCATATTGAAGAACGTTTGTAAACTGGAACTCTGACTGCACCCCAAGCCTCCTCATCGCACCTACATCAGTACCTGAGTATATCCTTGTGGCTGAATAAGCACAAATCTCCACTCCATAATCTGGTAAAACGTCTTCCCAGAAGAGTGGAGCTTCAGCAAATAGAGACTCAATGTGGAATGAGATGTTCAAAAAGCAGACGCAAACCTGATGGTCAGCTGCTTGTCATTCTGTCAGAGTTCAGTATGAACAGATTTGATCATTTTTAATAGTTTTTAACGCAGTTGCATCTTTTAAAAACACGGAGAAGAAGAACAGGTGCAGAAAGTTTCATTAGGAAAACAGTTCGAACTGGGAAAATAATGAGAACGTTAAAAAAGCTTGAAAACGCGAATCAAATGGAGCTGGTTTTAATGTACGAGGAAATTTTGAGTTTCTCAAGTGACCCAGTTTATCCAGCTGTTACCTGAACAACAGTAAATGGGGTCACGAATCCAATGAAGCTGCTCCACATGCAGACGAATGAACATCTAATGGTTCTTCTATTTTGCTCCCGTTTTAAAAACACTGCTTTAATACTTTTTTTTTTTTACTTGTTTGATCTTTGTTTCATGTTGAAGACGTCGTGTTGATGGTTAATTCCGTGTTGACATTTTGATTTGTCTTCAACAGTTTTTGGATTTTTACTAAGGTGAAACTTGACCTTCGCTCAATACGAGTCGAACGCTGAAGAACTGTTTAAATCGGATACTCGCAGACTTTTACTGGAATTGGTGACTTTGAACATGGAGTACGTTTTTGCAGTATCTATATTGTATTTTTACACAAGTATGATTTCCAGCTACTTTTTAACACCTCTGGATCTGAACAATGTCGACTCCAGGAACCTGGCAAAACATTTGTACCCAAACTCTGGGTGAAGATTGAAGTTGAGGAAGTTTAATGAAATCAACAAATGCTGCAATGCTTCAGAGACTTTGGCCGAGTCTGTGTAATTGGCTAAAAGTGGCTAAAAAATAGTTTGAGTTTGTTTATTCCTTGTATTAAGTTGCTTCTCAATGATTTGTTGGATGTGTCTGTTCAATGTGCCTCTTGTTAAAGAAGAGATCGTGTTTATAGGTTTTTTTCCCGCCAGCTTGTTAGGTTTTGTTTAATTTTTTCAGTTCTTGTCTTTTTGCAAACGTTCCCAGGTAAACTTCTTCTAAAAAATAGTTGCAAAAAAAGAAAAAGAAAAAGGTTTTTAACTTCTGTGACATTTAGAGAAACAGGATCTCTTCTCACCCTCACACTGAGTGAAATCTATGTCAATACCTTGCACTGATTAGCTTGCATGTGGTTGATTGGGCAGGAGGAGGTTAGTAATTACCTGCAATCATATTCAAGCCTTGCAATCATCATTCTTCAGGTTTTCTATACGTGCGTCTAAAACTGTTTTTTTGTTTTTAATTATTTATTTATTTATTTCGGAATGCTCAAATAAGAAAACTTTATTTAAAGTTCCACTTAAAATTTTGATTCATTTCCAAATGGAATTTTAGAAATACTGAGCAATTACATAGACGTGCTGCCACACTGTGGATCAGATCATATATAATAAGAGAAGGTCAGATTTTATGTAGTATATCCACCTATGTGTCAGGAAGGTTTAAAATGAAAGTTTACGGATATTAAAAAAACATGCACCATCATCTCCTGACCTTGAAAAGTGAACACAGTGGTGCAAACAAGAACCTTTTCTGTGCTGATTGTTTGCTGTGCAGGTGCTTCATTAGTGTAAAAGGCTGCAATCCATCCTGAGAACTTGTCAACCAACAGTGAGATATCTTTATGGCCTTTCCATCTTTCATGGTGATGGAGTCAGCCTGTAGTTCTTTGAAAGTTCCACTTGCATGAGTTCTCAGTTGGCATGTGGAGACATCCTTCTAATGTACAGTTAAGACTCTGGATCTTTCTCCATTTGGTACATCATTAAAAGAAAAACACAACAAAGGACACCCAGAACTGTTGAGCAGTAAGAGTCCTGTATCAGACACATACCTGTATGGGACAACATTCTTCTCCCAAAACTTCATCGATTTGTCTCCTCGGTTTCCAGATGTTATACGGACAGAAGACGTGATGCTACACATTGGAAAACACGGCCCTGTAACAACTTTTTTTAAGAGGTGTTTTAGCAATCAATTTTAAATGACCTTATTTTTTCTTTAAAATGTTGTGACTTCTCAGTTTAATCGTTTTGATATGTTTTGTTTGTTCTATTGGGAATAAAATGTGGGTTTATGAAATTTTGCGAATCATTGCATTCAGTTTTTATTTATATTTTACACAATGTCCCAAGGTTTTTTTGGAATTGGGGTTTGTAACTAACTTGAACTTTGTTGTGCCTGGTTCAGTGGAGGTTTCATCTGTTCTGGGAGATGAGATGAAGATTCTCATCGCTGTGTATTAGGTCCCTCAGACCAACATTATGACAATTATAATACAATATAATAATATAACACAACTGAGCAAGCAAAGAAAGGATTTTCCGATCACATACGATATCCTGCTCTAACTCTGCTGATTCGTGCCACATTGCACAGATACTAACTAGAGCAAGATAGAGACAGACATCGGTTTCCAATACAGCTTTTGTTTCCTCCCTCGCAAAAAAAACCCTCCTGTTTTAAATGGATGCAAAGATATAACGCCCTCAGCCATGTCATCTATTGGTTGGTCCTTTAGAACAAATTTAATTTGAATAAATGAAACCACTCAAAGACTGTGAGCCAGCACTCCTGAAAGTCTCCTTAAAGCCAGTCTTGTTTGCCCTTAGGAGGAAGCTGTTCTCTTAAAGGTGCACACCCCAATGTCTAATTTCACTACATTGTCTGATTCGCAAACAGAACCATCCAGAAACAGCCTTTAGAGTGCACCATCACCAAGAATCTCTGTTTTAATTAAACAATTCTTGATATTAGTGCAACGCCTACACCAATGTTGATTCTGTAAAAGCCCAGCATGGGTTCTTGTTTGTGTTGGATTCACAATAAGGCTCTCATTTCTAGCCTGTGCCAGATGCCAAACTAAATCTAGTGCCACTGGAAACTTTAGCAAAAAGTGTGGAGATGTTGCTTATGACGACTAGGACTTTATGGAGCAGGTCTTATATACAGAGAGTCCATTCATTTAACCTAAATGAAGAACACATGGGATATATCACTATACAGGGTTATTCAAAAAGAATGAACCGATTTTATTACGCAATATAAAAGATCTTTAGATTTCTCCTCTTTCCAATGGTCACTGACTCATTCCATGACGAAGCTCGAGAACTGAACCAATGCTTCATGATTTCAGCTCATTCTTTAAATCTTTAAATGTTTTGGTGAATTTTCCAAAAGTCCAATCAGTTTCTTCTCCTCGGTCAGTCAGTTTGCTACAGATGCAGATTGCAGTAGTTCACTCTCTGACCATCCAATCAAAGGATGTGAAAATGCTGACGCGTTTCTAAGCCTTTTACAGAGCCTCGGCGTGACCAAACCACACTCTGATTGGTTAAAGCAACAGATTCAAGCAAAATGGATTTGATTCTAACAACAGCACGGGTTGTTTATTCCCGCTGACATTGCGCCATTACGTGATGTGACGACTGAAATCTGATTGGATAGAAACTCGAACCGAAACTTACAGCAGCAGCGCACCCAAGAGGAAACCTGTGGAATAAAGAGAATCGACTATTGGGAGAAACTTTATACATATTCTCATATATACAACATACAAATCATTAGTCAGTGATTCTAATAGATGTAAATAAATAAATGTAATGTAAATATTAAAGTAAATAGCACAATGTGCATGGTTTGTGAAGGAGCTGACATCCTTTGAACGTCCTGGAAACAAGCTAAATCTGATCTAAAGTGCCGTTTACAGCACAATGGACAGTTCCAGCGCTGTACTTTTCCACTATTCCGATTTCACAATGATTTCTAAATGAGCATCTTTCCTAACATATACGCTCACACAGACACAATTATTCTCGAATACCTGTAGCCGAATGTCATTATTATGAAAGTGATTATTTTAATATATTCATTAAAAAAATTTGTATTTGTCACAATTTGAATATGTAAATTTGTTGAAATCTTAAAACACAAAAATATCAACCCCATTTCAAATACACAATATGCCAAACGACATGGGAGTAATCGCTAATTTACACCCATGGAATCTGTTTAATCAGTAAAACGTTAACGTTAATAAACATGAATTAAATTTAAAACAAAAATGTATACAATGAGAATAAACCACTTTAACGCTATAGTGTAAAACATATCAAACTCACCCAACAGAAATAAAAGACTCAAAGGAAATCTGTAGAATATTTAAATGCACACTAGATGCTTAGGAAAAGAGCCCTGAAGGTTAAAAAACAATGTATGAAGACCACTAGTCTTGGTGAAAAAACGTATTCTTTCCAGTTGAGGGGAAAATAAAGCGTCTCTTTGAGCCAAAAATCTAAACTATGATTTGCTGTAAATGTCGATTCATTCTAAATATTCATCATTGCTGGACGCTGTGGCAGTGGAAGAGTCATCAAGGGCGAATACAATATCACGGGCAATCTATATTTGTGTAACTATTGTATGATAATGTTGTAACTTAAAGAAAATGTAATACAATGAAAACAGTCATACAGTTTCAAGCAAAAAATAAAAATTTAAAAAAATAAGACAATTGCAAATCAAACATTTAAATTAAATAAAAAAAAAAGGCAAATACAGTGGTCCCCCGGTTATCGAACTTAATTCGTCCCTTAAAACCGTTCGAAATCTGAAATGTTCGAAAACCGGACCTAATTATCCCATAAGAAATAATGCAAAACCAATTAATCCGTTCCCGAACTCCACCCAATAATGAACCATTTTTTCCTGTTTTAAGCCATATTAATATTCCGGAATCCCCCTGCCACGCCCCCTACGGTGGCTGTCATGGTGCTTCAGGGAATGCCCTGTTCCTTCGCTCATGTGTGCCCCGCCCACATTGAGCTCATCGCAATCGGGCTTCCTCCGTAAAGCACCGTGGATATTATTTATGGACTGCCTTTTGCCGGATTATCCCGATCTTTGCGGGTATTTTGTGTTGGCTCGGTGAAAGTATAAATTAACAACTTTACAACAGTAAGAAACAAAATGATTACTGTTCTTACCGCTAAATATCACTAATATTGTTCACAAACAGAAGTTGCGATAGATGCTTACTCAGCGATGGGTGAAGCGGAAGCAGTTTCTTCCCCTCGCGCTGAGTTGGGCAGCGTGGGTGGCGTTCGGTAACTGGAACTTTGTTCGTTCACCGGACCCAAATTTCGTTCGGAAAACCGTTCGCTAACCAGAATGTTTGATATCCGAGCCGTTCGATAACCGGGGGACCACTGTACTACACAGTAGTTCTGGGAAGTTGTAGCTCAGTGGTTAAGATGTTGGACTTCTGCTTAGAAGGTCATGAGTTCAAATCCCAGCACCACCAAGCTGTGCCCTTCAGCAAGGCCCTTAACTCTCAACTGCTCAGGTGTATAAATGCGATAATTTGTATGAGAGCGTCTGTTAAATGGCATAAATGAAAGAAATAGAACCCAGTTGTCACCATGGTAGCGTTTAAATGGTAGAAAAATGTGGATTAGTTTAAAAGTTTGCTAAGACATTTCCTCGCTTGAGTATTTATAAAGCTAAAATGAACTCTTTCCTCCCTATGAATAGAGCGAATATCCTGCCACGTCCAGAAATGCGCTGTAAGTCTTTAATTAAACGAATTTGGTGCCAAAGCATGTCCCACAGAGCCTGAGTGTGTGGAAGAGAGAGCTGAGCTAAAATGGCCACTATGGTCCAGATATCAATGCATATCATTACTGACACGTTTACCAGAAAGCTCACGCTGCCTGGAGACTAGAGACTGCTTCTCGCCACCAGTAACAGCACGCCGCAACATAATCCACCACCGAGAGAGAGAATGAGATAAATATTTAGGCTGCATATTAGCAGCAGGAGCTCTTCTGGAAAGAAAGGGAAAGAGGGAAGGGAAGTGAGGTAGACGAAGGAGTGCGAGATGAAAGAGCGAAGTCACCGGTGCCTCGTGTTTGCTCTCCCAAGAAGCCATGCAAAGAGCCAAACTATCAAAATATGCAAATACGGTATTAGCCGTGCATGCGGAACAAAAGAATAAATCAGCTAGGATAGTGAAACAAAAAGATGAACCCGTATAAACGTTCTCGCACCTCGGAAACTGCTCCATTAATATCTTGTCCTATCTGAGCTCGGATTTGAGCTTCAAAAATATGCTTTGGATAGCTGATATTTTTTGGAATGAGGTATTTTACAGATGAAATTTCTCTTCTCTGGTGCAACTTGGCATGTTCTTTATTCAGAGTGTTTATAGCTCTAAGGTAAATGGATCGGATCCCTGGGTCCACTAACCGTCTGAGATGTACAGTATGTAAGATCCAGCAATCGGAAAGAGAGAGACTGCATGGGCAGAATGCAGAAAGACAGTATTATGAAAGCATTGGAGATAGCAGCTTCAGTGTGTGTGTGTGTGTGTGTGTGTGTGAGAAAGAAAGAATGAAATTGCTCCAAGACACAGCACTCGAAGAAACATAATGGGAAATGCTTTATAAGAGGTGTGCACATGATTTGGCCACTTCCCAAAGGATTTCTGACTAATCCCACCCACTCAGGCAGAAAGCCTGATCACGCATTGAATTAATTAACACAATAACAGCGTCATGCGGAGTAAAAACGACTCTGCTCCTGCGTCCTGATCTCTACGCTCTGCTAAACCGAGTTCTTATGAAGGCTCTTCCAACGGGATGCGAGTTTCCCAGCCATAAAATGCTCCAGACGCATATTTAAATTGCAGCGATTTGTAAATCTCATGAACCCCTATTTCATTCACAATAGAACATAAAAAACATATCGAGTGTTAAACGTGAGGAAATGTACCGTTTTAAAGGAAAAAATAAGGTCATTTCATATTTGATGGTGGCAACACGCCTCAAAAAAGTGCGTGTTATAAAAATGAACGACTCGGAGAAACATTTAGTGACTAATGAGGTTGATTGACAGCAGGTCAGTGAAATGACTGGGTATAAATTGTATATCTTAGAGAGGCAGAATCGTTTAGAAGTAAAGATGGGCGGAGCTTCAAGGGACAATGGAAAATATTGCCTTTAAAACTGTAATGATTCTGTAATTGAAATCACTGCATGAGCTCATTAACAACTGTAGAAATCATTGTGAACTGGTGCAGGTTAAATCGCTATCGTGCAAAGAAGAAGGCGTGAACGTGAGCCAAAAATGCCGCCATCTTCTCTGAGCCACAGCTCATCTCAAATATAACGGAAAAACGTGACGAGTGGAAAAGTGAAAAAGCGGATGGCAGTGTTTTTGGATCATGTTCACGCATGCCTTCTTCTGTGTCAGTGAGCCTAATTAATTGCAATATATTAATAACACCTATTTTTTTCCAGACTTTTATTGCCCTGTCTTGCAGCCATCAATTTCAAAATGGCCATATTGTTTACTTTAAATGGGCAGTGTCTTCAGTTAAACATTTGATATATTTTCTATTTTCTATCGTGAATAAAATATGGGTTTGTCCAACTTTTTTGGAATGTGGTTATAATAAAGTATTTTTATATGACAGTATACAGTAGGCAATAAAGTACAGGGCTTTATATACTACACTAATGCAGCCATTATCAAATTAAATAAATCATAATCATTTTTACTTAATAATGTTTGTTTTTTTTTTTTCAAGACATCCAGCAGACGGAGAAGCATTATTCAATTCACATCCATTTTATTTGCATAGTGCTTTTAAACAGTGGACAAGCACTTACAGAGCAGCTTTTACAGAATCAAATACAATCATTTTTGCAGCATAATTTTGTGGATCCTTAATGAGTAAGACAGTGGCAACGAAAAACTCCTGGAGATGGGATGAGGAAAAGAACCTTCAAAAGGGAACCAGAGTGAAACAGAATGTACATTTATTATACTTCCATTGTTGAGGTTATCAACTGTTCGTTGTAACCTTTATATTAATTACAGTCCAAATCTACATGGTTCTTGATCAGTTTCACCAAGTGGTTGAAGACAACTTCATCCAGAGACTTCAAAATCTTACTAAATATCCCACTGACATTCACTGAAATCCAATATGGCTGCAGTGATTTTTCATACGACTCATGAATGATCAAATTCAGGGTGTTGTGTGTTTTCCAATAACTCACTGGTCCTTCATATCCATCAGATACTACACACTTTAACCAAAGCTCATTTCTTCTCACCCATCTTCATCCTTGTTCTATATATTTGGCTTCCCAGTTTGCCACTCTCGACAGCTCTGCAGAGTTACAAGGCTCTTACGCTTCCAAGTTCTTTGATAGGATTACTCACTCACACAGAACTGCAGGAGAAGGATCACCAGACTGGAGATGATGATGTCTGTCACCTGGGTCGTCATGAAACACGAATTCAGAACATCACTGTCTCGCCAGAGTTGCACGATTGCTTGTAGATTTTTATGGATGACCTTAAAAATAGAGCAGTTACATCAGAATTAAGATGACTGAAGAATCAGGAAACCAAAAACCAGGTTATAATAAAAGAAGTGGGTTATTGTGGGTTAACACTCAAGTCGAAGATCTAAGAGTCTAAACAGAAAAGCATAAACAAGGACAAAGCACTTTGACCGAGGGAACAGATATTTGGAGCAGATGTGCACCATCAGTGTATATAAACACTTAAAAAAATCACATAATATTAAATTGATCTTCAAATGAATAATCTGTGTATTTATTTACACATCATTATGGAACATCATAAAATAATTCCACATTTCCCAAAATGTGTTGTGCCACTTGTTACAAGTTTGATTGGCATCCAGGATCACTCGAAACCATGCTTCTTCCAAAAGCATGTGCAAGTCTTCGCAAGCAGCAAAGTAACTCTGACCCTCTAGAAGTTCTTAATTTAAGCTCTAAACCCTTCGTTTTTGTGTGTATAATATACATCAAGCTGGTTACAGTCTCTTATAAGAGATATTTCCATGTTGAGAACCTTTCAAGCTGTTATCCTAAACCTCAACAACAGAATATTCTGAAGTCTCATCAAGTTGAAGCACAGCAATACAGTGCCTCCAAGTGTTCTTCTAGAACGTGTCCTAAAAGTCTTCTCAAGCGACGTCTGCGATTCCCGCCGGATCTCCCCAACGGCGTCAAAACGGCGAGCCGAATCTTCATCTTCCGTGAAAAGGACAAAGTCCTTAGGAACTAAATCTGGCTTGTAGTGTGGGTGAGGAAGTAAGATTGTGTGGAAAGTTCTCTGACGATCATCAGGCACGAGCTGCCGACCGGTTTCGACATTTTCAGGGTTGAGCGTGTCAAAGATCTCCCTGATCTCTTGTCGTCTTCGGGTGATGTTCTTCCACTCGCCCGGTTTCATGTAGAATTTCACGTGTGCTCTTTGTCCTGCTGTCCATGATAAAATCGCAGACGTGGTAATGTGGGTCAGAACAACACCAGTTACACCGTTAGTTTCCAAACTCTCTGATTCCACCTCGTATTGAGAACATGCAGGTCATGTAAATGAGACAAATGTCCAGTACTCCAGTCTGTCCAGTACAGATACCAATGACCAAAATGCATTAAATGTGTTACTGTTAAACAAATGATTGATGAATAAAAGCACTGGAGGCAATAGAAATCAAGCGTTTTAGCCACCTTTGGAGCTCTATATTTTAGCCAGAGAGCTTATTGTGTTTCAGTCGATCGATTGCAAAGTCGCAGAGTTGGACGCTTTGTTTATTCAATTAATAACAATAATAGAACTACTAGTATCTCATTCTAAATGCAGGTCTTTCACTTGTTTTACACAATCAGCTGGCAATGAATCCATCACAGATGGACTGTTTAGTGCTATCTGTTGGATTCTCCTCAGCAGATCAGTTGTTGTTTTTCTTAGCTGGCATTGTCTTCGGGTTTTATAAATATAAAATCTACATAAATCTTGTGGAACAAATTCCTGCAAGTTTCTCCATTGAGTAGTTTTAATAGGGCAAAATATGGGAGTCCATAAATGAAACAAAATACCCAACAAAGAGCGGAAGAATTTACGTGAGATTGAGGGCAAAGATTCATTCTGAGTTACAGTTAGAAAACAGTTCACGAAATCGACAAGACCATGAAGAACAAGTTCATATGATAATTGGCACTGATGGAACCCAGATGTGGATCTCTTGTGCAAAATGTGATTTGTTCTTTTATGCACAAAAAGGAAATATGAAAAATTATACAATCTTTGAAAAATCCTTTTATTCCTCTTCCATTTCACCTCTCATGCATGGTTCCCATGCAATCCAGTGCCCCACAGTTTGAAGTGTTCAGTCTTCTTGTGGAGGTGGTGTAAGTGCTCAAGATGGTCCCTCATGCTGACTTCATTATGTTCCTGAGAAGACAATGCTCATGCTGGCATGCATGGAGAAATATGTGTTATATATGAGTTATATGTGTTATTTGACTAATATGAATCTGAATTTGGCATTTGTATCAATATTTTGTGAACAATATTTGATATGTAGATCGATTTCTCCTCATTTCTCGAGCGCGTTCTCTCAGCACCGCTGCTGCTACGTGAATATGACGTATCACAACACTACGTGAGACCGAGGCGTGTCCTGAGAGTCACGCAGAATACAGATAACCATGGCAGAGGTAGAGCTTCGTCTTCCTGCAGACACAACAGAAAAAAAACATCTAGTTTTTATTATATATTTCTCTCTTTTTTTTTCTTGCGCTACAAAGACCTACGTGAAAGGGCCAAGCGTTTGAAGTCAGAAGTCAGAGCATCATATTTATTCAATTGCATCGTATTGCTTTGAATTGCATTGTGTTGAATGGAAATTGGATCGGACTATAGGGTAATGGGGGGGGGGGGGGGGGGTCATATCATGCATAATTGAATATGCACATGCCTTATTGTCAGCAGTGTATTTTTAACACAAGGTTACTTGGTAACAGAGCACCGTGTGTCTTCAGACATGTTTTGGACAATCAAAGAAAAAGATAGGTTACTCCTTTTAGTCATGTTAGTATTGTTAGGTTTTGTTCTAGGGGCAGTTAAAGAAAGTGTCTTATGCAACTGTGAATGTGGAATGTATGTAGAAACACACTGGCAACTTTATCACAAATTACAGACGCTACGTTATGGGAATATTATGCACAGTCGCTGCTAATTTGCATCAGCCAGGCTCTGGCCAACATAATGAACACACTCCCTACAATAACAAGAGATAAGCGAACAAGAGAATAGAAATCCCATACCCGATGACAACAAACAGGAAAGTATTTACTGGAGGCATCAATATTTGCAACAAAGGAATGTATATCTAGCAAACAATGCAAAAACTAAAACTTGATCGTCAGACATATATCCACACACCAAGAAATCAATTTAAAATCACAAAGCAGCAGAACAAATAAGCATAAGGGTTTCACATTCACTCACAGGCCTTTTAAATGCTATGGTTTGCCATCTTCTCATTTCTATACAGTGGAAATATGAAAGGTCTGCACATCCCTCCTACAATTACAGGCTTTTGTGGTAAAAAAGAAAAACCTAAGACAAATCATGCCACAGTAAAGTTTCCAGACCAAAATAATGCAAATGCAATTTTTTTGGCTGAAAGAATACCAACTTATCATCTCGATATCGTATTTGTTTCCCGCTTGCGTAAACGTTCCACCACGATCTGATTTGGCAGGTTTTTGGTAGGATTTAAATTTCTGTACTGACTTGACCATTGCAAAATATTGATCTTCTGAAGCTGTTGATTGGATTAGTGCTGACTCATGCTAGTATGTCAACTGTTTCTACATTTTCATCTGTGTAACAGAGGCCCCTGGGTTTTGTGCCAAAATAGATAGATTGGAACTGTCCATGGTTCTGTCTATATTGACTACAAGCCCAGTTTCATGATCCTGCCACAGACATGCTTCATATGTCTTGGATTTCAACCAAAAATATCTGCTTTCCTTTTTTTGTGTTACCTCAGTCTCACCAGTCTCTGCCACATAATTACAGGTGTGTTTGAGCCACTCTTTCCCATTGCTCAGATATGTAAAGAAAATAAGAAATTGTCCCTTGTATTTGTCCCTTTTAGTTTCCTCTTCAGAAAGTGAATGTTTGCTCAAGTGGGCTCCTGTGATCAGAAGTGGAAATACTACCAAAATATTCTATTTAAGTAAAAAATACTGTTACTTCAGTGAAGTTTTACTAAAGTGCAAGTAAAGTTACCAGTAAAACTCTACTCAAGTTAAAGTAAAAAGTAATTCAGTATAATTTGCAGGCTGTTTTTAATTGAAGAAGCACCTATAATAATTGAAGAGCAATAACAAAAAAAAAATGATATCATTATATTATATATATTATTATATATAATTGTTATGGCTCTTCAATAGTTTAGCAACTCCGGCGTTTCCCGCAGTGACGAATCAAAAACACTGTGATCGGATGCTGCATTCTCAACAGAAGTGTGTGACTGGTTATTCAGCAATGCTCGAATCTAAAGCTAGATTAAGTGTGACAGCTAGTTTAAGTGTGTTTAATCCTCTGAAGTGTGTGCTACCCTGGGCAGGACATCTGAAGACGGACATCTTCAAACTGTCCTTGGCCCAAGCAACAGTCCACACCTGCTTCAAGTCTGCCACCATCATGCCAGTGCTAAAGCACTACACTGCAACAGAACCTGTTTCGCCCCGTTGAACTCACCCCTGTCATCGCAAAGTGCTTCGAAAGACTGGTCCTCACCCACCTCAAAGCCTGTCTGCCTCCCACTCTGGACCCATAACAATTTACCTATCAGCCGAATTGGTCAACTATGGACGCTACTTCCACAGTGCTTCATTCTGCCCTGACTCACCTGGACAACCCCGACACTTATGCCAGGATGTTGTTTGTTGATTTCAGCACAGTTTTTAACACCGTTAGCCCTTCAAAGCTAATCGTGAAGCTGAAACAGCTTGACGTCAGCACACATTTCTGCAACTGGACCCTGGACTTAACTCCATCGCCTCCTCAGTCTCACCCTCAGCACTAGGGTTCCTCAGGGATGTGTATTTTCTCCTCTTCTATATTCTCATTGTACCCATGACTGCATACTTGCCTATGCCTCAAGTCAAGTCAAGTCAAGTCAAGTTTATTTCTATAGCGCTTTTCACAACAGACATTGTCTCAAAGCAGCTTTACAGAAATTAACAGTAAAGGTGAATGGTGTGCATTTATCCCTGATGAGCAGCCATGGAGACTGTGGCAAGGAAAAACTCCCTTAGATGTTATTAGGAAGAAACCTTGGGAGGAACCAGACTTAAAAGGGGAACCCATCCTCATTTGGGTGACAACATCGTTAACAGCATCGTTAATTTTGCAGATGACACCACGGTGGTAGGCCTGATCAGAGGTAACGATAACATGGCTTACAAGGAAAAGATCCAGCACTTAGTAGCATGGTGTGAGGACAATAACCTGGAACTCAACACCAATCAGACGGAAGAGATCATTGTGGATTTTAGACAAGCCGGCAATCACACTCACGCTCCTATTCACCATTCACATCAACAGAGCTGCTGTTGAGCATGTACTCAGCTTTAAGTTCCTTATAGTCCACATCTCTGAGGATCTCACCTCGTCTCTGAACTCTTCTATCCTGATCAGAAAGGCACAACAACACCTGTATTTGCTGTGGTTACTTAAAAAGTGCCATCTGTGCTACAGGATACTGGAGAACTTTCACTGCTGTGCCATTGAGAGCATCCTCACTTACTGCATCTCAGTGTGGTTCAGCATCTGCACTGCTTCGGACCGTGAAGGCCTTCAGAGGGTAGTGAAAACTGCAAAATCAATCATCTGCACTCAGCTTCCCACCTTGGAGAACATTTACAGTAAACGCTGTCTGCAAAGGAGCGAGGGGCATCATCAAAGATCCCTCTGACCCCAACCATGGACTATTCACCCTTTTCCCACCCTTCTCCTATCTCCCATAGCGTGTTTCCTGTAGCTGTTACTGCACTGAACAGCTGTAATCTTTTCACAGTATATTTTATATTACTATATATACCATATATTATTATCTACTGCACCTTCTGTACATGAATCACCTTCATCCTGTTACATAGGAACCTCATATCCTGTTTATCTACTGTTATTTATTGTAAATAGGCCCTAATGCACCTCTGGTTAGATGCTCACTGCATTTGGTCTGTACATGTACCTCGCACAATGACAATAAAGTTGAATGTAATCTAAGATTGGTCCAGTCTTCCACTAGATTTTGGAGAGCGGTTGTGGATATTTGTGATCATTCATCCAAAAAAAGTCAGATTTTGCCTGATACTGTCTCATGATTTGCCAGTTCAGATATTACTATGATCTACATGAACTATTTGAGCTTAACTATGACAGAAACATTAAAGAAATTGAGAGGATCTATAGTCATGTCTCAACAATTCCTTTTTGGTTGCTACTGATTTATAACACTATATTTTAAAATACTTAGATGTTGTAGAAGTAGCATTGGTAGATATTGCAGAGAAAAAGTACATTTGTGGATTGAGCATCATATCTGCTTGTCTGGGGATTGTCCATGAAGGCTTTTGACTTTCAGGGAATAGCAGCTAGAGGTCCAGAGAAATACTCAGTTGAGTCAGATTGCCCAAAATTGAAACGAAGCTCTGAAGGTCTCATGGGTTTTTGATCGGGCAAAAACTTGATTACGAGTTTTTCTGGAAAATATACCAAAAAAATAGAAGATGGTTCAGTGTTCAAAGTTTTATAATTGACTTCATTTTCCGTTCCTGTTTTGATTCGTGATCAATATTTCGGCCTGATTCATTTAAACAGATCTGAAACTATAACGTGGTGGCACCAGAAAACATTGAATTCACACAGAATACAAAATCGTGTCTTGCACTAAAAAGTCGCGTTTTGTCAATTGGGAATTGGCAACCTGGACCGCATAATATATATTTGCCAGATTTTCAAAATGAATGTTGTTTCACCCATTGTTTCATGTGAGTTCTTCTCATCTTCAATAGAGTAGAGTATCAAAAAAAAGATCCTCTATAGAGAACATTGGTCTCAGCTAAAAAGGAAATAATGCTGAAAATATCAGAGAGACGAATCAGTGGGTGTCATCCTGAATAAAGTGCCGACTGGGCATTTCTGAGTGCTGTCTGTTCTTGTTTGACGAGGCCTTAATGGTTCATCACAGAAGGTTATGTATGTAGCTATGGCTCTTTGACTGTATGGAGGACCACCATCCCACATAGGTCACTCGGGTTGACGGGAACAACCGGTGAACTAATGTTATATAATTAAGACCTTTTGTGTGTGAGGTCACTTACACAACGTGATGACTTTTTATTAGAAAAGCGATTGAGAGCTTTTGTGGCGGCAAAAAAATCTTCCATGTTCATTGTTATCGATGTTCTAACTGTTATTTGTTTGTTGGAGATGTACCTTTTCTACAAAGTCTTAAAAAACCTGCCATTGTGATCTATGAAAATATATATTATATATTACTGTACCTGCATCATTTTTTGGTTACTTTCTAGTTTGAGTATCAAAGATAAGCAACGTTTCTCTCGACTCATCTACATATTTGATTCAATATACAATATATTTTTTACTCCACTATGTTTTAGTTGACAGCTGTTACAATTCATGGCTAGTTGTTTGTGCAGCGGTAAAATCTGATTTCGTCTCGTCTCGTCTCGATCATTTCAACTTCTTGTCTCTTCCCATATTGTCATCTCTTTATTTCTCTTCATTTCTTTTCTCACTGTCACTTCTCATCTCATCCCGTGTCTTTTCTTCTCCTCCTTTTTTTCCCCTCTTCTCCTGTCAATTATCTTCTCTTCTCATCTCACCTTTTCTCTTCTTTTCTCTCCTCTACTCTCCATGATGGCAGCAATTAATATGTAATTAAAGATCACTTTTTGAAAGATTGCTTTACTGCTTTCTTATTTCCTTAATCCAATTCTTAGATCTTTCGTTTTATTCTGGCGTGTTGTAGTGGATGTTGATGGTTAATGCAGGTGAAATAAAACCATTTTGTCTACGTTCAACATGAGTAAAATTCTCAAGTACTCTTCAGATCAGATCATTTTTTTTCCTCTGGTCATCTTGGATCTTAGGATTTTCAGGTCGTCTCTACACCTTTGTCCTAAACCGTTGTATCTCTATTCACTTGTTATAAAAGATTGAATACTGACAAGAAAGTCACAATTTTGTGACTCAATCACCATTGCGGTCACATCCACAACCCCCAGAGCGGTCGTTCCCACCACCATCGTCCTGTTTTTCTCCTCTGCACATGCAGATGACAGCAGGCACAAGCGCTGGTGCAGTGTGCATGAATAAAGAACACTATTGTTTTACCTCTGTCACATGCAGGAGTTTGCATTTTTTTTGACATGAGATGATGCTACTGAGATGAGTCAGACGCACAGTTACCTGATTTGGCTCTGTTTCTATATTTTCTCCTGAAGTTCGGAATCAGATGAGAACACTGGAGAGCATCCTTGCCTAAGTCTCCTTCTCTCTCTCTCTCTCTCTCTCTCTCTCTCTCTCTCTCTCTCTCTCTCTTTCTATGCTCTTCTTAGATTATTGAGTTTGGTGGCAGCCTCCTACTGTCCTTCTGAGCTTAGAATGAAAATGAATAACCTGTCAAAAAGAAACTCTGACCATCATCACCTTCATTTCCTTCGCTGATTATCTTCCCTTTGGAAACCTTCCTTCTCACTCCTTTCAAATCAGTGTTTTTTTGTTTCTTAGAAGATTGCATACATTTTATAATGTATGCCGGTGCATATGAAATACATGCACCTCCGCACGTTAAAGAAAACCTCTTGGATAAAAGATATGATAGTGTAATAAAATTTAATATTTGTTTTATTAACCTATTATGTATCCCTTAAATTTTTGACCCAAAACACACACACATTAGGGATGCATAGCCAACAATACGATACATAATGAAATACATATAATACATATAATTAAAGATACCTAATTATTTCTATATTATATAGATGCGCTGTATTGTTATTTAGAAATTGACCAATATTTGGTATATAAACTGATTCTCGCCGCTAAACCGTTTCTCGAGCGCGTTCTTTCAGCACCGGCTGCTGTCCGGAGAGTCACAAAGAATACAGATTGACATGGCAGAGGCAGAGCTGCAACTTCCTGCAGACACAACAGGAAAAGAACATCTGGTTTCATTTCATCTTTTAAGAAATGAGTGAGACGTACCATATTGAATTGCAGAGCAGCATTTTTTCCATTGCATCGGACTGCATCATGTTGAATCAAATGGAAATCCGGTCGCATCGCATCGTAATAGGAGGGGAATCGTATCATGTCGCATCGGTAGCTGCTTCATAGTTTTTTACCGACCCAAATGTGTTGAAAGACATGCATCTTAAAACAAATTTTAACGTGTTGCTGCCATCAAATCCAAAATGACCACATTTTCCCCTTAAAATTGTACATTTACTCAGTTTAACCATTCAATATGTTTTCTATGTTCTATTTTTGCATATCATTGCATTCTGTTCCGAATGTTTCAGAATCGGGGTGTCCCGAATGGGGTCAGAATTGTATTTGTGATGAATACGCATTCCATCGAATCATCCGAATGCAATCCTAAAATCTATCCTGTGCTTATAGACTTATATCTGTAATGAAACAATTTTTCAACACTTTCAATACGGTTTGACTCACGCAGTTTATACTTATATTGATATTTTTCATCTTTAAAAGGATGTGTTACATTTTTCAGTTCCGGTTCCTCCCTCATGTTTTCTCGGTGAGCAGTGAGTTAAGCAGTTGGTATTCACATAGTTCCTGAGGCATAATGATGGCATTTTAAAACCATTTGTTTTTCCTTCCATCTTGACATTTCACCCAGCCCTGGACTTTACATGGAGTATCCCAATCGCGATTTTTCTTTTTCTTTTTCTTTTTCTTTCGCCATTATCCATGAAAAACCCACAGATTGTTATTGCTACATAACAGGGAAAAATCGATTCCTTATCCACTAATTAGACTTAAACACATTTGCAGTGAGAATCACGTTTTAATTCCTAAAGAAAACAGGAAAAGTTGTTGTTGTTTTTTTTTTTATTCATTTCATGGATTACATTTACAGCATTTGACAGATGCACTGACAGCTTGGTGGTGCTGGGATTTGAACTCATGACCTTCCTTTCCAAAGCCCACCACCTCAAGCTCTGACCTACCACTTCCCATAGAGCATGCCATGACCTTTATTACCCCTGCCATGATAAAGAACCTCTACAAAATGCACTACTGACATTTCGATTGGTGTGTACTTATCATGCTACAGTTGTTTTTCGTTGCTTCGGAGCGATTCTGCACATTTGCTCGCCAATCGAAGGTTCACGAGATTCACCCATGACCTGTTTTAGAGAACTGGTTGATGATCGGTTGATCCTAACCCTAGATTCCGCCTTCATTAGTGACGTTCAAGATTCATCTGCATTGAACGAGTCGTTTTAAGAATTTGCATCCTGAGATGATGTGATGGCCTCAATTAGGTCTTGGCTTAAAATCCTATTTTCTTTATTTTGTTGGCATGAATTCTTACTCTCTAACCACATGAACTTTTAAAATCATCAGCCTCATCTATCTAAGGAATTTGAGCCCTAAAATGAGTTCTTTGGCTAAAAAATCCTATTTTATAGGATTAGTTGGTCACCAATCGCTCTTCATGTATCACTAAAAGAGATGAAATTAAGGCTACGTTGGAGAAAGGAAGAGGAGACTGGCATTTTAATGATTATTTAAATACCATAAGAATTTGTCCTTTCTGATGAAAATGAACATTAATGGCATATCTGTTGCACTTCTAGCAGTGTAGTCAGAGCTATTAAAAGTTTGTGGACACCTAATTATAAGATTCCTATTTGCTTTTTGAGCACCGCAGTCCACATTCACTCCCTATTTGCTGTTTTAATAACCTCTACTCAATGTTCCACCAGATTTAGGTGTGTGATGGAGATTTATGCTGAATCAGCCACAGTAAAATCAAGTACTCACGTAGGAAAGCTGTCATGCTGAAACAGCTTTGGGTCTCCTAGTTAAAGTGAAGGCATAAAAAAAAGCTTCAAGAGCAGAAGAACATCACTGGAGATCGACGAGAGATCAGGAACTCGTGCATAATGATTGTTGAGAACGATCCACATCGGTTTTTACCTCCTAATAAAGAACTCGTCAAAACCATTTTCTTCCTCTAAAGTCATAATTATGAGATAATTAAATTAAATTACGTTAATTAATCAGCTAATTGTACACACTGCACACAAAGCTGATTCTGGCATTACTGAATCCTCCTGTGGTTTTCATTCTAACCATCTAAAGTTCAAAAAAATTAAAAAGTAAGTCAGCTTTCAATAAATAAATAAAAATGTTTCCAACTATATATTTTTTTTCTCAAAAATAAAAAAGTTATAGCGTTTTAACCCCCCCCCCCCCTCCACCCCTTTAAAAAAATGGAGCAGATCTATTTAAAGATTAAAATACATTTAAAGATTTCATTCCCTCCTGCTTGCTGATGTGAAAAGGTGATGATGCACCGTTGAACTTGACAGTCGCCTTGATGTCGGTGTGGAATGAGTGGATCAAGCTGAGGAGTTTGGGTGGGAATTCAATCTTTGTGAGGCTTCTGAACAGTCTATCGCAGCTCACGGGATTAAACGCTCCTGTTATGTCCATGAAGGCAGTGTAAAATGGCTGTGCCTCTTCTCTCCTTAGTTCTCCTCCGGCCTTTTATGTCTCAAGGCACTGCTCTTTCCACCCAGCACTGAGATACTGCGGCGGGTCATTCAGGAGATCCAGCAACTGCCTATGGCCGCTTATTAACGCCTCGCGATAAGATCTAGACTCGATACCTACGTGATTTTGTATTACCTCAGCTTAGGAAAGAAATGACTTCCAGGTGCCTCAATATCTCAAGGATAAATTCATGTGGAAGCTCATTGGTTAAGATGTAGGACTTCTGATCGATAGGTAATGAGTTTAAATCCCACCAGCACTTAGCTGCTACTGCTGGGACATGCTGGGGACCATGTTTATTTACATTATACATTAATGTCTTTTGCGGTTAAAGGACTTGTTAAGGGGGCTGGGAGCAGCAGTTTGGTGCTGGGATTTGAACTAATAACCTTCGGATACAAAGTCCAATGCATTCCCATGTTTAGTTGGTGACCTGAAAGCTGAGGGAAGTATAAGCTCAGTAGATCAGTATTAGCTTCTGATAAGAAGATTGTAAGTTCAAATCCCAGAATTGTGAATGATGAGCGACGCCATAATTATTCAATTTCTCTGTTGTATATTTTAAATTGTATTTATTACTTTAGAATACTTTATTGATCCCGCAGGGAAATGGCGTTGCTAAAAGACCCAGAGAGTCGCAGCTTGCCGATACTCTTGATCCCTCAACCCTCTGATCGGTACCTTCACCACTGAGCCGCCACTTTCCCAACATACATGAGCTCATTGTTAGTGTCTGTGGCATAAAAAAAGCCTCTTTGCTGCCACTGTTCATTAATATGCAGGGATGTGAATTCAAATGTTAAATTGCCCCAGGTGTAAATAAAGTTTATAAAGAGAGAGAAAGAGTGTGTGTGTGTGTGTGTGTGTGTGTGTGTGTGTGTGTGTGGTGTGTGTGTGTGTGTGTGAGACAGTGTTGTACTGTAATCTGTTACTGTACTGAAGTTTTTCCATTTGTGGAGATTTTGACTGAAACTTCACTACATTTTAAACATTTTACTTTTTACTACATTGTAGTGAAATCAGTCGTTTCTTTTTATTTACGAGGATAAAAACGTAACTGGTGAAACACGCAGCGAGTCACCAATCAGGATCGAGCGCACGCTCCGTTTTACACGTGTTCTGATTGGCGCTCGGTGAATCTACTGATCACCAACATCCAGTTCAGCATCAGTTCAACATCAAGCAGAACATTTAGAGAGGAATAAATGATGAAGAAACTCCAGATTTGAACTCACCACCACACACGTGACCTCATTTACACGTTTAATTAAAGAAAGTTTTGGGTTCATGATAATCAGTGTGCTGAGAGTCACATTCGAGTCTTTTCACATTGAGGTGATTAAGTAAAGAATCTTGTAATAAAAATTATCATAGGAACATTATAGTTATAATAAATCACTACTTATTTTCTAAGATTTACAGAGTGCACTGTGTTCTTCAGTCACCCCTGGATGGTGCTCTAAATGGTCCAGATGGAAAATCACAATAAAGTGGAATAAATATAAATGATTAAACGTGTGAAGGATACATTTTTTATTATGCTGGTAATTCTTTTTTATTTTTGGTTTGTATTTAGAATGAAATAAGGTCTGTGTTTAGTCTGTAGTGCTCTGGAGTAGGAAAGGTCCAATGTTAATGTGTTTTTGTTTTGCTATGGTTTCACATTACCTTAATTACATATATGTCATCATTGTGCTCTTATAATATTCCGCCCATAAAGTAATCAGTGTCTCGTCGTTCTTCTAAATCTCCTCTTTGTAAAAAATAAACTAATTTTCCATCAATATCAATATTCATTTCACTAAATGAATATAATTAATGAACCTAATTAATTAGAAAATTCATTAACATACGTGACTGTAATAATAATTTTGTTTTTAGGGCTATGTATTTAATATTGCCCTCGAATGAAACTTAATTTTATTCAATTCATTTTTATTTGTATTGCGCTTTTAACAATCGTCACAAAGCAGCTTTTTTTCTCTTCCTGTCTTTATGTCTGGTTTTGCGTTTTTTTTTCTTTCCGAGCAAAAATTTTTGAGCAGATTTATTTTACACGCTTTGTCCCAGTGTGGTCATTAAGAGTTCCCTTCCAACAACTGGTTCTCCCTTACAGCGCAACAGCTATCAACATGTGTTAGCATGAGGACTAACACATGTTTCCTCCAAGGAATGTTCATCTGTGACACTAAGCTAACACTGCCGAGCATCTGAACGCTAACTACATTAGAGTTTATAAACTTAAAATTTTATTCTTGAGACTTTACAGAGTCCAGCATTAAAACGTTAACTATATTATATGTATTAGATGCAACAATGTTAAATAGAAACAGAGAAGTGGTTAAAAAGACAGTATTAAATGTCAGATCATTTCAGTGCAAAGATGAATTTAGGTTTTAAAGTATATTTGGTAAAACTGTAGGGATTTTAGATTCATATATAGTAACAGCTTTAATCAGAGCTCTCTCTGATTGGCTACGTCCACAGTAATCCGGATAAATCTGAAAACGGCGTTTTTGTCTAAAAACGCTCTGCATCTACACTTTCATTTACAATCGTTTTCCCGGAAGTTGCTGATCCGCATTGAAACGTCTAAAAATGCTCACGTCCCGGTACTTTCCACAACAACAACTAAAAACGCGTTTTTGAAAGGCTCCGTTTTCACGTCTCATGTGGACTGTGGATAATGATGACCGTGAGATGATGTGTTTTCACGTTTCATTTTGGAAAGCCGTTTTTAAAAAGCTCCGTTTTCGTAGACTGTCAGCGGCGTCTCGGGGTGGACACGGCGTTACACATTATTATCCAACGCCTAAACCCCGCGTATATATAAATCATAGCCATTGCGAAGTGTTCTTTTGTCCTGTGTACACTGATGTGTTTTCTGTGATATAGTTTTCATTTTAAACCTGTTTATTAACTATACATTTTGCTATATAACAAAGGAACCTGGTAATGATGAGAACATCAGGAACGAAAATGCTAGTTTCATATGTAACTGTGCATCCAGGAACCGTCTGGATAACTGCTAGGGTGGTGCCTAATCTTTTATCATCTAATGAAAAAGGTGATTAGAGATGGAAAGGCACAGTGGCAGCAGCGAAGTTAATAGTGGAAAACCGGGAGAAAGTCTCGCACAGATCTCCTGAAGCTTTCCAAAAATACATAAATAACTAAATAAATAATCATGAGATAGAGATGTTACTGTAGAAAGGGCGTGTCAGAGGTGTTGTCAAGCTGTCCAAATTGATGTTTTTAAAAAAAAAAAAGAATCATACCATTATTAAGCATTTTCCATTTTTCTACTATTTCCATCTTTTAAAAAATTTGGTCTCGACCACAACTATTGAAGACATATAAATGTACAGTGGTCCCCAGAACTCACAGGGGTTATGTTCCAAACCCCTATGGTACCGTAGTGAATTCATCTAGACATTATCTCACTTTATAAACATAATAGTGTCCAGTGTTTGACCAAATACATAGTTTTAAATCTTATTCCTGAAGTTCCTGAGCATTCGGTCCCTCTGCAAAGTCCAGGTCCGTTCGTCAGTTGGTACCGGGGGGCGCACAGACAGGACACATAACTTACATTATTTCTGTTTTATTTATGATCTGCTTCTGAACGATGTTTTATTTTGGAAAATTCCCAGATTTTCTCCTCCACATCTGTCTATGACTCACTCTTGATGCAGGTCATGATGCCTCGGTCACACGACTTACCTCCATCCACTACCTTCTTAAAGGAGCTCCGGTCACATGACTTACCTCCATCCACTACCTTCTTAAAGGAGCTCCGGTCATGTAAGAAAGATGCCCTGCCCTCTCGTCTGTGTCTCTTCTCTGCAAGGCCTTAGGAGCGCTCCGGAGCAATGAAAGAACAACCAACACGATTAAAATCAAGTCTGGTTTATTCAATACCACTGCTCAAATGACTGGGCCGCACGGCCGGGTAGATATACACATCAGTCCAAGCCTTAGTGCGTAGGAAAAAGAACAGAATGTGCTTACAGCTATCGTCTAGCTGAACGCCCTTGGTCTTCTATCATCCTGTTCACGCGATAGCACAAAATGTACAGGACAGCAAAGACATAAACATCTAAGTCAGAATATGCGAGGTCAAAATAAGACAGTCTACAGAGGCTATTACAAAATACTTTTCCACAGGTCACAAGACTTACCTCCATCCATTACCTTCTTAAAGGAGCTCCGGTCACACGTCTTACCTCCATCCACTACCTTCTTAAAGGAGCTCCGGTCACACGTCTTACCTCCATCCACTACCTTCTTAAAGGAGCTCCGGTCACACGTCTTACCTCCATCCACTACCTTCTTAAAGGAGCTCCGGTCACACGACTTACCTCCATCCACTACCTTCTTAAAGGAGCTCCGGTCACACGTCTTACCTCCATCCACTACCTTCTTAAAGGAGCTCATGTCACATGACTTACCTCCATTCACTACCTTCTTAAAGGAGCTCCGGTCACATGACTTACCTCCATCCACTACCTTCTTAAAGGAGCTCTGCTCACATGTCTTACCTCCATCCACTACCTTCTTAAAGGAGCTCCGGTCACACGTCTTACCTCCATCCACTACTTTCTTAAAGGAGCTCCGGTCACAAGACTTACCTCCATCCACTACCTTCTTAAAGGAGTTTCGTTCACACGTCTTACCTCCATCCACTACCTTCTTAAAGGAGCTCCGGTCACACGTCTTACCTCCATCCACTACCTTCTTAAAGGAGCTCCGGTCACACGTCTTACCTCCATCCACTACCTTCTTAAAGGAGCTCCGCTCACACGTCTTACCTCCATCCACTACCTTCTTAAAGGAGCTCCGGTCACACGTCTTACCTCCATCCACTACCTTCTTAAAGGAGCTCCGGTCACACGACTTACCTCCATCCACTACCTTCTTAAAGGAGCTCCGGTCACACGTCTTACCTCCATCCACTACCTTCTTAAAGGAGCTCCGGTCACACGACTTACCTCCATCCACTACCTTCTTAAAGGAGCTCCGGTCACACGACTTACCTCCATCCACTACCTTCTTAAAGGAGCTCCGGTCACACGACTTACCTCCATCCACTACCTTCTTAAAGGAGCTCCGGTCACACGACTTACCTCCATCCACTACCTTCTTAAAGGAGCTCCGGTCACACGACTTACCTCCATCCACTACCTTCTTAAAGGAGCTCCGGTCACACGTCTTACCTCCATCCACTACCTTCTTAAAGGAGCTCCGGTCACACGACTTACCTCCATCCACTACCTTCTTAAAGGAGCTCCGGTCACACGACTTACCTCCATCCACTACCTTCTTAAAGGAGCTCCGGTCACACGACTTACCTCCATCCACTACCTTCTTAAAGGAGCTCCGGTCACACGACTTACCTCCATCCACTACCTTCTTAAAGGAGTTTCGGTCACACGACTTACCTCCATCCACTACCTTCTTAAAGGAGCTCCGGTCACATGACTTACCTCCATCCACTACCTTCTTAAAGGAGTTTCGTTCACATGACTTACCTCCATCCACTACCTTCTTAAAGGAGCTCCGGTCACATGTCTTACCTCCATCCACTACCTTCTTAAAGGAGCTCCGGTCACACGACTTACCTCCATCCACTACCTTCTTAAAGGAGCTCATGTCACATGACTTACCTCCATTCACTACCTTCTTAAAGGAGCTCATGTCACATGACTTACCTCCATTCCACTACCTTCTTAAAGGAGCTCATGTCACATGACTTACCTCCATCCACTACCTTCTTAAAGGAGCTCGGTCACACATCTTACCTCCATCCACTACCTTCTTAAAGGAGCTCCGGTCACATGTCTTACCTCCATCCACTACCTTCTTAAAGGAGCTCGGTCACATGATCATTTTGTGGGTTTACGTTGTCATAGAACCACAAGTGCTACTAAGTACTAGAGAATTGCACAGAAAACCCGATGTGGACTGTGTTTTCTCTGTTTTATCAGGTTATATTGATGCTTCTGGGAGAGATGTTGTATGCAGAGACTTGCTGGAATTCATTTTCACTGTATGAGATGCCGGTGTGTGATGCAGTGCTCTGTTATACTGCGTTTCTGTAGAATATTGATATTTCCATAGCTGTGGTATTATCATGAATGTATTAAGGGGTAGACTGATTCGCTTTTTATAAAACATTATACATGTTGTGCCATAAAAAAAACGTAAAAATCACTAACTTTGTAAGTTCCATGAGTCCGCTGTGTCCCAGTTTTTCCCTTAATTATCTCCTACAGTTTTTTTGGTTGTAAAGTTCTGTTATTTTCCTTGCATTATGCCTTACAAAATCATTTTTTATCCTCTTCTTCACCTTAGGGATTCTGTACCTGAATTATCATCAACTCCAGAAACTTCCTGAATGTGCCTGCTTCCTCATACTTCTCCACTGAAAAGTCTTTGGGCTCTGACTTCTGCAGTCTCAGCTCTTGAATCATCAATTTCAGAAGAGCAATGTTTGCCTCCAAGTCGATATTCTACCTACCAACTTGTTTATGCTGCAGGGTTTAATCGAGTGTTTGACTCTGAATCAGGGTCTAAATCTTCCAGAACTGTACACTATATCAGCAACGGCTTTGTTGCACAATCATCTAAAAGCATGTACGAAACAGACACCCAGGCTTTTTTAGAAGCCCTTCTTCAGGTTTCAAAGGAATCTGACACATGCTGCACAAGTGAATAAGCCTTATAGAAAGCAAGCTGAATGTGGAGTCTAAGAGGCTGTTACTAAACTTTCTGCAGTTACTTCCCTACCATTAGAGGGCGCTGCAATGCCCTGTGTAAAACAGAAGCTCTGAGCTCAGTGAGAGCAACAGAACAGCATGGTTTGCTCGTGTTCTCACTTTCCCAACGTCAAATACATTTCTGAAACTGCGACTTCCTGGTCATTAGTGAGTAAATATACGATGCTCGATTTGCCTTTTCATAAGAACAGTTGTTATATTATTTGGAAAATATGTCCTGCATGGGTAAATCAGGAATTTTGGAACCAAAGGATGTTTATTTATTCGCTATTTAAATTCGAGGATGGATTCAGGCTGTGATTAATATCAACAGTCTGCTACAGTGGATTAGGTCCACATTCTTCATGAACATTTCTGCATTTAAGTGCAAATCACCGGATGTGGTGGAAGAAATGGTTACGTTTTTGAAACTATTTTAAATTAAATGCCTCCTTGTTTAAATCACATTTATATTTAAATAATATATTTAAAATAACTTTATAAAATTTGATTAAAAAAATAGAATGGAATAAATCGAATTAATGCAATGGAAGTTAAATAAATGGAAAAATGTCGTAAAATATTTGACTTTTGTTTTACACATTTGGGTAATACAGATGTGTGTATATATGTGTGTGTGTGTGTGTGTGTGTGTGTGTGTGTGTGTGTGTGTGTGTGTGTGTGTGTTTATTTTTTTATATTTAAAATTTTCTAAAGATATGATCTACTTAAATGTTCTTATTTTTAGCATAGTTTAACAAATGTCCTTCATTTACTCCCTTAATATGTGAATTGTCATAATTGTCTCTTTTCAACAAAAATTCCTGAAGCTCTACATAAAACACTATAGACTTCATAGCGCTAGACTGTCGTAAAACTGTAGGTGATGGCAGGTAGTGGAGTTTTATAACAAACTACATATCTTATTTCCAGTAGGGAGCGAGCAGACACAGTGACACTGCGCTAACTCTAGTTTCATTTTTATACACCAGCCATTGTTGTGTATGTTTTCAAGAGACGGAGACTAAACAAACTTGTTCCGCCTGTAAAAAGGATTGCATTCGGTACACTAATATATATATATATATATATATATATTTTTATTTTTTTATTTTTATTTTTTTCCCCAAGAACATAAAAGAGTCTGCTAGTTAACATATGGAACTCAGGCATAGTCTAAATGTTTAATTTTAGGCTAAAATTAGTTTGGTAATAGCCTTTGCTGGTGAGTATGATCCCACATTGATAGACTAAAGTTTTCTGTGAGATTGCTGTGGACAGTAACATGAAGTTAATTTAAAGATGGCTGTAGATTTTAGTAATAATCTTTGCTCACAACTCCGCTTCGATATTATAGACTTAAATTTTAAACTGGACAGAAATCGAAAAATTAAAACTCACTAGGCGTAGTAAGTCTACTTCACTTTTATTATCATTATCACAACCATGGACCATCACACTAATCTGAGTTCATGTGAAAGTGTGAAAGATATTATGATTCTGATAATAATAATTAAACCTAAGAATCAGATTTTACAACATCATTCGTGAAGCAGAAGAAGTGAGAAGAAGTGAGAAGAACCACATGATAATCATCCCTGTGAAATTATACATGAGTAAAACCTGGCTCTGGTCTCACGTTTGCAGTGGGTGGCAGACAGGGATGGCAGGCAAAATGAATAGCACAGCCAATTACTTCCCATTTCAACACTATGCAACATTTATGAAGTACTTAACCCAAGATTCTCTAGTTCATTTATCTTGGAGTAGTAGAAATGATCATCACGCTGGTACAAAAATGAAGCTAAATGTCTGTTTTTGAATGTGTGCTCTAATTAGCGTATTGATTATACTGTTGTCTAATGTCGAGATAATGTCATTGTGATTTGATATGTGGGAGTTTTCTTCAGGTGAAGGGGGTTCTCCAGTTTCCCAAGACGTCCCCAAAAACATGGGTAGATTGCTGACTAAAAGACCTAGTGTGAATGTTTACACACTCCTCAGTCAAATCACACTTCCTAAGCTATGTCTAATTTGCCTAAAGTCTACCATATAAGGAACTAATAAATACATGTAGGACCTAAGATGTTTCCTTCATCCCAGAATAGAAACCTGCAGAAGCCATTATGGGTTTAATGCACAGGAGGGGAACAAACTGCATTCCTAAACAATGTTCCCTCTATTTTTGTGTCTTGCAAAACCAAAATCTATATTGGGCAGAAATGTATTTCAGAAATACCCTAATGAGCTGCACAGATCGTAGTTACTCTGTTCCGACTGGTCAGCAGACAGGAGACTAGCCTGATACTTGGCAGCAGCACTATGCTAACAAGATTTATCGGTTTATTGTCAGATGAAAAGAAACATGGACTCAAATTTAGCATGTTAACATTCAGTGAGCTCCTCTATGCGGTGTTGATGCCATCTGTGAAATAGTCACACTTAACTACAGCCACTTTATTGGTTGTCTACGACCAGTTATTGGTGGCTAATTTTCATTCTTCAGAATATGGACTCAGTGGACCAAAAAATGTTTATCTTTGTTTCCAATAATTACAGTCCAAATCCATCTTTAAAGTTCTTCAGTTGCCCAGGAATTCCATGGATCTTCATGTTGTTGATGTGGAACCATCCTCGGATGCACGGATGGATGATCCAGGATGAGTTGGGCAGATATAAAGAAGATAAAGTTACCTGGTTCCTGGTACCTCAGGAGAAGGTTAGGGTTAGCGACCACTGTTCCTGCCCCTCTCCCCTTCATGGATCTTCCCACTTCGTCCAGGCCTGTCTCTGGATTCGATTGGAGGCCACTCTGTGCAGCTTGGGACAGTTTCTTATCAGAGCCTTGGGTGGTTCCATGAAATTCTGGAGTAAGAACGGGAGCTTTGAGGATGGATTTGGACTGTAGTTAATGTCAACAGTCTGCTACACTGACTCAGGAATACAGTTTGCTTCTGATCATCATCACTGAACCCTGCAACATCGTATATCTGCTACAAATGGACATTCGCTGCAACCCAGATGAGGATGAGGTTCCCTCTTGAGTCTGGTTCTCTCAAGGTTTCTTCCTTATGCCATCTCGGGGAGTTTTTCCTTCACCACAGTCTCCACCGACTTGTTCATCAGGGACAAACTTACTCTTATAAAGAACATCTTCAATTTTAATCACCAGATTATCTGTGTAAAGCTGCTCTGAGACAATGCTCATTGTTAAATTGAGAATTGAGAGTGAGGAGACGACAGCATATAAATATCCCAGTTCAACAAAAACTCCATATACATGATCCATCCAGATCTGCTTCTTCACCCAGTAGTCACCATTCATAACTTCACACCTCATGAAAGCATAATGAAAATCCATAACATACATGCAAACACTGTAAGTGACCCTCGTACTTGTATTCAAACTTCAATACTGAAAAAGTACTGACATTTATTCAGTGTTTAAAATGAAAAGAAAACCTCACAATTACTCAACCACCAGCTGATGAAATAATCCAAAAATAAATCTAATGTTTAAGTAAGATTGGATTTTGAGAAGCTGGTACAAGACTCTTTGAAGTGCATGAAGCGAACCTTATTCAAGTGTCCTACATTAGCATAACAATACTGAGCTGCGAGAGGAGAACGAAAGAACTTACGTTAAAGACAGATAAAAGTGTTGGTGTCTAACAAAGATTTTATCATTAATGCCTTTATGCTCCGTATATAAAGGAAATGTAAAGCAGGGCCATAATCTTAACTGTTCATTAGTTGAAATCTTAATTGTATTTGGATTATGTTTAATCACAATGTAATGCCCTGGAAACAATGCAATTTATATAAATATATAATTATAACAGCAATAAGCTATAATGCAGAATATCACTTAATGTACCTGTTCATTTAATGTAAGGTGTCTTTTTCAGTGCATCAGTGTTTTTCTGAAAGGGAAAAAATTCCACAGAATTCCATGCATGGGTGGTTTTTCAAAAAGATTTTCATTCCCATCACTATAAGTTCAAAAATGAAATACACAAATCATGCAGTTGCCCCCGAGGCCTTCAGTGGTGTCCTATTACTAAAGAGAACACAATTCAACACATCTCCTTTCACTGTAGCCACAGCTGCACCTCCCACATGCATCATCTCCAGCATAAGCGTCGATATTCACCTCCTCACATCCTCGCATTTACTGCGTTTTTTGTGCATTTTTTTGTGCATTTTTACGGTTTTCCTGGGGATTTGAAATGAATGCAAATTGTGTGTTTTTGTGCAAATTCTACAGGAAAGAAAAGGCAAAGGTGTAAATATTTAATGAAAAAAACACGATTTCTTCTCCTCTGTCCATCAATGTGGATATAAAAAAGGTTGTTAAATGAACACAAATATATTTGAGCTTGTGCAGTTTGCTAAAGATGCGGTTTGCGATCTTTGACTAATGCCGATGTGATTGGACTCCTTCTAAATGACCTTGAAGTCGCCAAATCACAACCTGATGGGCTAAAGCAAAAGCCTTCGAGTGAAACATGGAGTTTAGGCTAAAAGAGTCTGCAAGTTCTGCTTGTAAAGGCTTAAGGCAGATAGACACCTTTAACCCCGACGACGCATGATGACGTCTGAAATCTGATTGGATAGAACGTTAACCTTGCAAAAAACATAGCAGAAAATCTACGACATGAAGAGAGCAGACTTTTGGGAATAATTTAATACATAATAATGAACAAAGATATATTAAAACAATCAGTGATTCTGATAGGCTAGCAGAGAAGGCCTTGCTGGCCCTGATGGCCTTCCACATGCACACTTTACCCCGCTACTGCATCGAACGTGCGAATACGTCAGCTTTACTGTGACCAGCAGCACTGAAAATATTCCACTCTGATTGGTTCCCCTTCCTGCACCACAGGCCTCGGTGAAGTGCAGGAGAAATAGGCCGGGGCACAAGTGTGTTTACTCAGCGTGAGATTTATTTAGGGTAATCCAGTAATCAAAAGTGATGTAGGGGGTAAAAAGCACAGGCAAGGCAACACAACATAAGAGTACCTCATAATCATACACTTAAGAGCTAGAATGTGACAAGTTCTGGTTTTGTAACCAAAAGAAAAATAAATATAAGCGTGTGACGTCTGGCAGCAAGTCTGCGAGACTAAACGTTTGGAGATCAGGGATGTCAATCAAACAGACCAATAAGGGATCTAATCCAGCCAGCCAAATCATTTTACCACCATCCTGTGGATCATTACAGCTTCAGGTCAAGCAGTTTATTACTGCGTCTGAGGTTTACAGTTTAGTGTCTGCCAGAGCTCCTGAACTATTGTTTGTATGATGCAATAATGTGCGTCTTTTTTCATTATTTTTTTAATTCAACGCAAAACATTTTCAGACTTTTCGCTGGTTTATGCATTTGATTTAATTTGACCAAACAAATCTATGAATCCAGTCCAGATGTTCCACTTTATTTTCAGTGAAAAAGAACAGCTTTAACATTGAGACAGTTCATTTTTTTAAATGTTCAGCTGAAATACTTTACTGTGTCTCTTGTAAAACTCATGAATTGGAGATTCTTCTTTATCACAGAGCAGTTCAATAGGATGTAGGTGTAGTGACTGGGCAGGTTGTTTCATGATAGATATCACTCCAGACGTCTGTCTGCTCTTTAGAATACACTTACAGAGGTTGGATGTATGTATGTTTCATATATATATTTATACAAGGAATATTTATTTGACTTATTTAATCTTGTTTTGTCCCTTGATGCTCTGTGTTTAATTTCACATCGTTTAAGCAATTTTAAGGGCTTGATTAACTCATTAGCTCATGTATCTCTGCATATAACACACACGTGTTTTTGGAGCATGTGAACTGCCCGTTGTCAGGAATCCACCTGCCACGCCTCCTTCAGAGGCTGCCTTTGCCTCTGCGCGCTCCCAAGCGTGCAGCCCAAATCACGCACAGCTGAAGCGCATTATCCACTTATTCCCTGCCTCCATATAAACCGCTCACTCACCCACACTCCCGGTCCGTTATTGTACGTTCATGCGTGGTCGTGTAGGTTCATGCTGGTGTGTGTTCGCGTTTGTGCTTCTCCCGCTACATGCCTTCTTCGCCCGGACTCCTCGCTCACTACACGGCCGCGTTTGGCTTCCCCAGCGCACCTCGGACTACCGACGCTTCCCCGTCGCTTCCCCCCGTGCCGCGCTTCCTCCTTAACGCACCGTGGATGTTATCTTTGAACTGCCGTTTGCCGGATTATCCCGATCTGCACGGGTATTTTGTGTTGGCTCTGCCTTTTGCTGAATAAAGTTTATGTTTGCCGTTACTCCGGCTTCCGCCTCCGTACCTCGCCTAACAGAATAACGGACCTCTGAAAAGGAATTTACGGACAAAAAAAAAAAGACATGATCGGGTTAACGCTGTGGTCCCGGCGCAAGCCGTGCCTCGGAGGTCGGGTTCGCTCAGCCGCGATCAAGCGGCAGTCAAGCTCTGCCCCCGGGAAAACCCGGAAGCTCGCAGCCGCTTCTCGGGCACGCTCGGCAGCGCCACGCCCCCTTAATGACTTCACGGGACTCCCGGCTCGCTTCTCCGGCAACAGAGCTGAATGGAGGGATTTTTTAAGGAGCGTGGATCGATACGTGGAGTTGAACCCAGCCAGTTATCCCACCGAAGAAGCGAAAATCGCCCTCCACATGTCTCTTCTGACTGAGGAATCTCTCTCCCTTGCCAGAGAGCTGTGGAGCACGACAGAGGGCAAAGTCAGCTCATGCGCCCGGTTCCTCCAGCTTCTCACCAGGGAACTCGGGATAACCACGGCTGATCTCCATCTCCTCTCCCCCGCTTCTGAGAACGCCGTTCCTCATCAGAGTCTCCAGGAGGTCACCGCGCTGCTCCAGGCCTTCCAGGATAGCTCCGCTCCGCCAAAGGTCCTCCAAGGGATCTCCGCCGTGCTCCAGGAAATCCAGGCTGACTCCGTTTCATTTCAGGACCTCCAGGAGCTTTCCATCCTGCTCCAGAACCTTCGGGTTGGTCCAGCTTCATTCCAGGTCCTCCAGGAGAGCTCAGCTCCGTTCCAGGTGTCCACAGAGAGCTCCTCTTCATTCCAGAGCGGCACCGACAGCTCCTCTCTGTTCCCGTGTGCCGAGGAGAGCTTCGAAAGGGACGTCGACCCGTTGCCCCCGGGCGTCACCGAAGGCTACGGCTCGCCCCACAGTCTCCCTGAAGGCGACTCCACCTCTCAGAGCCCCGCTTCAACCAAGGGATCCCCAGAGCTCTTAACTCAGCTCCGAGACTGCGAAAGGGACGTCGAGCTGCTGCCCCTGGCTACATCCGAAGGCAACGGCTCACCCCACAGTCTCCCTAGAAGTGACGGCTCGCCCCACAAGCACCCTGAAGGTGAAGCTACGTCACAGACCTTCTTGTTTCCCAAGGGGTCCCCAGAGCACTCACCACAGCTCCGGGACTGCGAAAGGAATGTTGAACCGCTGCCCCTGGCTTCATCTGCAGGTGACGGCTCGCCCCACAGGCCCCTAAAAGGGCACTCAGAGGACCAAGTCACGTCACAGAGCTCCTCCCACGGCGACGTCTCGCTCCCGAGCTCCTCCCACGGTGACGTCTCGCTCATGAGCTCCTCCCTCGGTGATGGCTCACCTCAGGACTCCTCTCACGGTGACATCCTGTCTTCAAGCTCCCTGGACGAAGACAGGTCACTCCTGAGCTCCCTGGAGGGTGAACTCACAATGATGAACCCTGCTGAAGTCATCATTCAGCCTCTGTGTTCAGTCAGGGGCGTCGCTCCATCTCCGGTCTCCATCCGGAGGGTCTTCCAGTCGGTAAGCCCCGTTGAGTGCTCTGCCCTGCCTTCGGTAGTCACCAGGGTTGTCTCTCCACTACAGGTCCTCGTGGGTGATGAGGTCCCGTTCCTGACCTTCCTGGGTAACGTCGATCCGTTCCAGGTTGCCGCCAGGGACGTCATGCCTTCTCAGGTCTCCAGGGTTACCGCCTCTCAGCTCCAGACCACCGCAGGGGAAGTTGCTCAGCTGCCGGTTTTCGCTGAGGGCGTGGCTCCGCCTCCAGTCTCCACCGAGGGTGTTAGCCTGCTCCAGAGCTCCGTGGATGTCGTCTCTCCGCCTTCAGTCTCCGCCGAGAGGGTCGCTCCACTCCAGTTCTCCAGGGGGGTCGTCTCTCCGTCTCCGGTCTCCGCCGAGGGCGTCGCTCCACTCCAGGTCGCCAGGGGGTTCGTCTCTCCGCCCCAGAGCCCCGTGGAGGACGTCTCTCCGCCTCCTGTCTCCGCCGAGGGCGTCGCTCCACTCCAGGTCCCCAGGGGGGTCGTCTCCCCACCTCCTGTCTCCGCCGAGGGCGTCGCTCCGCTCCAGGGCCCCAGGGGGGTCGTCTCTCCGCCTCCTGTCCCCGCCGAGGACTTCGTTCCGCTCCGGGTCTCCATGGGGGTCGTCGCTCTGCCTGCAGCCTACGCTGAGAGTATCGCTCTGCTCCTGGTCTCCGTGGTAGACGTCTCTCCGCCTCTGGTTTGCGCCGAGGACTTCGCCCCGTTCCTGGCCTCCGCGTGGGGCTGTGTTCCGTCCTGGCTCTCCGCAGGTGTGGTCGCTTTGCCTCGGGCCCTTCCTTGCTGTTCCTGGCTCCGTGGCGGTTCTGGCCGGGTCCCCTTCAACCCTGGAGGACTGGAGGGGCCCTCCTCCGAGTGCCCGGGCCCACCGGGCGGTTGGTGGTTTGGGGGCGTCCGGTGCCGCCCCTTTGGGGGGGGGGGTGGTGTCAGGAATCCACCTGCCACGCCTCCTTCAGAGGCTGCCTTTGCCTCTGCGCGCTGCGTGCAGCGCAAACCACGCACAGCTGAAGCGCATTATCCACTCATTCCCCTCCATATAAACCGCTCACTCACCCACACTCCCGGTCCGTTATTGTACGTTCATGCGTGGTCGTGTAGGTTCATGCTGGTGTGTGTTCGCGTTTGTGCTTCTCCCGCTACATGCCTTCTTCGCCCGGACTCCTCGCTCACTCCACGGCCGCGTTTGGCTTCCCCAGCGCACCTCGGACTACCGACGCTTCCCCGTCGCTTCTCCCCGTGCCGCGCTTCCTCCTTAACGCACCGTGGATGTTATCTTTGAACTGCCGTTTGCCGGGTTATCCCGATCTGCACGGGTATTTTGTGTTGGCTCTGCCTTTTGCTGAATAAAATTTATGTTTGCCGTTACTCCGGCTTCCGCCTCCGTACCTCGCCTAACACCCGTAGAGTCGAAACCTAATTTAATTACGTTATATTTTTAGTTAACGGCTGCTTACTTTTTTCCTTTTTTATTTTTTATTTTTTTTATCAGTAGCTGTCTTTCCATTATCACCGTCGTCTGATCCGTTTCTCACCTCCTCCAGCACAGAAAGATTCGAGGAATGTTTGTTTAACACTCATTAGTAATTAGCTGAACTTGTCTCTACTGCGGTAATGATTTTTTTAATAAAGTTGGGCGGCATGTACATTTGGATAGTGTCATTTCATACAATTAATACAATTAGATAGTGTATAGTTTCTCATCAATATACATATTTATTGATATAAATATTCTGGTGACCTGGTAGTTACACTTCTGATTGAACTGAATTATTTTTGATGGCATCTTTGATTTAAGACTTTGGCACAGAATTGTTTGTACAAAAAAATCCTTGAAAAGTCCTTTTAAATATACTTAAGGGTACTTAAGATATATTTTAAATGAAAATACTGTCATTCAGACCCTGTTCTGAAAAAAACAATATAGTGCACGTCTTTTTTACGATTATAGAATAAAAGCATTACGAAGAATATAAGGTATAGGGAAACTCTCATACATCATTGCTTACTGTGGGTTTAGCTGTGATCAAATAAAAGGGAAAAAAATCGAAGAAGAAATTCTTATCGACTTGAAAAGTTTGACTCAAAATCTCTCTGTCTAGATGCGACGTCTGCCGAATTCGTTTTGTAATCGCTTCTATTTGTTTCGCACCTATTGTTGTACAGTGGAGGAATAATTCACCTCCGGGAAAGTTTTCACAACGAAAACGTTGTGAAAAATTACGAGGTATCTGCCTGTAAAAAATAAAACATGAAGCAACATGTAATCTGCTAAAAACATACCAGCAGACACTCCTTTTGAAGGGGATTTATCTTAAAGCCCTGAAATGAAGAGCGTTCTGCATTGTGAAATGATGGTTTCCACTGGAGAATAAACCGAATAATGAAACACTAGAAACCTGTTGGAGAACGAAAAGCTAAAGCACCTTAAGGCTTTAGCTGAGTTCAACGCTGGAGCTTCAAACCCTGATCTCCTCTGAATCCAGAGGTCACAGCGATTTCAGAACTGTTTAAAACTGGGGCGGAACTACGGCAGAATTTAAAACCACATTTTAGAAATAAATACAATAGTTATATATACAATATGGAGGCCATATTTGTGAAGATTATTAAAAGCATTGCAAAAGGGTCATTTGTGTAATTTCAGTTCTTTTCTCGCCCATTTGGTTTAATTCCCACATCAGCAAACGTAATTCAAATGACTGAAACAAACACGTTAACCAGATGGTGTGTGGTCAGGATTGTGTCAGGCCTGAAGTGCACACAAGAACAAATGATTATCCTGATTATTTGTGTTCAGACATTTCACTGTGACAAACCTAATAACATCCTCCACAAAATAAGATTTAAGTGTTTTATATCCTTCCAGTGCTTCCAGGATTATCTACTTACTTCAACTCTTTTTATTTATTATAATACTCATGAATACCAACAAATGCACTGCCCTATAAAAGTGTGGAAACATCTCAGCTTTTATGGTTTTTGAAACGTTCCTTTAGTTTCTATGCAACACACAGAAAAGGCAAAAACACAGAAACTGGACGGTGATTGACGAAGAAAGTTCTGTGGACAGAAGAACTGATGAACAGAAGAACTTGTGTAAAGGAGAGAAGATGTGATCAGACTCCCTCACCCCCTACAGTCACACATGGAGGTAGAAGTTTAATGGTTTGGGGTTGTTTTGGAGCAGGGAAGTTTCCACACTTCAACACCACGCAGACTGCGTCTCTTTGGAACCAAACAAACAGACGTCTGGAGTGATATATTTCACGAAACGACCTGCCCAGTCACCGCACCTAAATCCTATTGAACTGCTCTGAGATGAACAAGAAACCTCCAACTAGAGAAGAACATATTTTTTTGTTTGTTTTACAAGAGACACAGCAAAATATTGCAGCTGAATGTTTAAAGAAACCAACTGACCAGATATCGATAGTTTAAAGGTGGTCTTCGTCCTAAGGGAAGATTTTTTTAATGAAAACAAAGGTAAACATCTGTACATGTATATATATTTTTTCATTTACAAAATGCACGTGTCTCTCAAAAACCATAAAAGACTTTGTGTGCACCATACATACTTGTTTAAACACAACTTTGCTTAGGAATACATACCTTCCATCTTCCTTCAAGTACAAAGTCATTGTGTGAAGATGTACAGTTGAACGTAAGCAGCAATCATGTAAAGTGCTTATTTCACCTTACACTATAAATATATTGTGTCTGGGTGTAAAAAAGGGAAATGGCACAAATTTGTGTCATCATTTTAACAACAATCCAGAAGAAGAGAGAAGTTAAGCACCTATTTTGACAATGCAAGCTTTATATTCTACTCTTAAAATACATAGACATTGATAGACAACAAAAGGTCAGACTATAGAGTGTGTGTGTGTGTGTGTGTGTGTGTGTGTGTGTGTGTGTGTGTGTGTGTGTGTGTGTGTGTTTAAATTCTTTATCCTTACCTCACAGAATTCCTGTGTTTTTAGCCTTTGGCGTTTGAAATCGTTTTTGAATATTTCTCTTCTCCTCACGATCTCATCTATAAAAGGTTATTATACGGGCAGTAAAGGTTCAAGATCAGAAACGTCCATCCAGCTATGGATTACACTGAGCTAGAAATGAGACATTTTTAGAATGGCATTGGTGGGTCTGGGAGAAAAAAAAGCTCAGAACAAATGGAGACCAAATGTATTGCTTTCCTTCGTAGAAAAGTCTAGTTCTCGTTATAAATCGATGTGAACAAAGTGGAAATGTGCCCGGCTCCAAAAACCCCTGTATTGAGAAAGAAGCCTCGTTTATACACTTGTGCTGAGAAACAAATACACAAACTCTAGAATCATATTATTTTTCCTCTAGGTCTGACGGATATCCCCACACTAGACTATTTATTGTATTTGTATGCACCAATTTTACAGGGAAGGTTTCACATTACCATGTCTAATGAACCATTTGGGGAGAAAAATGAATAAAATGGATTAAAAAAAAAGGAAGAATTTGCACGCTACTGTTAATGTCTTGGTTTCCAACATTAATGCGATTCAGCAACCATCGAAATGAACGTGAAAAACATTTTAGAGAAGGAAAAAAATAAAAAGGAAAATGATCTCGTTGTATAAAAGCACGGATATGAAGCAGAAACACAATATAAATATATATACAGTACTACAAAAGAGGAAAAGCACAATAATGGTAGTAGTTACACTCAAACTAACAAATTGCACTCTGTGATATTGTACAGTTGAAAATGGTGATATTACACAGCTGTTATTGCACAAACATGTAAGTTATTGTTCTTGCACAGTTTAAAAAACAGTAATAACAGTGTGTATGATGGAGACTGAGTGTACAGTCTAATAGCAGCAGGGAGAAAAGAAGAGATGAAACTCTTTCATTCAGGGGGTTGAAAGTCGTTCTCCAGCAATGATGATAGTTAAGCTTCCATCCTCCTTCTCCCACCTCCTGTACAGTGTCCAGTGGAATCCAGGACTGAGCCTCCTGATCAGTTTGTTCAGTCTGTTCCTGTCTGCTGCACCAGATCACTCCATAGAAGATGTCTGAGGCCACCACAAAGTCCAAAAGAATCTTCAGCAGTGTCTCAGTCGTATCCGGTGTTAGCTTGGTTAGCCATGACTCTGTAAACAGCATGATGCTACACTCCCAGAATTCCCTGTGATGCCGGGTCAGAGCCGCTAGCTCGTCCATCTTGTTGTGGAGAGATCTCACATTCCCCATGATGATGGACGGGAGAGTTGATCTGTAACGTCTCCTTTTGGCCGCAGGGCTTGGACTTTGTTTTTTTCAAGCTGAAATACTAGATGCCGACTTGCAGGTCTACGGGGAGGAGGATCAGAAGTTTTGGCTTTACTGCATCCTTTCTGAATCCAAATCGAGGTAGGGACCAAAAGAATCTCATGTTGTTCTTGACTTCTAGGCTTTCTCTCTGTGTTGTGTGGTGGGGAAGAGAGAAACAGGGTGAGCTACATGCTAATATGTCAATGAAGATTTGCCAAAAGTAGGGCCAAGGGAAGCTGGGAATTAAGGTAGGTGTCTGGTCATTTTGTTCTTTAGTGATTATAAAGGCAGACATAAATAGCACTGCTAAATGGAGAGACAACTAGGATTTTTATCTTCTGAGAGACCTGTATTATAGAACGAGAATAGAATCTTGCTACATTCTCATGTAGAAAGTTCCTACAGCTTCACCAAGAACAAGTACTGAATAATATTTAGATCTTGAGATACAAGAAATGCAGATAGATAAGAAAACTTTTTTTATATATATATTTTCAATCAGAATAAAAATGATGACCAAAGGTCTCACCTGAGTTTTTCGTGAAAGTGCACTTGACTCAATGGTCATTGTTCCCACCACTCTGTTGTTTTCCAGATTCCTTCTTCATGTCATGTTACGCACTGAACGAATGATAGCAAAGGCGACTGCAGGTGCCGAGGAAGAACATTTATTTAGCGCTGCATCACCCACAGGATCTCATACAGTGAGAATAAACGTCATCACTAAATAATAAACACAATTCAACACATCTCCTTTCACTGTAGCCGCAGCCACTCCCCCCATCAATATTTACAGTGGAAAATGACCCTGCGGTTTTTCTGTGCAGTTTTTTCTGTGCATTACGGTTTTCCTGAGGATTTGAAATGAAGTTGTGTGTTTTGTTTGCAAGTTTTGTTGACTTTTCCTCATGACTCAGCACTTTTGTACATTGCTCCAGATAAGGGCATCTGCGTAAATGTAAATGTATTGACGAGCAGAGTATTTCTACATATTTTTATTTAACTGAGGGGAAAAATCTAAATAAAAAGCATTACAAATCCTCCACCTACATGTACATCCGCTATATGAACAAAAGTTTAAACATCTAATTCCACATTTTGTCCAGCTTTTTAGTCCTTTTAGTCAGTGTGCTTAAACATATATCGGTGAACCAAAACAATTGCTTCTTCTCTGTCAGCTGCTTTTCAGTTTGCTGCAGATGCAGTTTGCAAGCTAACTAGTGCTTTCTGATGATCCAATCCGGTCAAACACAACAATAAAACCCAAATACTCATGGTTTGAAAAGGCTCTGAACACCGGCATGCTCACTGCAAACTGCCACAATTGCCACACTTTACTGTGGAAAACCATAGGTTTACAGTAAATATAAATAAAAAATATATATAAATATATATATATATATATATATATATATATATATATATATATATATATATATATATATATAAACCATGCAACATTAACACTAGTCCACTAGACATTGGCAAGTCAGTTATTCAAAAATCCTTTATTATGAAATAAATTATTTATTTGTCAAATATGGATAGACAAGACAAGCATACTATTATTCTTTTTGTTATGCTTCCACTTGTAAATGCTTGTTTTATATATGATTACATTTAAAAATCACACACACAATTAAAATGATTATTTTTGGTAAAGAGAGTGTGTATAAAGTGAAAGTTTGGGGTATCTCTCCTTCAACCTGTCCATCGCCACTGCAAACAGGAAAGGGCTCAGAGTCGATCCTTGATGCAGTTCCACCTCCACCTTGAACCAGTATGTCGTTCCTATGTCACACCAAGTACCTTTCTATCTGTCTCCCTTATCACTCCTGCAGTAGTTGCTCAATCATCCAGCACCTTTTCACCACCACCAAGCTCCTGTCTGACCTCTTCCCTGAAACTCACACTACTCTCTTACTTCTTCAGCTTCCACCATCTTATTCTTCTTTAAATCCTCACTCTCCTCTTATTCTTCTTCACTTCCAAAACCGGACCACCATCCGATCTACAATCTCCTTCAGGTTGCATCTCCTACATAGAACATAGTCCACCTGTGTGCACCTTTCTCCACTCTTATACGTCACCCTGTGATCCTCCTTCTTCTTAAAATACCATTCACCACTGCCATTTCCATCCTTTTAGCAAAATCTACCACAATCTGCCCTTCTACATTCATCTCTTTAAGACCATACCTACCATCACCTCCTCATCACCGCTGTTCCCTTCACCTACATGCCCATTAAAGTCTGCCCCAATCACCAATCGTTCTTTCCTAGGTACACCATCTACCACTTCATCTAACTCACTCCAGAATTTTTTCTTCTCCTCTATCTCACAGCCGACTCGTGGAGCATAAACACTGATGACATTTATCATCACTCCTTCAACTTCCAGCTTCATAACCCTATCAGGAACTCACTTCACATCTTTTTCCTCTTCTTCTCCTCCATTGGCCAACAGTAGCTCAATTTCCACCGGTACCCTGTCGGTTAACAATACCTGTGGCGCTATGAATTTCTGATTCCTGATCCGCATATTTGTTGGCACATGTTTTATGCTGGATTCTCTTCATAACACAACCTTCCACATTTATCCGGGTTTGAGAGCGACACTAGGAGTGGGCTGGACTGTGCAACGCTAATAGCTGAGTTGCAATTTGGCATTAAGTAATAACTGTGTATGTTGGGTGATAGATTTCTTTCTTTTTTAAACCGAGAAGCATCCAGGGTGGAAAAGGCTTATTTGCTACATGCTTCAGAAAACATTTCAGATCAAAGAAAAAAAGGAAGTTGATTTAGAAATAGAAACGCTACCCTGGAAGCTCCTTCTGCATTAGCGTTCAATACTTTCAGAGTTTTCAGAACACAAGCTAATTTGATTGGATTCATTATTTCTCACTCTGCCTCAATCCTAATTACGACCATATGTACCTTCTGTTCGCTCGTGTTTCCTGCAACGCTGTTTTTCACCACTTCCCCATTACATTATTTAAATTGGTCATTCCTTGTGCTTTTTTCTTCTATTCCGTTGTTTTCACACCAACAAATGAATGAATAAAATGTTTTTGATCTTTAATATGTTTTATTTACCCCATACTTTAGTTTAGCCAAAAAGAAAAAAAAAAGAAAGAAAGAAAGAAAGGTTTTTAATTGTGGCATATTCTGTACATTAGAGCAAAATTCTTTAACCATCGAGCTACCACTGTCCCTCTCAGAAAATCCCTTTATTTTTTATTCTATACACATTTTTTTTTTTTATGAACTCATGCTATTCAACCCATTAAGATCTGCAAAAAAAAAAAAAAAAAAAAATATACACAGTGAGGAAAATAAGTATTTGAACACCCTGCTATTTTGCAAGTTCTCCCACAAAATTGTCATTGTAGGTGCATGTCCACTGTGAGAGACATAATCTAAAAAAAAAAAATCTGGAAATCACAATGTATGATTTTTTAACTATTTATTTGTATGATGCAGCTGCAAATAAGTATTTGAACACCTGAGAAAGTCAATGTTAATATTTGGAGCCTTTGTTTGCAATTGCAGAGGTCAAACGTTTCCTGTAGTTTTTCACCAGGTTTGCACACACTGCAGGAGGGCTTTTGGCCCACTCCTCCACACAGATCTTCTCTAGATCAGTCAGGTTTCTGGCCTGTCGCTAAGAAACACGAGTTTGAGCTCTCTCCAAAGATTCTCTATTGGGTTTAGGTCTGGAGACTGGCTAGGCCATGCCAGAACCTTGATATGCTTCTTGATAAGCCACTCCTTGGTTATCCTGGCTGTGTGCTTCGGGTCATTGTCATGTTGGAAGACCCAGCCTCGACCCATCTTCAATGCTCTAACTGAGGGAAGGAGGTTGTTCCCCAAAATCTCACAATACATGGCCCCGGTCATCCTCTCCTTAATACAGTGCAGTCGCCCTGTCCCATGTGCAAAAAAACACCCACAAAGCATGATGCTACCACCCTCATGCTTCACAGTAGGGATGGTGTTCTTGGGATGGTACTCATCATTCTTCTTCCTCCAAACACGTTTAGTTGAATTATGACCCAAAAGTTATATTTTGGTCTCATCTGACCACATGACTTTCTCCCATGACTCCTCTGGATCATCCAAATGGTCATTGGCAAACTTAAGATGTGCCTGGACATGTGCTGGTTTAGGCAGGGGAACCTTCCGTGCCATGCATGATTTCAAACCATGACGTCTTAGTGTATTACCAACAGTAACCTTGGAAACGGTGGTCCCAGCTCTTTTCAGGTCATTGACCAGCTCCTCCCGTGTAGTTCTGGGCTGATTTCTCACCTTCCTTAGGATCATTGAGACCCCATGAGGTGAGATCTTGCATGGAGCCCCAGTCCGAGGGAGATTGACAGTCATGTTTAGCTTCTTCCATTTTCTAATGATTGCTCCAAGCTGCTTGGCAATTTCCCCGTAGCCCTTTCCAGCCTTGTGGAGGTGTACAATTTTGTCTCTAGTGTCTTTGGACAGCTCTTTGGTCTTGGCCATGTTAGTACAGTGGAACCCGGTTATGTCGATGTCCTAGGGGGTCGCCAAAAAGCATCGAGGTAACCGATGATCGAGATAAATTAAAATCTAAATGGCGGCAATATATTAACGTGCTTGAAATTTCTTTATGTACATGATGTGCGTTAATAAATGAGAATGTGCATGCACGTGTTTTTGTAGGGTTTTTTTACACCACAGCGTTGCCACAATTTGTTTGATTTAGGCATGCCATAAAAATACATACAGTACATGTTTATCTGTCAGGAATCCACCTTCCACGCCCCCTTCGGCCCCCTTCAGCGTGTCAGGTGCTTTCTCGGCCGCTTTCTCTGAAGCTCCGCTTCAATCGCGCACATATGGTGCTCGTTTATCATCATCACCAGCTCCTATTTAAACTTCCACACTCTCACTGTCCGTTATTGTTGATATATGTTGCTTCACGGCGGTCGTTGTTATCGCGCATGCGTATCCCGGTACGTGTCTTCCCACCGGCACTCTCTCAACGGCTGCGCTTTTCTTCCCAAAGCGCACCGCGGATTCACCCCCCCCGATACTGCCGGTGTTCATTCTATGATTTTGGATGGTCATCACACGTTCCGCGCCGCCAAGCGCGGCTTTCGCCTCCCGTTCATCGCATAACATTTAACAACGAAAGGCATATGTGCACTAACTAACAGCAGAGATTCACCAGTATACAATACAACACCTGTAGCAGCTGTAAGACTTGATTTTTCCGCCACTTCCGCGAGTTGTTCTGCGGCTGCACCGAGATAACCGACGTTAAATGGCAAATTTTTCCCCTCTTGTGATCGAGATATTAGGGTTCAGCGACATAAAAAAATCGACATAACCGATAAAAAATGCTTAGAAAAAGCGAGAATTTGGCGGTTCCACTTCAAAAACGTAGTTGGATTCTTACTGATTGTATGGGGTGGACAGGTGTCTTCATGCAGCTAACGACCTCAAACAGGTGCATCTAATTTAGGATAATAAATGTAGTGTAGGTGGACATTTTAAAGGCAGACTAACAGGTCTTTGAGGGTCAGAATTCTAGCTGATAGACAGGTGTTTAAATACTTATTTGCAGCTGTATCATACAAATAAATAGTTTAAAAATCATACATTGTGATTTCTGGATTTTTTTTTTTTAGATTATGTCTCTCACAGTGGACATGCACCTACAATGACAATTTCAGACCCCTCCATGATTTCTAAGTGGAAGAACTTGCAAAATAGCAGGGTGTTCAAATACTTATTTTCCTCACTGTATATATATATATATATATATGTTCCCTGGTGGTCTAGTGGTTAGGATGCGGCGCTCTCACTGCTGCGACCTGGGTTCGATCCCCGGTCAGGGAACCAACCGCAGCCATTAGGGTTACACAAGCCTTAGGGCCGGTCCCAAGCCCGGATAAATGGGGAGGGTTGCGTTAGGAAGGACTTCCAGCGTAAAAACATGTGCCAAATCAAACATGCGGATGGTCCGCTGTGGCGCCCCCTAATGGGAGAAGCCGAAAGAAAGTTTATAAATATACAGTTTAGCATCATAATTTAGCTCCTACAGATTTATCCCTAATGAGAGAGCCAGTGGCAACAGTGGTGAGGAGAAACACTCTGAGATGATACGAAGAAGAATCCTTGAGAAGAACCAGACTCAAAAGGGGAACGTGACACCGAATGTCTATTCATTATCGGTCCATCATTGTTGTTGTTATCAACTGTTCACTGATGTAGAATCAAGTATAAAACTGCTCATGGCGATTCCAGTTCACAGCATTAAGGATACAGGACTGTGGATTAATTATATTTCTGGGGCTCAATTTAAGAAATTAAAGTAAAAAATGTAGAAGAAAAGCCATGTATCAATGAATTTGAGAATAAAATGATTATATGGATGGAGGTGTATAATGCAAACAACTTCCACTGTGTAACTGTGAACTATTTCACATCTACAGTAGCTTGAGTGACTTTTGCACGAAAAACGTGTGAAGACTTTCTCTCCATTTGGGAATTAATTGCTAATTGATTCATTAAATGCTAATCTGATAAATTTACAGTTGTCTTTATTTACTACTTTATTAAATTGTCTCTTATTACTTCATATTGTAATAGAATTTACCCAAAGACACTGCTACCCGTTTCTTTTACCCACATTTTCATTTTCAATCTTTTTTTCCGGCTGAAAGTCAACTATTATGAGCGAGTTTGTGAATTCCCATTCGATCTCTATTCCCCATTTGACATTCTTTTTCTAGGTGCTGCACTTTACCTCTCACACAGAATGCTGATGTGCTGAAGGGCTTTTCGGTCCAACAACTGGGGGAAAACAGACCTCTCTTAAACGCACTGGTCTTAATCATAAAGGGGTGGGAAAAAACTCAGGGGATTGAAGCGAACTGCTCCCATATGAAAAAGGCTTAACCTGCACCAACACCTGCGGCATTGCTTTGACCAGTGGGATGCCACTTGTACACCAATTTTAGTGAGATCTAATGGGTGCTGTAATATTTAAATTAGATATAAACATATTATAATATCTTCGCCATAGAAACTAGGAAGAGTAGCAGGTTCAAATTGCTGATGTCTACTTAATTTGGGGATATTCTTGCCTGAACCCCCTTAGAATTTTAGATACCAGGTTTGTGAGGCTATTAGCATCACAGTGGACCCCCATGTGTACTGCAAATGTTGCTGCCATTCTTTATTGTCTAAATATGTAGTGGTATATGCAGAGTTGGGCTGCAGAATCTGGTTCACTAGCTGTTGAAACATAGGCAATGCTTAAGAAAGAATAGTGCAAAGAAAGAATTGTATATAATTCATATAAAAATTATTTTTTCCCTACACTTTGGAGAATCATTGTCAGTAACCATAAGCCAACTCTAGTGTTGAGTAAATGTGAACCATGTCCAGCCTATTCAGCAACTTGTTGATATGTGGCAAATCTTTTTAAAACATATTTACCCTTAACACTGCCTTTATATTCCCCTTAATATTGAGAAAGGGGCATGTGCTTTTGGCTTTATCAATTGAACACCTGTTTCAGTGCATTCTCCCATGAAGGCAGTGAATACAATGCAAACTCAGAAAAGGCACAAACGCCATGACCTTTGTGACCACCACTGACCACATGTGCACTCTGTTTGTTCACTACCTGCAGGAAATAAAAAAGCCACATGTTTTCTCCTGCCTGGATCAAACACAGTCTATCTGACCCCTACTTTCACCTACCTCCTGCACCATATCCTCTCCCATTTCTTATTTTACCCAAACCCTTGGACTCCACCACTGCCTCTCCCACTCCAACCAAGGCCCTCACCTGCACCAACGCTTCTCCCAGTCCAACCAAGGCCCTCACCTGCACCACAGCCTCTCCAAGTTCAACCAAGGCCCTAACCTGCACCACAGCCTCTCCCAGTCCCGGCAAGGCCCTCACCTGCACCACAGCCTCTCCCACTCCAACCAAGGCACTCATTTGCACCACAGCCTCTCCCCGTCCCGGCAAGGCCCTCGCCTGTACCGCAACTTTTTCCAGGTCATCCAAAGCCCTCACCTGCACCACTGCCTCTGCCAGTAAGGCCAAGGCCCTTATCTGCACCACAGCCTCTCCCACTTTAACCAAGGATCTGACCTGCATCACAGCCTTTCCCAGTCCAGCCAGAGCCTTTACTTGCACCATAGACTCTCAACTTTACCCAAGACCTACACAAAAGCTTTTCTTGCTCTATCTGAGATCTTTGTCAGCTGTCTGTCAGGAGTTACTCAGATACCCACATATAAAGTGAGTATGCAGTTAATTGTTAAGGCTCTGTAGTTGATTGTGGAGTTGTCTTCCTTCCAGCCAGCTTCACCAACATTCCCATCTTCAGAATTCTAGATGCTCAGGTAGATTTTGGTGATCCTCTGGCATGAGTTATTCCCATCAGCACACTGCTGACTTCACTGACATGTAGGGGAACATACTGGGTCTTTTTTCCTAGTGTATTACTGCCAGAGTAGGTCATCTTGTCCTCTATGTATTGCCAGCCCCAGGAACCTTCTGTAGTAGATTCTTATAGTACCCTTGGTAATGAATGCCATTGGCTTAAATGTAATAAGACATTTACCAAGTTTATGCTATTTCTATCCTGCCCTTGATCATCCCTATAACATCACCTACTGCTAGCCTATGGCATCTGCAGGCCTATTTGTGACCTTTTTGTGATCTTGGCATTTAAATAAATAAAGATAGCGGTATTGGAAAACTCTAGTAATCTATTAATAATCTTCCTGATAATAATTTCAATCACACTAAAAACAAAATCTATTTAGACTACAGCAGCCTAGAACTTTAATGCACATATCTGCAGTTTATTACAAAAATACATGTATACTGTTTCTGCTACTGATCGCAGTATTTCTGATATTCCCTGTATTATTTTTTTATATTCTTTTTTGTTTCTTGCTGTACAGAACGTGTATGATCTTTTCTATGGAAGTCAAATGCGAGCAATAACATTTTTGTTTTTGATTCCAAATTGAATTGCAAGTGCGAACGGATATTAATTAGGTGATGGAAGCCTGAGATGGTGGCACTTTGTTCGTCATAATGCATTATGTTCACTGGAGTTCAAAGCCATTTGCCGTTATTGAGGTTTTTTTTAATTTAATATTTAATCTACATATTCTGTGCTCTGGCTGCAATGAAGCCATTTTTAACACACAGGTGAGTTTCGATGGTTCCACTTACGTTTTTAACAACATACAGCCATAATTGTGTAAATAACTGGCAACTAAAGTGATAACAGCTGTAAGTCATGTAACCATGCAAACCCACATGTCCTACTCATCATGTTATCATATATACATCATATATATATATATATATATATATATATATATATATATATATATATATATATATATATATAGAGAGAGAGAGAGAGAGAGAGAGAGAGAGAGAGAGAGAGAGATACAGTGCCCTCCACAATTATTGGCACCCCTGTTTAAGATGTGGTCGTGGACTTCTAAAAATTCTCCTTTTTTTTAAAACAACATAGAACCCAAATGCAAAAAAAGAGAAAAATCCAACCTTTTATTTAAGTACATTACTTTGGTGGTAAAAAAATCACACATTTAGAAAAAAAAAAAAACTTGAAATCATGTGTGCCACAATTATTGGCACCCCTGATGTTAATACTTTGTTCAACCTCCTTTTGCCAACAAGACAGCACTTAATCTCCTCCTATAACATTTCACAAGATTGGAGAACACAGAGAGAGGGATTTTTGACCATTCTTCTTTGCACAATCTTTCTAGATCATCCAGTGTCCTGGGTCCTCTCTTAAGCACTCTTCTCTTTAGCTCGCCCCACAGGTTTTCGATTGGGTTGAGGTCTGGGGACTGAGATGGCCATGGGAGGCCTTGAGTTTGTGACTGCTGAACCACTTTTGTGTAGATTTTGCCACATGTTTTGGATCATTATCCTGCTGAAAGACCCAATGACGACCCATCTTCAGCTTTCTGGCAGAGGCCATCAGGTTTTTATTTAAAATATCCTGGTACTTCAAAGCGTTCATAATGCCATGCACCCTAACAAGGTTCCCAGGGCCTTTGGAAGAGAAACAGGCCCACAGCATCACAGATCCTCCACCATACTTCACGGTGGGCATGAGGTGCTTTTTGGCATACTCATCTTTTGTTTTACGCCAGACCCACTTAGAGTGTTTTTGCCAAAAAGCTCAATCTTAGTCTCATCTGACCAAAGCACACGATCCCAGTTGAAGTCCCAGTACCGCTTAGCAAACTCCAGACGTTTATGTTTGTGAGTGTTAGTGAGAAAAGGCTTTTTCCTTGCATGCCTCCCAAACAGCTTGTTGGCATGTAGAGAGCGTCTGATGGTTGTTTTGGAGACTCTGTGACCCCAAGATGCCACTCTTTGATGCAATTCTGTGACGGTGAGCTTGGGAAATTTTTTTACTTCTCTTACCATCCTCCTCACTGTGCGTTGTGGCAAGATAAACTTGGGACTCTTCCAGCCTTGTTTGTCACTGTTCCAGTTGTTTTAAACTTCTTAATGATTCCTCTGACTGTAGATACCGGCAAGTTGAGGCGAGTGGCTATTTTCTTGTAGCCATTGCCTGACTTATGAAGGTCGACACACATCTGCCTTACTTGAATGGTGTGTTCTCTTGTCTTTGCCATGTTGACAAATGGGTAAGAGAATTAGGCCTCTGTGTCACGTCATATTTATACCCCAGGGAAACAGGAAATCATGAATTACTAATTAAAAGTCCCTAGATACCCTGACCAACCTTAGCAACTACAGAAAAATATATTAAAAAAAAAAAATTAAATTTTTCAGAGGAATTGTTAGGGGTGCCAATAATTGTGGCACACATGATTTCAAGTTTTTTTTTTTTCTAAATGTGTGATTTTTTTACCACCAAAGTTATGTACTTAAATGAAAGGTTGGATTTTTCTCTTTTTTTGCATTTGGGTTCTATGTTGTTTTAAAAAAAAGAAGAATTTTTAGAAGTCCACGACCACATCTTAAACAGGGGTGCCAATAATTGTGGAGGGCACTGTACATACAGATACCTTTTTATTCTCTGCTTTTGGGCTAAGAGTGCATATTATTGGACCGAAATATATTAGAAATCCAACTGAACATCGGATTTCATCAGAGCATTAATTCATGGCCACAAGAGTAGTAGCAACAGTGTGCAATCATGCACCCACACAAAATAGCAAAACATTGTTACCCAGCGAATTAAGCTTGTGTCGGCATTTAAAGCACAGCCCATCGACCTTTAAAGAACCTGTAATAAGAACTAGACGTTCATTATTCCCCTTTACTTAGAGGAACCGAAGGTCTTTGCTGTCTCTTCTAGACTACATTAATAGATTCTTTTTATTTCATGGGCCTATGCAATAAAAGTGCATCGTATTCACCGGAGAACTGCTCAGGGAAGCGTTCTCCTCTCCCTCTGCCAAAATAACGTGTCATCGCGCTGTTACTTGGATTTCTTCAAGCTTTTTCAAATATTTAGTTTGACTCAGGAATAAGAGAAGCTCTCGTGGTTTGACCCAAATGCCTCTGCAGATCAATGCAGAGAACAACTGTGCATCAATCATCTTTAAGCTCTTCTTTTTCTGTTCTTTTTCCACATAGGCATGTCTGAATTTCACCTTTGGAAAAAAAAAAAAAAAAAAGAGCAATGAAACCATTTTCAACAAAAGCACAGAAATATGATTTAAAAATTTGAGTCAATCAACTGTGTCATATAAATGTCTATCATTTACAGTATAGCATTAAGAGAGTGTGTGTGTGTGTGTGTGTGTGTGTGTGTGTGTGTGTGTGTGTGTGTGTGTGTGTGTGTGTGTGAGATCGGCATAAAAAAGGTAAATTATGCATTATTATAGTGTAGAAAAGAAAAGTGTGGTACAAAGGTCAGGCTGTTAAATAGTGTTAACAATCATTTCAGTACCTTTGTGTTTATTTTTGTTCATTGTAATATTTCGCCCGTTTTTACTGAACTTTACAGCTAGCGTAAATCCTATAAAAAAAAGATGAACATGTAAGTGGAATGAAACAGGCATGAATTCTCACTTCACCGTGTCATGAAATCGAAAGTTTTTACTGTATGTCTAACACGATGCTGCTACACGCCGCACGCGCTTAATTATGAATTTATGAAGCTTGAATTGTGGTACTTGGAAAACGTCTCGACACTTATAAGTTCAAGTGGGGTAGAAAGTATAGGCACAGCGAATTAAAGAAGCCCTGCAGGACACGGCCTTTCGTATCTTGCGTGTGGACCTTGCTCCATGCTAATGCTAACTTCCTGGCGGGGATGCACGTGTGTGGGTTGCTTTATTTTCAGCCTCGGAATTCTGCTGGCAGCTTTGATTTAGATTTATTAAACAATTTTAATATTTTTATTTTAAAAAAAGGGTTATTGTATCCCTAAGGTAAGGCTATCAAGCTAGCAGCTTTAATGTAAAGTATTAGCCAATATTGATAAATATTGAACCCAATAAATAGTAACCCAGAGTCATAACCACTAAACTACCACTTACTTAATAGTCAGTGAATAGAAAGCTAGTTGAGGGTTTGCTAGATAGATGTCTTTTTAAGTTCTAAGTCATTTCCTAACTTGATTTAGTAACCTAGCTACACTATAGACATGTATACCTTTTAGGAGACCTCCTTATCCAGAGTGACAAAACTGCTTTGTGTCTCTATCAATGAATAAATCAACACTGGGTCACGATGCTGCAAACTTAAGAAACCGTCAGCCTAAAACTTGGTTGAGACGAATTATAGCACCTTTTTCAAAACAAACAGCGGAGAAAAATTATGCTAAGTGAAGTGTTTCAGGAAAAGGAAGCTCTTCACCCGTCGTTTGAAGATGAGCAAAGCTTGATTTTTTGATTTTTTTTTACCTACCTCTTCCCCTGAGAGATGGTGGGACCAGTCGAGCAGTGTGAGAAGTGATGAGACTGTTGAGGGTAAGACGGTGTCGGCAAGTGTTTTAAATCTGATCCGTGCAGCTACCGGAAACTGTTGGAATATATGCATGTGAACCGTCAGAAAATCCCTTTGTGTGATGAGATTTCTGCTTGCCTCAGGGTAGAACCTGTTACAGAGCCTGGTATTGGTGGAACAATACACTTTATCAGATGGCAGGAGTGTGGAGAACCCACAAGAGAAGTGAGAGGAGTCGTCGACAAAGCAGGTGGCCTTGGAAATCCCACATTTGCTGTATGCGTGTCTTTATTAATAAATGTTAGACAAATCATTATTTTCTTACCCTCAGTAACCAAATAATAAAAAAATGCCTTTTGAGTAGCTTTCCTGTCGGCTCGAGTCAGCCTGGCCGCGTCTACATGATTTCATGCATCGAGGTATTGCCTCATGATAGCTCATCAAATTAGTGTTGCATGAATGCACAGAGGTAAAAAGGTTCCCATTTAATTGTTTAAGGTGTTAATATTACAATAGTTGGTCAGAGGTCTCAAAATGAGACATGCAGTATGTCAAGGGGGGCATATTAGTATATCTTTGTAATGCTTGTTAATTTGTTTAGTGCTACAAGACATCAGTGGTTGTGTATTTGATTTAGAAAAAAATAATGTCACTCACACACTGTACATCTTTCCAGGTTAATCTACCAGATAGGTCACTTTGAGTACAACTCCAAGACTGTAGCCCGTGGGTCTTCAACCGGTGGTCTGCGGCGGTACTGCAGGGGGTTCCTTTTTTGTTAAACATTATAATTATTACTTTAAATTTCTATTTAAATTAAGGCTGAAGTTATAAAATAAATAAAATAAGATATTCCCTTTTCCTATCAGGGAATGATGGATAAATCTTTTAAAAAAATATCAACAACAACATGGTTCCAATTGGCTTAACATCATACTGCATTCACATGACTGGTTTCTATTAATATCAGTGGCTTTGTTTCTCATTTTGTATCAGGGGGTCCCTGCTCTGTGTGCCACAGGTAGACGATACCTGTGTTTCGAGAACCTTTCCGAAAGTTCAGCAGGAACGAGATCAAATGCACATCAAATATCTGTTGCCGATGTTGTTTTTCTTCTTTCATGATGACTTTTTTCAATAGAGTTTGGAATGATAACTTTATAGACATTACTCAAGTAATTCTCTTTAAATAGCCACACAAGGGTCCACTTTTGTTCCTGGAATTAGTGCTGCATGACCTTTATTAGAATAAAGTAATTAACTAAGATATTGGAGATGAATGTAATTCCAGAAGGGTTTTGTAAAGAACTGAAACGTTATATGTATTTATATATCTTCTTTGCCATTTTAAAATTGTACAAAAAGTACAATATCTTAACACTGAGCTATTGTGTATGTGGAAAAGAGAGATTGTATTGCAGTGCTAACCGAGTGCACACAAATCTAGTGCTTTTTATTACCAAATACTTACTGGAAGACCAACATAGCACTTATTCAGCATGTACTACAAAGTGCAACACTTTTTTATCGCCCAGTTAATAATTCTGCTAAAACACTTTCTAACCTCTGCCCAAAGGATGTTTCAATACTACATATTCATTATCATTGTGTCTCCTAGCGTAGGTTCACTGGACTACTCATAACATTCCACATTTTTAGCACATTGTGATTGTGATTGATGTGTTCATAACAAAAAACAGAAAACTTCTAACTTATCTGGACGTCCAATTTTTTCTCCAATTTCCTGATTCTGGCCTGTTTGAGGTCAGACTGCTGGTTCGGCTTTGTTCAATTTCAGATCCTGCTACACAAATAGTTGGATCTTCAGAGCACATTGGATGAACAGTAACACTGGTTCCAAGTCTTAGAAGACGTATTCACTCGTTCCAGTCGGGTTAATATGCAGATAAACTTGTATTCCATTTCGAAACGTCTTTTTACATTCACCTTTTTAAAAGTTACCCCCCTTTTTTCTGACACTCCAATTAGCTTCTCATTGTTACCTCTTTTTTTTTTATTGCTCATCCTATTTGCATTCATTGTATGACACAGGTGGCCATTATCATCATATGGCTAGCTTTTAAATCATTAAACTTAGCCTACCTGCCATGCTGTCAATTTCTGCATTATTCTTTAAAAATGGTTTTGGAAAACACATTGGATCATGTTATCATTTCTGCAGAGAAGTCCTCCTTCGACCTTGATATCTACAAATTACTAGACCACAAAATAACTAGAATTCCCATCTACAGTCAGGCAAGACTCAAAGTCCACAGGGTGACAGACCTGTTTTCATTTTTAATTTTTTTATTTTTTTTCAATGACTACTTTTTTTTGGGTCAGATTGGAAAAATAAGTGTGCCTTCATGGCCTATAAACCTGATGGTCTATAGTGGCCTTATCCATTATTCATGCATGACAGAAGCTAGATGTAGTCTTTTGATTACAGAAGCTGTTTGGCACAAGGTTAATTGCAGCAAAGATCAACCAGGAGCATGAAAGCCCATGTTTTGTAACTGAAGTTGGCTGGCTTGTTTGTTAAATCAGACTTGAAATTATTGCTGCTGTAAATGAAACACAATATAATCGAACAAAGGCAAACAGTAGAAAATTCCATGAACAAAACACATTTGAATCAAATTTAAATGCAGATGTAAGAAAATACATACTTTATTCCTGTATCTCCAGATTATAACACACTTTCATGGTCGCTTCTGGTGGTCCCTGAAAGTTTTGTTGGAGAAGCACTTTAGATGCACTTTCAGTGATCAAGGATTTGTCTCATCTTTAGGTGATTCCCATTTTTCTTAGATGTTTCTTATCTGAAGGTTGACCATTTCCGCCAATGTTTCATTGCTTCCGCCGCCTCTGGCAGTCAACACAATGATCTATTAGCCTCTTGCACGACTGCTGAATTTCCATGTTTGGTATTTCTGCAACTCACTTTCAGTTTCCATCTCTGTGTGTTCACCCTATGGAACCATCAGCTGATGGTGATGATTATTTTCTGCTCTTGAACAGTTTCACATACCCAACCCTCATGCTATTCTCACTATTGTTTGGTCCTGTCATCTGCAAATGTTCACACCAATCTGAATTTATAACCACCTCCAATCTTCATTCTCCCCTACCTTGGACTGGACCACACTGCTCCTCTCTCTCTGGAGATGGTTCCACATAAACAGCCTAAAGATCCATGAAGTTACTTAGCACCTGTAGAACTTTAACGATGGATTTAAACTATAAAATCTAACATTAACAGTCGGCTACAGTGTGTTCAGGACCACATTTTACATGGACAGTTCTGCATTTATGGGCCCATCAATAAACATCTCAACCATGATTGAACTGTAATGAATGGACATTCATTGTTGAGTATTCTTATACACCCTTATAACCTCTTTATCTCTTATCACTGAGACAATGTCCATTGTTGAAACGCTTTACAAATAAAAAAGATTTGAATTGAATACACACCGATATCCATTTAATCAGATCTCCCATGTGCTTCCTGATGATCTGGAGAAAAAGTCTAGCAAGTTTCTCTATATTCCAGATGTTTCCCAGCATACACTATTTGGCCAAAGGTTTGCGGAAATCTGATCATATCTTATTCTTCCCCAAACTTTTTGCTACAAAATTGAAAGCATATATTTAATTCCAATACCTTTGCATGCTGTGGCTTTAAAAATGTTGTAGAATTTGTATCTCTTTTTTTGGTAACAAATAAGAAATAACTATTGGAAATAATATAAAATACTCTGTTGCCAATGACGATCTTTTGAAAGAGACCAATACGATCAAAAATAAAATCCGAACTGGAACGTTACAGGACGCATTTTATTATTCTGAATGAAGGAAACTCCGAGCTTTTACAGCTGATCTGTGTACATGAAACTACAGCCTTTCAAATCGTTTGCTGTCTTTAAAGTGACATCATCCTTTAATGTTCTTCACAGGGGGCCTGAGGGAGCGACACAGCATGTGTGATGGCTCACATGGTTCATTTTTCTTCACAATGGTATTTATTCACGTGGAGAGTTCATTTTTTTTAACTGGTTCAAGTAAGCAGGAAGATGGTAGTCATTTGTATAGTTTTGGGCCATGATATTCACACCCAGGCCTTCAGTGATGTTCTACCTGAAACAATCCAAATCTTAATCCCCTCATTAAGACGCCACGTCTACAGAAAGCGTCAGTATAATAGAGAAGTGCAGTAGATCAGAGCTGCATCACACACAGGATCTCATACAGTCAGAATGAACATCATCACTAAAGCAAGAAACCCAATGATCACAATCCAACACGTCTCCTTTCACTGGAGCCGCAGCCGCACCTCCACATACATCATCTCCAGCAGGAGAGTCGTTAATCTCATCACATCACTCCGGGGTTTCCTGCGTTTTTTCTGTGAATTACAGTTTTCCTGGGAATTTGAAATGAAGCAAATTGTGTGCAAATCATAACCATAAGTGTAAATAGTTCATGAAAAAGCCTAACAACTGTTTTATACTGTTCTTGAACAGTCCGTTTTGTAAATGTCCTTGCAAGTGTGTCTGTGACCGAATCAGTTTCTTTTCATCCGTCAGTCGTTATGGAATAAAAAAAAACTGCTTTTAAATCCACACCAATGTATTTGAGTTTGTGCAGTTTGCTACAGATGCAGGTTTGGAGCTCTGACTAGTGCGCTCGCTGACCGTCCAATCAACGGATGCGAAAATGTTATTGAATGCTTTCTAGATGCCCTCAGTGACTCCAGCTGGAAATCTGATTGGTTACAGCGACAGCATTTATTCTGATGTATTTGAAGCTAGTAAGGATATTGGAAGGTTTCGTTGGAAGGAAACTAATGGAACATTCACTCGAGAACTATAAAAACCTTCTTATAAAAAACCTTTTTCAGGCTCTGTATTAAAAGTATTCAGAAAAGTTGATATAATAAAACAATCATTTTCTAAAAGATATGATCATTTTTAACACCGTGGCCAGAGCTGGCTGGTGAAATCAATTTCAGTTTCTCGCACAAATACACAGAGCGTAAATCTGAGCTGCAGTCTCTTATTTCACTCTTCTCCTTCTATTGATCCAAATATATCGATTTCTTATGTTCACAAAATGACTTTTACGCCTTGCCAGTGTCCCGCAAGCCGAGACCGAGAGGAATATAGCAGGCGAGAGATGGTGTGGGTCAAATAGCAGAATGAAGACGCAGATTGTGTCATTCGGTCTTCAGCACTTAAAACTAATTTCATTAGATTTTATGCTTTAAATCATGTTAATAATCTGCAGAGGGAAATTACACACTAAATTATTCTGAACATTCTGTGAGTTCAATAGATTGAGCCATAAATTATTTTTACTTTAATAACTTTTTGAACTTTAGAAACTGAGCAATAAATCAGCATAAAACAAAATTCAAAAAGGTGTCATTTAATGCACTTATTCACAGTAGTGGATTCAAAATCTAATTCATTATCTTTTTTATTTATTTCTAGAATGTTTTTTTAGAAATGAAGCAGTTATAAGATTGTATAAAAGAATGTTAAATCCCTTAATGACCCAGATGAAGGTTCGCTTTTGAGTCTGGTTCCTCTCAAGGTTTCTTCCTCACACCACCTCCTATGCTTCGCTTAAAGAGACAAACACAATTATAAGAAACAAACGTATATTCTCTAAACTCTTACAGACTTTTAGAACCGCTTTATCTCTGAAAGATGCTTTGAGATCATGTCCAATGTTAAAAGTGCTCCACAAATAAAAAGAAATTGAACTTTATTGAATATTCAATTTAACATTTGTTCCTTATAATTGTACGTTTGTCCATAATGAGTGAGTCAGTGGTGACTGTGGCAAGAAAAAACTCCCTGAGATGGCAATTTTTTATTAAAAAATGTATTGTTACACTCAATGTTGGTCTCACGTGTATTTTATGTAGACTCGTGTAGAGGTTGTTGTTTTGTGTTGATTTGTGTTGATTTATGTAGCATCGTGATCCTGGAGGAATTGTTTAATTTCACACACTTTGATTGGACGGTAAGACAGCGCACTAGTCAGAGCTCGTGACCTGCATATGAAGCAAACTGCACAAGCTCAAATATATTTAGCTGTTTTTTTATTTTTTATTATTCCATTTCTTTCCTGTAGAATTTGCACAAAAACATGCAATTCGCCTTCATTTTAAATCCCCGGGAAAAACTAATGAACTGATGTGAGCCAAAATTAGTAATCAAATATATTAATAAATCAATTCCAAAAATTGATTGTCATTATAGAAAACCATATTTCTGCTCTTTATGGTCCTTTAGTACAAATTTGGATTTGATCAAGGCAGATAAAAATGTGTTTCTCCATAAATAAGCATATTAAGTAGTGCATTTGAAAGATGTTCGGAGTGTTTCGATTGGTCCGTTCGTTATAATGGCGTATTCTTTGCTGCAATTAAAAGTCATAGACATTCACCTTAACTGAATACTAGTCATTTATCATTCTGACTCGGAGACCTGCAAAAGATTAACGCAAACAGATTTTAAAGGCGAGTACATGTTCAGAGGATTAATATCAGTGATAATTACTGTATACACACACACACACTGTCTCTCATACACAAGTAGGGTTGCCATAAAAAAAAAATCCCCTAGAGTCACATCAAAGCTCGAAAATATGACCATCTCCAGTATTTTGCCGTCATGCCCGATATGTTGAAAGCCTACTTAGGCCCCCCTGGTGGCGCTCACTGTCACAAAGTAGTGCTGAATCCATCTACTACTGTATAATCCCAACCCCCCCCCTCACCTAATTCATCACAGAGAGATGATAATTGCTAGATGCCTTGAAGGAAAGCGCAGATGTAACATCATTTATCTTGTCATATTGAGTATGATTTCGGGTCAAAATTAATTAAATACAGAAGAAATGATCACGCATTTGAGAATGAAAAGTGTGTGTATGTGTTTTACAGCTTTTTTATGGGAAGGAGCAGCAGATAAAGGTCTCCATTTGAGAAATTCAAGAGAATAAAAATGAACAAAATAATAAGAATAAATGTTGCTGATAGGGATGGAGTGCTCCGCTAATGTCGCTGCAGTAAACATCTGGTTTTAAATCAGCACTGTGTCAGGCAATGATCAACAGTCTCCAGGGAGCTCGTGTTCATAATATCTCTTTTGATTAAAATACATTTACACAACAGCTCTGTTGGTTTATTAGGATCCCAAACCCTAAGTAGACTCAGATCCTGATCAGTTTCTGTTCTGCACATTTTCCCCTATGATTAAATGATAAAACACCAAATCCCTCACTGTCCATGTCTATGAGTTCAAGAATCTATTCATTTCATTGCATTCCTCTTGGGTGCACTGATTGGGTGTTGCTTTCACATACACAACAATAAGAGCTGTTGCTTTCATTAGTCAGATTGCGAGTCGATGGAACTGAGGACATCTAGAGGGCGAGCAGGAAACGTCTGCATTTTCACATCCTTTATCTGGAAAGTCAGAGCTCGCAAACCGTGTCCAAAACTCAAATCCATTCTCCTTGTGGATTTAATATCAGTTTTAAAGGAGAAGAAACTGATCTGTTTATACTTTTGCGTTTCCTTTCATGTAGAATTTGGACAAAAAAATAACACAATTTGCTTTGATTTCAAATCCCCAGGAGAATGCACAGGGAAAACGCAGATGAAACCTCAGGGTGATGTGATGAGATGAATATGATGTATGTGTGTGGTGCAGTTGTGGCTACAGTGAAAGGAGACATGCTAAAATGTGTTTCTTCTCTATAAGATTGATGATTTTTATAGACGTGCCGTCATAATGATGGTGTTACAAGGTGGATTGATTCAGGTAGAACATCACTGAAGGCCGAGGGGTGAAATCCACGGCATGGGATCTGTTCTGCCTGCGATGCGATTAACTCTGTGATTATATCTGGATTGAAAAAAACACTGAGAGTGAGGAAGTGTGACGTGCCTGTAAACCCATTTTAACTCAGATACATAGTGTCCACTTTCATTTCAATATTCTGAGGAAAACAGTGTTTTTTAAATCTTCTTGAAAACACCAAAGTCCTTCTTTGCCCCTGCATTTCCTCAAAGACCTCCATGCAAAAAGACTGGAGTTCAGGTCCCCCAAACTACACACTAAATCTCCTCCTAATAACAATAAAAACAATGTATGAGCATCAACGTTTAGTTTTTGCTTGTTTTGCTGTGAAACAAACTAATTTGTAAGTTCAGAACTTGTTCACCTCAAGTCATATTTAACTCATATTAGTAACCTCATAATGGAGTAGGCAAAAAAAGTTGACTAAAGTCACACAATTGTTCACCTTGCCATGTACCCCATAAAAGAGGAAGCCTAAGGGAAAACGAGTCTTGTGCATAACGGAGAGAAAAGACTTTCCACTTCTCCAATCTTTAGATCTTGCAGAGGATCTCGTTCACCTCAAATCAGCTTTTCCTCAATTCAGGTTCCCCATAATGAAGAAATCAGGATAAATAAGAAAAGAAGCAGTTGTGGAATGATGTGACATTTCAAGTGAATTGCTGTTAAATTTTCTGAGCTCACAAAAGAGCACTAATCCTGTGTTTTGCCTCACAGCTGACGATTCTTTACTCTGTGAAGTAGCTTGTGGGCTTCACTACAGGTAGCCCCTAATCTAGATAGCGAAACACAAAGACAAAAGACGTGAGAGAACGCTATATATTAATAATTCCCTCATAATGAAGATAAGAAACGTGTTGTAGAAATGGAACAGCGTGGCTTCTGTACTGTATATGTTTCCTGTGATTGCGCATCAGATCTAACGTGTAATTCTTTCTACAGTCCACGTGACATCAAACAGATTTACCATGAGCCAAGCGCTTGTCCATTTGAATCTCTACACTGAATATTTTTAGGTTAGAAAGTCTATTTTTTCTTGTTTGTTATTAACTCAAAGCAACATTTCGTGTTTCACGTAACAGCTCGTCGACTGCTTTCATCTCATCACACGGCACAGGGCGGTTCTAAAAATAAAAAAGATCAAAAATATTAGTTTTTTCCCTTTCACTTAGCAAGATTGACATTCAAAATTTGCCTTTTCCTTTGTAGGAGAATTTGACGCGCAGCATCTCGTTCGATTGTCGCAACAGAACAAAGCCAGAGGCTTATCAAAGCTGAGGACGCTTCATTATTTCATTTTCTCATAACGCAAAGTAATGAATAAAAATACATAAATGCTAGGTTTTAATGAGACTTGGTGCAACACTGCATCCTATCGAAGTCATTTGGCGTTCGCAGGGTTTCCTGCAGCAAGCAATTTTCTCGTTGATTCGTATAAAAAAAAAAAACATCCTTTATCATGAGTAATAGATGATGAATTTCTTTATATTTCTCACAGGATGAATACGTTTCCAAAAAGCTTTTTGCTTCTTCCTACTTTAATTGAATAAATTGTGGAGATTTGTTTTTAGATTAGCCGGACACACTGGGGATTGTTTATATGCACTAATGGCTTTCACACGCCTACAGCATCATAGATATTACTAACATCAAAGATACACTTTACACAAATAATTACACGTGACTAATAACGTCATAATGTAATTTAACCACTGGTGTAAAGTATTTGAGTAAATGTACATCGTTACTGTACATAAGTCATTTTTTTGCTGACTTTCTACTTTTACTGAGTATCTAAGATATAAACTTTTACTCTCAACTCAACTCAATTCAATTCAATAGATTCCTGTGTGCGACTTTTTAGACTTTTTTGCACAATCAGCTCTGAATATTTAGTTTTACTTTATCTAAAATAATTTATTTTTTTATTTTTTTTGTATTAGTCCATCGGATGCTGACGGTTCTTTTACTTTGTGACACGATGCTGTCGTTTCATTTGCTAATTGAAGATCCCCCTTTTCAAACTTTGCTCTGCTACTTTGTCTTTTTTTTTTTTTGACTTGTTTAGTCTTTGTTTTATTCCACATTTAGTCCCAATTTGCTGTCACAATAACCTTCACTCCTCTGAGATGTTGTTCCACTAGATTTTGAAGTGTGGCCCTCTTACCTACACTAAGTTCAGCCAGCTACACACTAGCGCTGCTAGCTAGCTAACTACACACTAATATAACAGCTGTTCTTATAGATCCAGCTAGCTAAATTACGCTATTAACCAGTTTCTAGATACTGAGCTAAAAACCATCTACCTACACTGAGCTAATACCCAGCTAGCTACTAAACTACTAGCCACCTAACACCACTGAGCTAGTAGCCAGCTAACTGCACCAGATTAACATCTGCTCATGTAGAATATATATCTGAATCATTTATTTGATCCCATTACTTTTCTACTACTATTCATTTCATTTATATTTGTATAGTGGCTTTAACAATGAAAAAATAATGGTCCCAAAGCAGATTTACAGAAAGAAAAATCAGCAAATAAATCAGCCCATGTGAGTTATAAATCAGCCCATGTGAGTTATAAATCAGCTCATGTGAGTTATAAATCAGCTCATGTGAGTTATAAATCAGCTCATGTGAGTTATAAATCAGCTCATGTGAGTTATAAATCAGCCCATGTGAGTTATAAATCAGCCCATGTGAGTTATAAATCAGCCCATGTGAGTTATAAATCAGCTCATGTGAGTTATAAATCAGCTCATGTGAGTTATAAATCAGCCCATGTGAGTTATAAATCAGCCCATGTGAGTTATAAATCAGCCCATGTGAGTTATAAATCAGCTCATGTGAGTTATAAATAAGCCCATGTGAGTTATAAATCAGCCCATGTGAGTTATAAATCAGCTCATGTGAGTTATAAATCAGCTCATGTGAGTTATAAATCAGCCATGTGAGTTATAAATCAGAAATCAGCCATGTGAGTTATAAATCAGCTCATGTGAGTTATAAATCAGCCCATGTGAGTTATAAATCAGCTCATGTGAGTTATAAATCAGCCCATGTGAGTTATAAATCAGCTCATGTGAGTTATAAATCAGCCCATGTGAGTTATAAATCAGCTCATGTGAGTTATAAATAAGCCCATGTGAGTTATAAATCAGCTCATGTGAGTTATAAATCAGCTCATGTGAGTTATAAATCAGCTCATGTGAGTTATAAATCAGCCCATGTGAGTTATAAATCAGCTCATGTGAGTTATAAATCAGCTCATGTGAGTTATAAATCAGCTCATGTGAGTTATAAATCAGCCCATGTGAGTTATAAATCAGCAAATGCCCATTCATTATAGTTCCATCATTGTTGGGGTTATCAACTGTTCACCAATGGATGCTTAAAAGCAAAACCTGATCATGTCACCAGTAGACCTGAACCACTGTAACTGAATGTTTATATTAATTACAGTCCAAATCCATCTTCATAGTTCCTGAGTTTAACCTCCATGGTAACCTCATGGATCTTTGGACTGTTCTTGGGGAACAATCTTCTGTGGTCTCCAGTTAAGAAAACTCCATCTAGAAGAAAGGTGTCAGGATGAATCAGGTAGGTCCAGAAAGAAGAAAGGGACAAGATCACTGGTACCCCAGGTAGATGTTTAATTCAACAGAGGAAGGGGTGAGTGAGGGGGCAACAGGGTGCAATAGAAATGAATCATAATTAAGTTTTCTGTTACATAAGAGTAAGGACACTGTGTAGTATGATCAGAGAGTAAGTAAGGACCCCAGCAAGATTGGCTATGACTGCACAACTACTAGCAGCTACCTAACTTCCGACCCGAACCCTACCCCTACCCCTACCCCTACCCCTATCTACACCCTGAGCACAGACTAACAGACGATTAGTGATTCTTTATTCATTATAACTGTACAGATTCTTCCTTAAAATCTTCTCAGGGTGGAAGTGAGATAGTCATTTGCCTTCAAACCCCCTGGCACTTAATAAACCTAAACTGTGAGATTAAACATGACATTCAAATGAGTCTCTTGTAGTCGTTGTTCAGCACGGCTGCTTTAATGAGAATACACCATAGTTATAATGTTGTCAGAAGATAATGCTTTCATTACATGTATTTTAAATCATTTTTTACTTAGAATTACCCAACTATGAAATCTGAAGCCATGGTGAATTCTGAATTAAACAGCGAATGCAGCACATTAGCCATTAGCATTTGGATAGGCGGCAGGAACGGATCTAGAGATCGTGGTAATGAGTTTAAGGAGCAATGAGCTTTTGAGCTAGCGACACAGAGTGCTTCGTCAATAGTAACATTTTACACGTTCATTTACATTTATGGCATTCGGCAGGTTCACTAATACAGAGCAACTTTCAATTATCTCATACAACTGAGGGTTAAGGGCCTTGCTCAAGGGCCCAGCCGTGGCAGCTTGGTGGTGCTGGGATTTGAACTCACGACCCACATGTAAGTATATGGCCATGGAAAACCAACCCGTATTTGTAGCTAAATATTTGACTGCGCTTTTGAAACTGGATATTTAATAGACTGAAAAAAGGTTGCGAGATGAGGTGTTCAAAAAGCTTCAAAAGACAATTGTCAATTCTCCTGAAATTACATGGAACAATTTGGGTGCTGGGTTACAAATCATTAGGCTTAGCCTGAGTGCTAGGATGCTTGAGTGCTAGGATTAGCAATTCAATCATTTCTTATAACTTTTCTAAAAAACTAATTAAATAGCGCTTACTAGCATCACATTGTATCATTGGATACTGACAGCCATTTACTTTTCAGCTGCTCGTGTTCCCCTCGGGTTTTCTCATTTTGTGACTCCTTACCATCCTGTTCTTGTCATTAACCTTCTAGAACATGCAGCTAATTTGTGAAAATTAAGCTCAGGGAGCCTTCTTATTGATATGATGGTGCAGGGATTTTTTTAACTCCACAACCTTCTAAACAGAGGCCCAACATCTTAACCACTGAGCAACCACCTCCTACAACGCAGGACTAACTAGGACTACAGATGGTTTGATGGAAAGTGTGCATAAGGGAAGGTTTTGGTGAAAGCATTGGATTTCTGGTTGGATGGTTATGAGTTTAAATCCCAGCACCATCAAGCTGCCACTGCTGGGTCTCTAAACAAGGCCCTTAAACCTCAGCTGTATAAATGAGATCACCGTAAAGTTGCACTGGATAAAGGTGCAGTCCGTCTACTTTTCTCATTTTGTGATTGTTGTGCAACTCCTAACGAACGCTCGTTTAACCGCCATAAAATTGTATTACACTTTATTCAACTGCCGTTACATCTGGACGTGTGCGATGTATGTTTTTTAAGCCTATAAGCAAAGCCTGTCAGGATCTCCCGGGCACACTGCGCGCACTTCCGGTTTCGCGGCATGCACTTCTGGTTTGCGGCGGTGCACTTCCGGTTCAGCGGTGAACACTTCAGAGCACGTCGGCGGCCATCTTGCCGTTTTCCCCGTGCCTGTATTGCCCTATTGCCTGTGCCTAGACCCTGGACTGTTTTTGCATTCTGTTTTTGCCTTTGCCCCTTGGCTTTACTTTATATATTAAATTCTGTTTTTTTTCCCATAACCTTGTGTGCATCCTGCATTTGGGTCCTCCCATCCAGTCACTCTGCACCTACCCCTGCACCTGAGTGTCTGACAAAGCCTGGTGCTGCATGATTCTGTAGCGATGCTGCTGTTGGCACATCAGAGGCTACGGCTAATTTCAGTTTATCCTCCGGAAGCACTGCTCCTGCTCAGTCTTCCACAAGTGCCCCAAAGCAGACCATCTCCTGGCTGGATGAGGTGTTGGGCCTCTACCACTGATTTCCCACCTATTATTTGTGCCATCTCACTGTAATAAAATTGTTGAAGACCCTAATAATCTTCTCGGCTGTCTTCACTGTCCACTGCAGGGACTTCCAATCCAAAACACTGCCATTTTCAAACCAGGAGCTTTTTAAATTCTCTCATTTCTGGAAGATAAATATTATCAACAGAAAATCAAAATATTCTTTAAATGAATTTGGTCCATTTCATGATTTGTTGCACATACACCAGTCAGGCATAACATTGATGATCTTCATCATGGCACCTGTTAGTGGGTGGATTTATTTATCAGGCAGCAGGTGAACATTTTGTCCTCAAAGTTGATGTTCGAAGCAGGAAAAATGTTCATGCGTGAGGATTTGAGCGAGTTTGACAAAATGTGACATCTAGACGTCTGGGTCAGGGTGTCTCCAAAACTGCAGCTCTTGTAGTCTGGTGATCTGCAGTGGTCAGAATCTATCAAAAGTGCTCCTAGGAAGGAACAGTGGTGATCCAGCGACAGGGTCGTGATCCAATAGAGGAGCTCCTGTAGCTCAAACTGCTGAAGAAGTTCATGCTGTTGATGATCGACGGGTCACGACTGTTTAAGTAGCAGAAGGGGACCAACACAATATTAGGCAGGGGGTCATAATGTTCTAGTGATCAGTGTGTGTTATACTCGTATCGTGTATCACATGAGGCACATTCCTACAAACATTTACGGTGCAGTCGCCTATAATGTGTTAGGAAAAGAAGACAAGAAATTCCAAAAGACTTCTTTCTTTTTTTGATCTTTTGCATTGTTGGATCAGGAGAAAATATGATTTTGACATTACATTACATTACAGAAAATGTTCAGGTGTCAGTAAAGAAAGCGAGATGTTACTGTAAATAATGCGTGTTATACTCCTACAACTGTATAAAGTGAACCTGAGACTGCTGAAACAATTTTAAATGCAGGGTTTTTTTTGATGAATATAATTTTTGCTTATTGCTGCGTACTGCTGTTTATAGTTAAATATGTTTTAAAATCCAAATAAAAAGATATTTCACAGCACACAGAGGGTGAGAGTGAAACCCGGTCGAATCAATGGCAAGGAGGTGAGAATCTGAATTTCACTGTGTAAAAACTTTGACATAAATATTTCACTTAATTCACCAAACATGAATACAGCGTAAGAAGGCTTGTGGGTTTTGTTACATATTTTATATACCTACAGGGCATTTAAAGTATAGTTTAGATACAAAAACAAATATTAGCCATGTGCGTCTCCAAAACTGAGGCCGATCTCGATGCATAGCCGAACATACGATACGTTAAAGATACACATGAAGCAGCTATCAATTGGTACAGATTTAAATTCTTTGGTTCAGACAGACAGCAAATCATCCAGCACCTTCTGTCTTCTCACGCATGGCCTGTTTTCACACACGCCTTTAGTGCAAAAAAGGATGAAATAAAACCAGACGTTGTTTTACTGTTCTTTGTGCAGGAAGATGCAGCTCTACCTCTGCTATGTAAATCTGTATTCTATGCGACTCTCAGGACACATTCCTCGGCCTCCATAGTGTTTAGATCTGTCATATTCACGTAGCAGCAGTCTACAGGTCGCAGAAATACTTTTAAAGACATTTACAGGATGGACTTTTGAAGAAAATGCTGGACGTCGTGGGAAAAAAGTCGCTAAAACAGTTGTTCCTGTGTGAGATTCAGCTCTGTTCTACTGCACTTCTCTAGAATACTGATGGTTTTTATAGACGTGACGTCTTAATGATGGGATTAAGAGGTGGATTGATTCAGGGAGAACATCACTGATGAACTGGGTGTGAAATCCACGACCCGCCACTGCAGAAATATAAATTATAATGTTGTGGGGGAAAAGTAAGGAAACTTTAAGACACCTATGTAATTGTACACCTTTTTTTTCTATACAACTTTCTTCCAATTTGGTCGTTGCCAGTTGAGTAGATCCCTCATTTCACGGCATGGTTGAGAGCGTAGACGTTTTCCTCTGAGACAAACTGCCACTCTCGCAATATCACACTTGGAGGAAAAGCGCTAACTGCCCTCCTTCGTATACACCAGCTCACAGACACCTACTGTTGCCTGGTGTCATTGTAATTGAGAGTGGAAGAGAGTTAGGCTATCCTTCAAAAACAGACAGCATGGCCAATTATGCCTTCATGCGCTCCTGCCCACAGATTATCACTATTAGGGGTTTTTACCTTAATGGCAACGTCATCTGTATCTGTAAATGTTCAATGCTCATAGTCTTTGTATTTGTCTCTGTATCTCATTCAGATTTAACCCAGAAATGGGATTCTCCAAAACCTCAGTCTATTGGAGTGTAGTAGTGAGCGCTATCTAGATTTATCTAGATTCTTGTTTACTATTTCTGCATCTCTTAAGTTGTTGTAAAGTAAAGAGCTGTTGGCTGTAATAAAACATAACATAAATGTGGTTTCGTATTTCCCACGCAGTCTGGAACTTCATACAAGACAAGCCAGCCGTCTGCCCTTCACCCCCCCTACTGAGTGATGTATATGTCTGTCTCAGCATTGAATATGTTAGTGTCAGCGGCGGGCCGTCATGGCCATGAAGGCCCCTCGCTCTATCCGCGCTATTCATAGTGTTTCTGCAACGAGCGGCACCACCGAGTGTAACTTTACGTTAAAGTTTCTGTCCAATCAGATTTGTCACAGAAATGAACAGCGTGAGCTTCTTGGTAGCTTCAAATCCATGTTGCTTGAACAGGGCAGAGCTCGCAAACGTGCATCTGTAGCAGACCACACAAGCTTAAATTTATCCTTATGGACTGACAGAGGAGAAGAAATTCATTTGAATTTACTTACAAGCACTTTTAAAGAAAAGCTGGACGCCCTGAGGAAACAATCCATTGTAAAGTTTTTTCATGAGCCATTTATACTTTTTTTGTATAATTCACACAAAAATGCACGATGTGCCTTCATTTCCATTCTCCAGAAAAACCGAAATGCGTATGCTGCTGCTGGAGATGATGTATGTGGAGGTGCGGTTGCGACTACAGTGAAAGGAGACATGCTGAATTGTGTTCATTGGGTTTCTTGCTTTAGTGATGACGTTTGTTCTGAGATCCTGTGTGAGATGCAGCTCTGTTCTACTGCGTTTGATGGGTTGTGTAGGGTTTAGAGGTGGATTGACTCAGGCAGGACAACACTGGAGGTAGAGATATGAAATGCATGACCCATTTATTTTTAAGCTGAACTGAATTAGCCGCTAACAGAGAACAGCACGTCCTGAACTGGGGCCAAATAACTACTCAGAGTATGTAACCTCAGTGTGTAATAAACAATAATACAACGTAGATGTTCACCTGTCAGCAGGATAGACGAGTGCTGCTATGGTCAATAACACAGCTGGCTAACATAACTGAGGTGTCAGGCTGTGGTTTGCTCCAGAACATTTACCCACACTCAGATTTGGCCCTGGTGGGATTCAGATGAGTTGTTCACAGCTTGTTACATCTTTGTGGCACTTAATGGCAATAAATTGTATATTTTATAATTTTTTTTTGCCAGTTCATTAAATGGAAGTTGACCTTTTCCTGCCTAGCTAAATGTTATTTGCTGCAGGCTTCAGAGTGATCCATTGCTGTGCGAGTGTGTGTAACACGCCTTGCCCACACCCTACATTACTCAAATGGCACTGAGCAAAACTGTCAAGTTTCTTTAATGATGCAGTTAAAGTGTAGCAGAGCAGCGCTTGGGTTCAGACCCTAATCTGAGCCGTGATTGGCCACTTGCCAGTGTTTTCAGTTCCGAGAGGGAAAAAAATGAAGCAAGTCATTTTGATTTAATCCAGTTAGTGTATTAGGAGTGTTGTGTGGGTAACCTCGTCCACCTCCCATTAAATAAGAGTTAAAAAAAAAACACATTTTCCAAATTTTCAGCCAAAACAAACACAAAATAAACAGAACCCACCGTCAAGGTCGCACAAGGACATGACAGACATAGTTAACAAGATTTTAAACCTTTTTATTCGACTGATAATAAAAAAATAGAGAAAAGAAAAGGTAATAAAATAAAAGATAGATAGATAGACAGACAGACAGACAGACAGACAGACAGACAGACAGACAGACAGACAGATAGATAGATAGATAGATAGATAGATAGATAGATAGATAGATAGATAGATAGATAGAGAGTTTATGGTGTGTATACTAAAGTACACTGAATAGTAAGAATAAAAATGTAAAGAGAAAAATGATGTGTCGCCTTTCATCAGCTTTGTAGAAAAAAACTGAACGTTTCTCTCTACAAGGTCGCTGGTGAATTGCTTTATATAGTGTACATTCATGAGATGAGAAAAAAGAAAGAGAAAATGGTTGTCTGATACTGCTATTTATCTCCAGTAATACTCAGGAGTAAGCATGCAACCTTATGAAGGTTGAAAGTGTCAAATACAAGAGACTTTTTAATTGCATACAACAATTAAAGCATCTATTTGGATTGTACTGATCTGAGCTGCACTAGTAGCATCAAATAAAAGTCTACTTCTTTTTTTCTCCATCAGACCACATTGTGCATTCCAATAAGATAATCCAAAGACTAAACTAGAAATTAAGCAAAAGTTGAAACTTTAAGAGACAAGTAAGTTTTCAGCAAAGCTCAGAACTCACATCACTTCAGACCAGCTTCTGAAATACTGCAAAAACAGGAAATGAACTGGAAGTACTGGTGGAGAAATCTGATCATGACTACCAGCAAGAGAAGTTTTTACTTACAGTAAAATGTTATATCAAATGTTACTGTGATCATAATGATCTAGCAAATGACATCTGAAGCGTTCATACTGCAAAATCAACACTTAGCCCGTTCTTCTCCAGCATAGTATATTTTTTTATAGACACAAAATTGATGATTGTATTCAAAAAGAATAAAAATTCCATTATTAGTATCTACTGAATCCACTGTCTAGTACTGACAACAACCACAGTGTTGAAAAGCTGCTCAAAACCAATGCTTATGTACTGCTTTTGGTGCGAAAACTGAACGTCTGGAAAAAACACTTCCATCTCCACAGTATGAAGCACATGTGCAAAAACATTTTCCTAAAAATTTGACTGTAGTGCCTGTCTAAAGTTTGGAAACAGCTAGTCTAGACACGTGCATGTTCATCTTGTATATATGCAACAACTAGAGGCAAAAACAAACACACACACACCAGAATTGGCTGGAGGAAAGTTCTGTGGAGTCCAAATTTGAAGAAGTTGAAGAACAGTGTGTGCATGCATGGTGTGCTTTAGCTAATCACTTTCCTGCTAGCCTGTGCTACTATGGGTACGTCTCAGCCGCATTAGGTATGTTTCTTCTTTTTTGTGTGTGTATATTCGGATACAGAACCACATTATAGCTCGTTGGAGCCATCCTTCATTTGTAATGACAAATGTTTTATTTGTCTACATGAGATCAATAAACTTTCTTCTATATTGATGCCCATGTCTCCTTGCCATCCATGGTAACGGACCTGTGTGCCCTATTTCTATTGGGTATTACTTTCCCTTTGTCTTCACGTCCTCAAAGACATTTACTATTCAGCTTATATTAAATATACCTCTTTAAAGAAAGTTGAAATAAAATAAATAATAGTTTATTAGCCATTAAATGTGACATTTAAATACGCTGGATGTCAAACGTGATTTTTTTTTGTTGTTGTTGTTTAAAACACTTCCATTATCTATCATATTTGTTTTTCTATAATATCATCGTAATACTGACTTGACAGGTTAGTTATTGCATTTGGCAAGGAGAGAAGACATTAGGATATTCTGTACGTTGAGATGCACCAGAACTGAACCAGAACATCTGATGCTTTTGCTGAAAGATGGACCTACAGAAGTGTTTATTTATTTAACTATTCCTCATGCTGTCTCAGGTGACAAGGCAGCGGCAGACCGGGTCTATGAGGATATGCTCCATCATGTGAAAAGCATCAGTCTGAGGAAGAGCCCTGAGTAAAGTGTCCTCGTCTATCAACTGCTGTCGTCTGCATTTCACCTGCACCATATTTTAAGCTGCTTACTGTACCTTAAGAGTGAGTTTTTCAACAGCAAGTGTGTTATTAGAAGCTTTGGAGTGCACCAAGGCCACCTCGAGTGAAGATGGTTTCCAGCGTGCATAATGTACACCTCGAGCTCCTCTTTCCCAAAGCTGATTTAGTTTTTTTTTTGTTTTTGCTTATTTAAAGTATGCGCACTGTCCAAGTAAACCTTCTGCACACAGTTAGTAACAGTAACAAAATGTTCTGAAGAAATCTGGGATGTTATCTAGTACATGAATGATTTAATACCTAAAGAAGGTGGAAATCTATTTTCAGGCTGCCAGGTACGTAGTGAAGTATAATATCTGCTCAGCAGTCCTGGGTCTTCTTTGTTGTATTTTTTGTTTCATGATGCATCAAATGCTTTGTTGGAATGTTTTGGGCTTCAAGTAGGCAAGTTCAGCAACCAGACTCTTCTACTACAAAGCCATGCTATTGTAATAGATGCAGGAAAAGGAAGGAAGTTCTTCCATTCTAACCTAAATACTCCCTGTCTTCATCACTTTGTGGCCACTTCGAGTGAAGACGGTTTCCAACGTGCAAAATGCATGCGTTGAGTTCCTAAGATTTTTGGGTTTTTTTCCGCAGAGTTAGTAACAGTTATTGCTCATTTTTGTGAAGAAATCTGGCTATGAGATGTTAGCTAGTAGATAAATGATTTAGCATCTAAAAAAGGTGGAACATCTATTTTCAGGCTGCCAGGTACGTAGTGAAGTATATCTGCACAGCAGTCCTGGGTCTTCTTTGTTGTATTATTTGTTACATGATGGCTATGAGATGTTAGCTAGTAGATAAATTATTTTGTATCTAAAGAAGGTGGAACATCTATTTTCAGGCTGCCAGGTACGTAGTGAAGGTCTGCAGCATGACGCACAACTCAGCTCTGCTATACACCGGTCTCTGATGATGCACAAACAAGACCCTAACTATTCACTTTAGATAACCAGAGTTCAAAATAAGAACTCTTAATGATGATTGTCACTAAAAGAGTCTTTTTTAAACTGAATTTTCTTCATAAGTACAGTGTTCTGCCCTGGTTGTCTATTCTGTTCAGCGTCAGTCTTTAGAGAATCTACCGCTCTCTCATTTGTCTGTGCTGCTCTCCTTTTTCCCTTCATCTTTTCTGTTTTCTTGTTCTTTCTCTGAGCCTGCGTTGTTTTCCCACAGACTGAGAGACTCTTACTCGTCTGGTTGCTCAGCACGTCCAGCAAACACGCTGAGGGAAAAGAAAAAGATTTTAATAAGTGAAAATATCTGGTAAGTGAAAAATATCTGGAATAAAGGACTGTGTGTTGGGGAGTTCTCAATGTGGGGTTATTATATACAGTAACCAAGGCATATTTACACATTTTATGCCAAATGTGCCCATTGTTATTTACTTGGCAGATAATTATGCTATAGCCCCAATTCCAAAAAAAAAATTAATTTGTAAAACCAATATTTAGAACATAGAAAGCATATCAAATGTTTAAATTGAGGAAATGTAGAATATAGGGTCATTTTGAATTTGATAGCTATAACATGCGCACTGTGAAGCATCGCATCTTCTTTTAACAACAGTCTGTGTACATCTGGGAACTGAAAAGACCGGCTGCTGAAGTTTTGGGAGAAGAATGTTGTCCTATATGTGTCTGATACAGGATTATAATCTGCTCAGCAGTCCTGGGTCTTCTTTGTTGTATTATTTGTTTTATGATGCATCAAATGTTTTCAGATGAAAGATTTTGGACTGCAGGCAGACAAGTTCAGCACCGGGACTCTTCTACTACGAAGCCATGATGTTGTAATAAATGCAGAAAAAGAAAGACATTCTTCCATTCTGACCTTAATACATTATGACTTCATCGCTTTGTGAACAAAAACATTGTCATGCTAGAACGGGTCATTTGGATCTCTTATTTCCAGTGAAGAGAAACTGTAATGCTACAGCAAACAAAGCCATTCAAGAAATTGTATTCTATGTTCTTTAAACTTTTTGGAATAAAAGTATAGGGAAAGACCCATGTATGGGGCAGGAGGGCATGGTCAGGTGTTCACATAGGTTGGCCATATAACAAACATTGGACTTTGTGGGTTTTTGTGGTAAATCATAATATATTTGGGGAAAAAATAAAGAAATTAAAATGACATGAGTTTATATTTAACACATGCCTGCAAATACATTTGACTGTACTTGTTTTTTAGTAATAAAAATCGGTTAATTTCAGTGGTGGACAGTAAGGAAGTAACTGCATTACTGTACTTAAGAAGCTTTTTCAGGTTTCTGTACTGTAGAATTTCCATTTGGAGATACTTTTACAACATTTAAAATATCTTCCTTTTTACTACATTCAGTGAAATCAGTGGTTCCTCTTTATTTATGAGGATAAAAATATAACTGGTCAAACTGGCACCCGAACACGACCCCTGTGCCACAGTCACTATTGGTCACTATTTCGGCCTACTTCTTAGTCTCATCTACATGTTTCTCCGTGCTTACAATGACTTCAGTATCTTTCGAGAGAGAAGTGAGAGAGTGTCACATAACCTGTGCATGCGTGAAGAACCGAAAACTTGAATTTGATGCAGTAAAAGCAGCGAGTCTGTGACAGGCCCCTTTCTGTCGAGCTGTTCTATTTAGTTGAATAAATGCGAGTTCCAACATTTTCTAAAAATCCGTCTGCCTGCTGAGTTTTCCTTCACACGCCGAGTGCTACAAATACATTTGCAAAAAAAAGTAAAAAAAAAAAATAGGATTGTGTGTGGATTCCGGTGGTGGCCGTGCATTTCACAGTTCAGCCTTCAGTGATGTTCTACCTGAATCTAAGTCTAAAGAAATGATGAGTTTATTGGAGGCCCTTCCAGAGTCCCTTGAAGTAAACACGTCAAAATCTGATTGGCTAAAGCAACAGCTTCAAGCAACATGGATTGTAAGATACAGGACGCCTGCAGTGTTCACAGCAATGGCTCAAGGCAGACAGATCATTCTGACCCTGGCGAAATCAAATAAAGAAAAATATACCTGAAACTTAGTCTTAGAATCTGAGAGAAACGCTACAGTGACATTACAGTACAGTGACATTTTTTTCTCCACATGTCCCAGAGATGTTTGGAAGCTGGGGTCAGCCATGATAAAGTGCCACTGGAGCACAGAGAGTTAAGGGCCTTGCTCAAGGGCCCAACAGTGGCAGCTTGGCGATACCAGGGCTTGAACCCCCGACCTTCCAATCAGTCACCCGGCACCTTAACCACTGAGCTACCACTCCCCAGTGTAGTCTGTGATTCTGATGGAGTAGAAGCAGAAAAGGCCTTAGTGGCTGCCACTAGTAGATTCATAAAAGTACATTAAATCTATTTGAAATGAAATATAACAATATAATGTGTAAAATTTAATGTATCGGATTGTTTCAATACAGAAACCATTGTAACTATAAAATAATTCATTTCAGTTTCGAACAACCCTCTAAAGTGCTATCATAGGTATCTCCCCTTTAAAATCCCCAGCATGGACAACAGTTTAGAACAGAGTATACTAAATCCCATCTGTGTTATGCCAACAAAACCCAATAATGTGTGTAGAAAAAAGCTGTGCTCATAAAAATCAGAGCTCTGTATCTCCTTGCGGTTCTCCATTGCACACTGGTGTAATGGAGCTTAGCAAGCAGATGTGACCCTGTACAGTGGCTGACTGATTGATCAACATATCAGGCCTACATCCGAGACACGGCGAGCCAAATTTTGATTCGGATCCTTCATGCATGGCATGTAGGCTGCATCGTTACACACCTCTCACCTAGCAGAACCCCGAGGTTGATGAGAAACGTCAATCTGCTTTCCACTCCAGTAAGTGTGCAACACGCACACCTGATAGGTCTGCTCAGATTTCTCCCTGAAGTACTGCTGGCTCACACTCAGATCAGTGCTGACACACCGAGGGGACCTTCGGTGAAACGGTACGCAAACCCATGCGCTCACGTTGATGATACCAACAGTCTATTAGATATAACAGTTTCCAATAATCCTGCCTGTTCCCTGTAATATTGCATAGCATTAAGCTTGACTGAACGTAATCCTGGTCTCCTGAAGAGCTCGATTTAATGTCCTCTCTGGTTCCTTAAGGTCCTCTTCTGTCTTCTAATCCGACTCCCACTGATAGAAAAATAGATGAGTAAAATCAGTACAGCAATACAAGACATTGACAGTTAATTATCCCTTCATTATAACATTCCAAAGCAATCAAGAGACAGATTTGTTGAAGGAGCAATTATGGTCAGCTTGTATCTTTTGACCACAACAGTGTTTACAGACACGCTTATAAACAGCGAGTTACAGAAGTGAAGCAAATACAGTTTATCTGATATGTTTAACAGTGCTAAAGAAGCGTAAAGGGCTTGTTTGTTTGTTCTGGGATTAAAACTTACGACCTTTCATGCAGTATTTCCAGTGCCTGAGCTAGAGCTACCATTTACCTTTACAGCTTATTCGGAGTGAGCAGTTGAGGGGTTTAAGCTGTCAAACTAAGCTTGCTCAAGGGTCCTGGAGTGGGAGCTGGGTGGTGCTGGCCTATGAACTAATGATCTTCAGATCAGAAGACCTACATCCACTGAGCTCCCACTCACACAAGTGTCAGATATAACATGCGGCTTCATACAAGGCCACGATTTCTTGTGGTGGACAGAAGGAGAAGGGGGCATCGAAAGCGGTGCATACGGAACATACGAGGACCGTTGATGACGTGACCATTTCAAGACCATCACCGCACACACAAGCAAAAGCTGTGGATGACCGCAAAGTCTAGGGACTCCTTCTTCAGAGCAGGGGACCAGACAGCCTTAAGAACAGCATGGGCCAAACTGTCCAATGCCATCAGAGAGGCGAAGCACACACACCCCAAGAGAATCCACAGTCACTTCCAGGACAGCGGAGACACCCGGCAGGGCATCCAGGTGATCAAGAACTACAAGACAACTTCACCTGCCTGTGACCGTGACTCCTCCCTCCCAGATGCGCTGAACAACTTTGTTTGAGGTGCAGAACAACATGGTGGCAAGGAAGACCACCCCTCCTTCCATTGACCAGGTGCTCTGTCTATCCACACCTGAAGTGAGGAACCCTCAAGATGATAACATCAACCCTGTGCCGAAGAAATGTACAGTCTCCTGACTTACGACTGTGTAGCAATGCACAGCACGAATCACATCAAGTTCCATCACAAGACCCTACAGAGGATAGTGAGGACGGCCGAGAAGATCATTGGAGTCTCGCTCCTCTCTATCACAGACATTTACACCACACACTGCACCCGCAAATCCAACAGCATTGTGAACGACCCCACAGACCCCCACACACACTCTACACACACACACACACACACACACACACACACACACCCCTCACACACTCTTCACACACATCCTCACAACACACTTTTTACACACATACACACCTCACACACACACTTTTCACACACACCCCTCTCACACATTCTTCACACACATCCCTCACACACACCCCTTTACACACTTTTCACACACACACCATTTTCACACACACATCCCTCACACACACTCCTCACACACACACTTCACACACACTCCTCACACACACCCCTCACATACAGACTTCACACACCCCTTACACACACCCTCCCACACACCCCTTACACACAACCCTCAGACACACCTCTCATGCACCGAAGCATTCGTTCTTTTCCCCTCTAACTATCACACTCCCCAACACAAAACTGAACTGGAAATAAACACACACAGACACACACACACACACACACACACACACACACACACACACATTCACTCAACTGTGTGTTACTGAATGAGCTTTATGTTTTTTTTGTAGCACCAGGGTTCTGGAGGAACGTTGTCTCACTTCACTGTGTTCAGCTTTTATATTGTTGAAATGAAATGACTAAATTATAATTTTCTACAATTGCTACTAAATGACCATGTTACACATCACATACCCAATCAATTTAGGTCATACATTTTCATTTTCATTTTGCAACTTAAAAACCGTTAAAATTAGTATGTATTTACATCTTAAAACTATTGTTGGAAATAGTATGTAAATCATATCATTACATTTTTATTTTGCACTCTTTTTGCATATATGGTAATTGAAATTGTACATTTTATATACAGAAGTACGTAGGGTTAAGGGCCTTGCTCAAGGGCCCAGCAGTGGCATCTGAGTGGTGCAGTGATTTGTACCCATTACCCTTTGTTCAGAAGTCCATCTTATCCACTGAGCTACCACTTCCCCATATTACCTCGTGAACTAGTGCACCTCCAAGTACATTGACATTCAGAGAATCGCAGACCTCAAGGCAAGTGAAATCTGACCACCTCCTACAGGGAGTTTCAGGTTCAGTACCATGATGCTCTTCTACATTCTGCATGAATGATTTTTACATTTTTCTTCTTCCATCCCAGTGTAAAAAGCTCCATAAAAGTATCCCGTAATCTCGTAATGGCTTCTGTTGTCCATTCAACAGTGTATATATATATATACAGCTTTAGTGTGTTTGATATACACACCTGAGTTTTCCAGCCATATGTGAATCTTCAGAATCAGGTTTATTGGCCAAGTGTGTTGACACACATAAGAAATTTGGATCCTCACAATCCCACTACAAAATCTAGTGGAACATCTTCCCAGAAGAGTGGAGGTTTGTATAACAGTACGTGGAGACTAAATGTGGAATGGGAGGACTTTTATAGACAGGTGTCCACGAACATTTGTAATTAATTATGTCAAGCATCTGCAGTCAACACCAGGGAAAAAAACGCTAACCGCTGCATGTTGATCATCGTCTCCTGACTGATCATTTTGTTACATTTTAGAGTTGGAAGTCAGCATCTTTTCTCACTCCACCATTGTGCAACACCCGATACACAACTAGCGAAAGCCTCAGCCTCCGGCCTTCAATTCAAGCAACACATGAATAAGTAAACAGCGACAATTGCATTTTTCTGAATTTTTCTTATCTGTCGACAGACACTCAACCTTCTACAGCATTTCCTCCACACCGGGTGAGGAAAACAAGCCGCTATTTTCACAATCCTCCCTTTTTTTCTTTTCCGGCGTGCCGCATTCCTTCAGCGATGTTGTTTACACATTAATGTTTTCTGCCGGTGATTTTTGTCATAGGGGATTACCAACAAAACAGGGAGAGGAATCTAATCAGTGCGAGCAGTGGAGGGAGAAAGTGTGTGTGTCTGCCTCCTTTGCTCTGCAAATGTCAGCGAGCAGCACTGTGGCAGGCTTCACCCTGACAGCAACATGCCATTAGTCACAAATTACATTCCGTCTCCTATGGAGTTATGCTGTCTGATACATTCAGGAGATAAAACCGATGCTCAATCTATACGCTGTTCATCCCAAAACCACTTAACATAACGTATATAAACCCTCCAGGATTTTGGCATTTAATATATTTCTCCCAGCATTCCAGGAGATGCAACGGCTCCAGAATGGCTGCTTCGGCTGGTTGGTGTAACGTGTAACGAAAGTCATCGTTAGCTATAGCTTCATCTCGAGAGTTGGCAAAAAAGGTTACTAGCCGAGGCTGCAGATGAAGATATCCGGGTTGAAATGTGTCTCTGAGCCGTTATTGGCTACACTTCTGGCTCAGATGAAGAGAAGCACGAGATCCAGCAATAGAGATCCATTCATTTTAATGTGCTCCAGCACTTCTGGAGGAGGCTGATTGGGATGAATTAGGTAGAGAGAGAATGCACACACACACACACACACACACACACACACACACACACACACACATTTAACTGCACAGCTTTTTGGTTTTACAGCTTTTTTTCTACCAAAATGCTGCCAATTTTCAAATGACGTAAATGTCACCCGTTTCCGTGCTTTAAATCGATTTTTCTGTATTTTACTGAAGTATTTCCATTTGGAGAGACTTTTACTGTAACTTCACTACAAGTTAAATATCTGACTTTTTACTACATTTAGTGAAATCACTCGTTCACTTTTATTTACGAGGATAAAATCTGGTCAAAATTTTCCAAGCATCTCCACGGAAGTGTGTTTTTGGACGTGAGGGAAGAAGAACCTTGTTCAGTCCTTAACTTATAGACACGTGCTGCTGTAGTCGTCTTTACCGCCATGCTTACGACTCTTTAGCTCCGCCCACGGCCACACCTCCAGGAACTCCACTGTTTTCGGAGCGAAATGTAAATCTGTATGTTTCTTTAATAAATAATATATATGTATATTGTACAACAATAATATGCAATAGTCCCCTTAAAGTGGGTTTTTTAGGTTTTTTAACCCTGTTTCGGACCCTGTTTCGAATATTTTTCCCGAAGTTACTGTGTGAACTGCTGATCACAGAGAATATAAACAACAATAAAAAGCTTAAATGATACTGTTGTGCTTTTGCCTTGAACAGGAACATAAAGACCTTGAAGTATACATTAAGAGACTCACGAGTCCTGAAATGGCTGTGAGACATTTGTAAATTTCCCTCTGCATTGAGATTTTAGAGCCACGCTTTGGTTCAGCGGAGTCACAGAGGACACGAGACACAAATATTCCGCTAGGAGTTACAGAAAGATAACAGGTTGTGATGGTGACGATATCCGCCATGCCTGAAAACACAGTGTGTGTGTGTGTGTGTGTGTGTGTGTGTGTGTGTGTGTGTGTGTGTGTGTGTGTGTGTGTGTGTGTGTGTGATTCTCTGATTATACTATAAAATTAATGCTGATAACCCGAGTGTATGAAAGCGTTCCGCACGATATGCATTGCATTGAACTCGGTTCCTGTGAATTGTAAATAATGAATGGAGCTGGTGTTGATTAAGGTGTTGGACTCTGGATCGGAAGTTCAAATCACAGCAACACCAAGCTGCAACTGCTGGGCCCTTGAGTAAGGCCCTTAACACTCAACTGCTCGGTTACAACTGCAGGTACTGTTGGTTCACAGCGCTTTCATTACTCTGAGCTGCACGTCGGCATTCCGGTACGAGACGCCACATTTTGGAGCCTGCAAGTGGTTCATTCATGCGTTGGAAGATTCAACATTGCGGTTTCATTTACATTTACAGAATTTGGCTTTATCCAGAGTTACTTTTATCTCATCTATACAACTAAGCTTAGGGGGCCCTTGCCCCCAGGCCCCTCGATCAGGAGTGGCAACTTAGCGTGGCTGAACTCGCGACCTTCTGATCCAAAGTCCAATGTCTTAACCTCTAAGCTACCACCTCTCCTGGAGTGTTTCGAAGAAAGAACCTGCTCTATGGCTTTAAAGCAGGCTGAAGAGAATGACCTTCAGTTGCAGGACTACAGGATCTAAACCCAGTTCATCAGCATTCCCATTTTCTTCCTTCCAATCAGTCATTGTTGGTCATGGACATTTACGAGTAACAGGTTGATTAAGGCTGTGGCGCTTGGGTCAATTTCAACTCCCAGTCAGGGTCTAAATCTGCTGGCAAGGCACGCGTGTTGGCACGCCATCGCTGTGAAGACTGCACAGGGGATATCGGAACTGGCTGGAACTGGTGCTCCAATATGCGAAGGCTGTAAACATATAGCATCCTCGGCTTTCTGGCAGTTCATGTCTGTTTATTTACTCAAAGCCAAAGTTGTGTACAGCCAAAGCTATCTAACTAAAATAGCCAAAGCTATTTAAAAAAATACATGATGATGCTAGCAGGTTGAAGCTGCAGTAAGCCAGGAAATTAATCGCAAGTCAGAGAAAGAAAATCTTAAGCCGAAGACTTGGCATTGTACTGTGGTCAAGCTATGAACACCTCAACACACTAGCAGTACTTAGTTTAGCTGCAGGCAGGCTGGTCGGAAGCCTCTTTAGGTCCAGCTAACTCATGGGCTTACAGGTTACAGATGGCACGTGGGGAGAAAAACAGAGCGTTCAAAGAAGGCATGTAGAGATGCAAGATGTCAATAGGAAATGCCAGGCTTTCACGGCTAGCTTCAGAGGACAGTCAGTTCTGCTCCAAGGTGTGTATGAGGTCCAAAATGAGCAATAAGCCAGAATATTTATATGAAATAAAAGTTGCACTTCCTGACTTTGAGGGTCTCGGCATGTACACAGGAAGATATCCTGCTGAGTTCCAGTTGCATTATTTTTATTATTCAGTTATTTCAGTTATCTCATCTTTTTACAAATAAACAGTTGATGGTTAAGGCCCTTTAGCTCTCTCTCTCTCTCTCTCTCTCTCTCTCTCTCTCGTTCTCTTTAAAGGGGCTTTTTCATTTTAGAAATCTGCTTTGTTAGGTGCCTTTTTCTGTTTGCTTAGAGGTATTTGTAACTCAGTGTACCAGTGTTGATAAGCAGTATCAGTGTTGGTAACAGTGTTGATAAGCAGTATCAGTGTTGGTTACCGTGTTGATAAGCAGTATCAGTGTTGCTACCGGTGTTGATAAGCAGTATCAGTGTCAGTACCGGTGTTGAAAAGCGGTATCGTTGTCAGTACGGTGTTGAAAATCGGTATCAGTGTCAGTACCGGTGTTGAAAAGCAGTATCAGTGTCAGTACCGGTGTTGAAAAGCGGTAGCGGTTTCGGTACCGGTGTTGAAAAGCAGTATCGGTGTTGGTACCAGTATTGATAAGCAGTATCGGTGTCAGTACCGGTGTTGATAAAATGTTAACGATACCCATCTCTAACCAAAGCTATATGATTGCAGGCTATAATGTAATAAAGCTTGCAAAGATGAGAAGAGGGAAATCGTGAATATGTAATGTATAAAGTCATTATATCAGAAATGAATGTGCAAGACGGTGACTTGTTTCCTGTGCAAAGGCTGAGACGATTTTGGAGGTGTAGCAGGAAAATGAAAAACACACCTGCTGTTTTAAACAATGGGGGATTTTCGAACAGTGCTGTAGTTGAACAACGTTGCAGCAAATTTAGTAGGGTACTTTTATGGAAGGCTCCATAATGGAGGCTGCTGCGATTCCCATCTCGGAGCATTCCCATCCCATCCCATCACAGAAACGCAGTTCTGTGCGGTGAGACTCATGGTAGTGGTGTGTGGGTTTATATCAACACGGAATGGTGCAAGAACTCTGGGCTTGTCTCCTGTTTTTGCTCATTGCTAGTGGAGTACGTGAACGCAAGATGCAGGCCATTTTATTGTACATTCCCCCCAGCACTAATGCTAAGGAGGCACTGTGTGAACTCTATGTGGCTTTTAGCGAACTCGTTCTAAAACAGGTGAAAACCTGGCCAGCAGGAGCCGCCTCTGCTCTTCACGACTGTTTTGAGTGCACTTGCTGTTAAAAGCAGCAACCAACGACGATTCCATCAACTTGGAGGTGTTTACATCAATGACCAGCTACATCAGCAAGACTATTACTACACATTTGTGGATGACCACAAAAAAGTACATGCACTGCTAAAAATAAGAGACTCCGCCTTTAGAACAGGGGCAAGACTTAAAGCCTTAAAGACAGCAAGGGCCAAAAAAAAATAAAAGTCTGCTGGACCAGACAACGTTCCTGGCAGAGTGCTCAGGAAATGTGCAGAATAGCTAGCGGATGTCTTCACTGACATCTTTAACATCTCCCTGAACAGCAACGTTGTTCCTACGTGCCTCAAGACAATGACCATTGTCCCTGTGACAAAGAATTCTACAGCCTCAATGACTATCATCCTGTCACACTCACACCCATAGTGATGAAGTGCTTTAAGAGGCTGGTCATGAGGCACATTAAGACCCAGCTTCCAACGTCACTGGACCCCATGCAATTCATGTATCGTCCAAACCATTTCACGGACGATGCCATCTCCACGACTCCATCTGGCCCTCACCTGGACAATAAGGACACTTACGTACAAAAGCTGTTCATAGACTTCAGTTCAGTATTCAACACAATCATGTTCTTCTTCTTCTTTCGGCTTCTCCCATTAGTGGTCAACACAGAGGATCATCCGTCTCCATACCCTCCTCTCCTCTACATCTGCCTCTTTTAAACCAAAGTCCAAACTATATGTATTGTGTTATTTATGTCTGTACTTTTGAGAGTCACCTACAGCTGGAAACAAATTCCTTCTGTGTGTCAACACACTTGGCCAATAAACCTGATTCTGATTCTGATTCTGATTCTGATTCAAATGCAATAAAAAGGTTCCAGATGTTAGAATTAGTAAACCAATCCCTCTTACTGGATTGCTTTCTGGATCATCTGGATCAGTATGTTTTAAGTAGTTCAAAGTTGGATATAATGCATTTTCTCCCAAATGACATTTCAGCACCAAGTGTTAGTAAAGTGACACCATAATTACCATTATTACTCTATTACACCATCATCTTTTACATCTATTACATCATCTTTTTTTGTCAATTGTCATAAGTTGCATGTACAAGTAATTTGTCATGGTATGCTGGTGTTATAAAAAGCTCTAAACACAACCCCAATTCCAAAAAAGATGGGACAGGTTTTATTGCAACACATGCTTCCATCCAGTCTTTTTCAGGGAAGGCATTGCATATTTGAACAAGACAATGTTAACTCCACATTGCATCTATTAGAGTCGCATGACTTCTTCTCAGATGTATACGGACAGAAGATGTGATTCTACACAGTGGTAAACACGGCCCTGTAGCAACTTTTTTTTGCAACCATCAAATTTAAAATGACATTATAGTTTCCTTAAAATAGTATACATTCATAGTTTAAATATTTGACATGCTTTTTTTTTTTTGCTTAATTTTGAAGATAATATGGTATTATGAGATTTAAAAATCATTGCATTCTGTATTAATTTACATTTTACACAGTGTCCTGACATTTTGTTTGTCATCACATGAGTAATTGGGTCGGCCAGGCCCAATGTAAATTTCCTAGTTTTCGTTTGCCACACATTTCACTCAAAAGGGACACAGACTTGAATTTTAGATGCATACAGATGAGAGGGTTGGCTTTTTTCTCCAATTAAATGCAACCACCAGGACACACTAATCATTTACTTAGCGTCAGTTCATGTGCTACATTTAAATAGGAACTACAGTAGATTCCCTTTCCAGCCGAGTGTGTAGAAATCTGATTTAGCCAGACTAATTTACTGAAATAGGAGTTTAAGAGAGCAGTAAGAGTTCTCTCTAACTGAATGCATAAGTGAAAACAAAATCAGACTCCATTTCGTTTGAAATAATAAGTACTCCAGCTCCTTGGTCTTCCCATGTTTTGTTTAATTATCTAAACTAATTGGCTATTCTGTGTGTAGTTATTGCAAACAATGTAAATATTGCAGGGTAAACAACACAAAAGGCTCATTCTCATGTGACTAGCATGAGAACACGAGGCCTACGATTACGATCAGCCACTGCACCATCACAACTGTCACATGTCACTGATGACTCACAGCCTCCTTGTCCTCCTTGTCACGTTAATTAGCACCTGCATATAAGTCTCACCTTTCACAATTCCACTCTTCCATGGTTGGAGTCGTTTCTTATGATTTTCAGCAGCCTGTGTAAGGTTTTGTTTTTCATCTGTACATTGGTGCCTTGTTCCTAATCTGTTAGCCAGTGGCAGGCTGTGCAGTGGTGTCCTTCCTGAATCAGTCCAACATCATTACGACACCACGGCTAAAGAAACCATCACAGGATCTCATACAGTGAAAATGAGTGTCATTACTAAAGCAAGAAACCCAATGAACACAATTCAACATGTCTCCTTTCACTGTAGCTGCAGCCGCAGCTCCTGCATACATCATCTCCAGCAGAAGCATCGTTATTCACATCATCACAACACCCCAGGGTTTTTCATTGTTTCAGTGCATAATGTTTTTTTGTGGGGATTTGAAATGAAGGCAAATTGTGTGTTTTTGTGCATAATTCCAACATGAATGGGTGTAAACAGGTGTCCTGAAGAAGCAGGAAAATTACAGACAGACAGGTAGGTAGGTAGGTACAGTAGGTAGGTAGGTAGGTGTAAGTAGGTACAATAGGTAGATAGGGGTGGGTAGGTACAGTAGGTAGGTAGGTAGGTAGTGGTAGGTAGGTACAGTAATTACTACCCTTCTCACTACTCAACCCTTATGCCTCATCTGCTCCATCCTTTCTGACTGCTTTGCCAGACCTTCACTTCCTCCCCAACAATGACTACACAACACAGCCAGGAGTCCCCTACTCCTTCGTTGTCAAGCTTTTTAACCTTAACAGAAGATGAGATACTGCAAGTCATTCAATCCAATCCCACCACCTGCCCTCTGGATCAAATCCCTTCAACTACACAAGATCCCCTGCCCTTCATCTCCACAATCATCAATGGTTCCTTAACATCTGGCTATGTGCCAACTATCTTCAAGCAAGCAAAGGTCATTTCCATCTTAAAGAAACCTGCTCTGGATCCATCAGACATCCACAACTACAGACCGGTATCACTTCTTTCCTTTCTTTCTAAATCGGCACATTCCACAGAGACGGCCCATTTTGGCTGTTTCTGAGAAACTACATGCTGCTCAATCAGCCAAGCTGTTATCTATACTTATCTTCCTGGACATTCCAGCAGTCAACCACAAGATGTTGTCTACCCTCAGGAGCCTCAGTATCAGCATGGGAATGGTTTGATTCCTACCTGGAAGGTCGCTCATACCAGGTAACATGGAAGTGATCCACATTTGCCCCGTGCAGACTCACCACTGGTGTCCCACAAGGCTCGGTACTTGGTCCCCTCCATTTCACCCTCTATCACTGCTATGCAGATGACACTCAACTCATCTTTTCTTTTTCTCCCTCAGATACCACAGCTTCCGCTCGGACCTCGGCATGCTTGACAGACATATCTTCATGGATGAGTGCTCATCAATTAAAACTTTTCATCTCCAGGTCAAGATCTCAGAATAATTCATGACTCTCTGCTCTCCCCTTCAGCCACCGCTCTTAACCTTCGGGTAACTACGAACAACATCAACTGTCATTCTCTTTACATGTTGCTAATGTGTCTCGTTCTTGTCGATTTCTTCTTTACAACATCTGAAGGATTCGACCATTTCTGTGTAGTCTTCAGTGTAGCTTTATTCATTACTAGAGACTCAAAGCACTTGTATATGTGTCTCTGGACAAGGACGTTTGCTAAATGCCACAAATGTAAATAAAAATGTAGGTAGATAGGGGTAGGTAGGTACAGTAGGTAGGTAGGTTGGGTTAGGTAGGTAGGTAGGTAAATAGATAGATAGATAGATAGATAGATAGATAGATAGATAGATAGATAGATAGATAGATAGATAGATAGATAGGGTAGGTAGGTAGGTAGGTACAGTAGGTAGATAGGTACAGTAGGTAGCTAGATAGGGTAGGTAGGAACAGTAAGTAGGTAGGTAGGTAGGTAGGTAGGTAGGTAGGTAGGTAGGGAGGTAGGGAGGTACAGTAGTAGGTAGGTAGGTAGGTAGGTACAGTAGGTAGATAGGTACAGTAGGTAGGTAGATAGGGTAGGTAGGAACAGTAAGTAGGTAGGTAGGTAGGTACAGTAGGTAGATAGGTACAGTAGGTAGGTAGATAGGGTAGGTAGGAACAGTAAGTAGGTAGGTAGGTAGGTACAGTAGGTAGATAGGTACAGTAGGTAGGTAGATAGGGTAGGTAGGAACAGTAAGTAGGTAGGTAGGTAGGTACAGTAGGTAGATAGGTACAGTAGGTAGGTAGATAGGGTAGGTAGGAACAGTAAGTAGGTAGGTAGGTAGGTACAGTAGGTAGATAGGTACAGTAGGTAGGTAGATAGGGTAGGTAGGAACAGTAAGTAGGTAGGTAGGTACAGTAGGTAGGTAGGTAGGAATGGTAGGTAGGTACAGTAGGTAGGTAGGTAGGGGTAGGTAGGTACAGTAGGTAGGAATGGTAGGTAGGTACAGTAGGTAGGTAGGTAGGGGTAGGTAGGTAGGTAGGTAGGTAGGTAGGTAAAGTAGGTAGGTAGGTAGTAGGTAGGTAGGTAGGTAGGTAGGTAGGTAGGTAGGTAGGTAGGTAGGTAGGTAGGTAGGTAGGTAGGTAGGTAGGTAGGTAGGGAGGTACAGTAGTAGGTAGGTAGGTAGGTAGGTACAGTAGGTAGATAGGTACAGTAGGTAGGTAGATAGGGTAGGTAGGAACAGTAAGTAGGTAGGTACAGTAGGTAGATAGGTACAGTAGGTAGGTAGATAGGGTAGGTAGGAACAGTAAGTAGGTAGGTAGGTACAGTAGGTAGGTAGGTAGGAATGGTAGGTAGGTACAGTAGGTAGGTAGGTAGGTACAGTAGGTAGGTAGGTAGGAATGGTAGGTAGGTACAGTAGGTAGGTAGGTAGGTAGGTAGGGTAGGTAGGTAGGTAGGTAGGTAGGTACAGTAGGTAGGTAGGTAGATAAAGTAAGTAGGTAGGGTAGGTAGGTAGGTAGGTAGGTAGGGGTAGGTAGGTACAGTAGGTAGGGTAGGTAGGTACAGTAGGTAGGTAGGCAGGGTAGGTAGGTACAGTAGGTAGGTAGGTCAAATGCAGTCCCCCACTATGGGAAATAATAAATTATGCAGTCTATCTTTCCACATTTGGGAGATTTGAAAAGGTCAGCATGACCGGAGTGCAAAGCACCTTCCCATTACCTGCCAGGTGAGTGTATGAACATGATCTACACACAGAATAAAGCTGCTGAACACAGGGAATTAAAGCTTATGATTATTAGCACAACTGCTTTACTTGTGCAGGAGGCATGTGGAGTTTTTCCTGCTCGAGTCACTGCTCATTTTGCATTTTGTAAAAAAAATCGCATAGCTGTCTTGTGGGATCGTAAGCAGAAGACAACAAAGAGAATGACTGCTGAAGAGGCACATACGAAGCTCCTGGGGAGAGAAAAACTGTACATGCTGCATTTTTAACAAGAAAAAACTGGCCTACATTTAAAGCTGTGTATGTAAATAATTTAGAACAAATTGAGCAGAGTTTTTTTATTGATTTCATTTAAATACTGTTCTCAAATCGTGATCATTTTCTTTCAAGATAAGCTCTTTTCATCAAACCTTTCCAAAAAGATGCCAAAAAGAATTTCCTTTTCAGGTCTCCGTTCAAGCACATTGACATCAAATACAGCCTTAAATCAGGTTTATATGAGATGAGATTTAAGTGTTTAGGTCTTTAAAATTCATTCATTCATTCATTCATTCATTCATCTTCAGTGATCATGGCTCATATTTCAGGAACAAGCACTGGGTACAAGGCAGGTGGATTCACCAGACACACATATTTATCCACTCATTCACAATTCAGTTCACCTACCTGCATGCTTTCTGGAGGTTGGAGAAAACCAGAGACCCTGGTGTGATGAGACAGCAAAATAACTTTTCTTCAGAAATACACTATATGGCTAAAGATTTGTGGACACTTGGCCATACTCATATGACTTGTAGAACATCTCATTTCAGTCTGTTCTATATGGGCTTTCCATTAGATTTTGAAGCATGATTGAGATCAGGTACTGATGTTGATGAGAAGGTCAGTGGTGTTCCATTTTATCCCAATGGTTGTTCCACTTAAGTTCTTCCACACACCATGGAGTCTTCATGGACAACTTTCATGCTGGAATGAGTTTGGGCTTCTTAGTTCTATTGAAGTCAAGTCAAGTCAAGTCAGGTTTATTTGTATAGTGCTTTTCACAACAGACATTGTCTCAAAGCAGCTTTACACAAATCAACAGTGAAGGTGAATGGTGTGTGTTTATCCCTGATGAGCAGCCGTGGCGACTGTGGCAAGGAAAAACTCCCTTAGATGTTATGAGGAAGAAACCTTGAGAGGAACCAGACTCAAAAGGGGAACCCATCCTCATCTGGGTAACATCAAGAGTTTGATCATAAATCTTTCAACAATACAGAACACTGGAGAGTGAGAACTAACATGATTACTGGAGTATAAGATTATAAGTGATGTTCTTTCTACAGTCTTATACAGTCTATATGGTTAGTAGCTCCGAGTTTTATGAGCTCAGCATTTGTGATCATCACAGATCCAGCATCAGCTTCTCCATGCCAGAGCCTTTAAACACTCCAGGAGGTCCAATGTCAAAACTCCACACATGTAGCGGGATCCAAATGGCACTGGTACGTCTCTAGATGGTTCGGGATGTTTGCGAGTTCGGCATCAACTTCTTCAAAGGTCCGTAATCATCATGAGGTGGGAGGTGACTGGAGCTGGCCAAACCTCAGGGTGTCTCGGGATGGGGAGAGAAAGAGAAGCAGTGGAGAGGAATTAGCGTAGCTGCTGTTCATGATATTAACAGCACAAGTTGATAATGTGCATGTGATCAGATGTTCTGGAGCACAAGGTTATGATGTGATGTGTGTTATGTGTAGGCTTTGCTAAAAAGATATGTTTTTAATCTACACTTAAACTGGGTGAGTGTGTCTGAGCCCCGAACACCGTCAGGAAGACTATTCCAGAGTTTAGGAGCTAAATGTGAAAATGCTCTACCACCTTTAGTGGACTTTGCTATTCTACGAACTACTAGAAGCCCAGAGTTTTGAGATCTCAGGGAGCGTGGCGGATTGTAGCATGTTAAAAGACTGGATAGAAATATGGGAGCCAAACCATTTAGTGCTTTATAAGTGAGAAGTAATAGTTTGTAGTCTATTCGAAACTTAACAGGAAGCCAATGTAGGGACGATAAGATCGGGGTTATGTGATCATATTTTCTTGCCCTTGTAAGAACTCTGGCTGCTGCATTCTGGACTAACTGAAGCTTGTTTATTAATGATGCAGGACATCCACCTAGTAACGCATTACAGTAGTCTATTCTGGAGGTCATGAACGCATGGACGAGCTTCTCTGCATCGGATATGGACAACATATTTCTTAGCTTAGAAATATTTCTAAGGTGAAAGAAGGCTGTTTAATAACTTGATTGATATGATTTTTGAAAGACAAGTCGCTGTCTAAAATAACACCCAGGTCTTTTACCGTTGAACTAGTGGTTACAGAGCATCCGTCTAAATGCAGGTTAAGATGCTGGAGCTTCTGTATACTAGTTTTTGGTCCGATGAGCAAAATCTCAGTCTTATCGGAATTTAAAAGTAGAAAGTTATGGGTCATCCAATGTCTTATTTCCTTAATACACTCAGTTATCCGAGTTAATTGAGCTATATCGCCTGGTTTAGATGAGATATATAGCTGAGTATCATCAGCATAACAATGGAAGCTAATTCCATGCCTTCTAATAATATTTCCTAACGGAAGCATGTATATTGTGAAGAGCAGGGGTCCTAGAACTGAACCTTGCGGCACGCCATAATTTACTTGCATTAGCCTGGATAGCTCTCCATTTAAATCTACGAAATGGTAACGATCGGACAGGTAGGATTTAAACCAGCTTAATGCCTGTCCCTGAATGCCGATGTAATTTTGTAAGCGATCTAGGAGGAGATCATGGTCTATAGTGTCGAATGCAGCACTAAGATCTAGTAAAACCAACAGCGAGATGAAGCCTTGAAACTTAAAAGGAAGCCAATGTAGGGACGATAAGATCGGGGTTATGTGATCATATTTTCTTGCCCTTGTAAGAACTCTGGCTGCTGCATTCTGGACTAACTGAAGCTTGTTTATTAATGATGCAGGACATCCACCTAGTAACGCATTACAGTAGTCTATTCTGGAGGTCATGAACGCAGAAATTTGAAATTGGTCTGTAATTTGATAAGGTGTTTGGATCCAGATTAGGTTTTTTTAAGGAGGGGCTTAATAACTGCTAACTTGAGGGATTTAGGGACGACTTGAGGGATTTAGGGACGATCAAATACTTTTTTGGCTTACTATATTTTTTGCTAATCAGCTTCATGACTGTTTCCAGTTTTTGATTCTTGGGATCGTTTTTTCTGCTGAAGCTTTAACTGTATTTGCATCCTGTTTGCATTGTATTACACGCCAATACTCCACATCGGGGTTTATGCAGGGTTTAAAATTGAAAAAGAATCTACATTTTATGCCTTAAAAGGTCTTAAATTCGCTGTTCTTGGTCTAAACTAATTTCAAACGGGTCTTCATTTTTGATGTTCATGCGTCGCAGAGTCCGAATGAGACCGGGATGCAACAGCCAATTAGCTTCCAGTTATTGGTGCGAATCTCTCGGATCGTACCACAGACATAAAACTGATTTTATCTGTCAGCGATGGCGAATGTAAATTTAGCTCGCAGAAAATGGGCTCGGTTAAAGCCCGGTCGCTCACGCCGTATTTGCGTGTGGATCGGATTTGATTTCGGATATCAGTGATGTAGTTCCAGTGCAAGTCTTTTGCATCGCTTCACTTTTTTCCACATTTTGTTATGTGACGGCTTTATTCCAAAATGGATTCAATTCATTATTTTCCTCAAAATTCTACAAACAATCCCAATGACAACATTGAAGAAGTTTGAAATCTTTACAAATGTATAAAAAATTTAAAAAAAAGTCTCATGTACATCAGTTTTCACAGCCTTTCCCCAATACTTTATTGAAACTCCTTCAGCGTGTGTGTGTGTGTGTGTGTGTGTGTGTGTGTGTGTGTGTGTGTGTGTGTGTGTGTGGTGTGTGTGTGTATTTATACCATGTTTTGAGACATTTGGGTCAACGGTCTGACACTCACAGGACTATAATGACGGATGATAAGCGTTATTCATTCAGTTATCTCCTGCACAAGCTTGTTTTTTTGTCCCCTTTGTATCTCACACACTCCAGTCCTGTTCCACAAGTCAAACATGTATCGCCTTAAACAAGGACTCATGAAAAAGGCTCCAGAACCACTGTAACCTTTATTATTTATCCAGTCTCAGATGCGTGCATATTCGAAAGCCCTCACAATGGGTTAATAGCAGGGCATATTCAATAAACTGTGTATGTCGTACGAACGAATAGCTTTTGTCATAAAAAACCCCATTGTGGACGGCCATAGGAGACGATTGAGACCGAGGTGAAGCGTTCTGTTATGTGGCTGACACCAGCTACACAGATTATTTTCATGTAAAGGTAAAGCTTTTTTCATTTATTCATTTTTTTAAATCGTTCTATTTGGACAAAAGTTTTCGGACACCTGACGCCTCTTGTGGTTCTTCACCAAACTGTTACCACAGGAAGCCAGGAAGCACACAATTGTCTTTGGAAGTCTTTGGCTGCTGTAGCAATTTCCCCTTCACCGAAACCTGATCCTGCATGGCACTGCCCCTGTGCATGAAGCAAAACACCTTTGGGATGAATCATGTTATTGCTTTACAGGAAATTCAGTGACTTGTTTCACTTATCTGGAGCGACTCTGATCAATTCCTGTTTACTAAAATAATGCAATTATGTTCTGAAATCTTACGCAGGCGGAGGCTTTGCTTTTATTCAGGACTCCAATCATGCTGGATGTATGACACAAATTGGGTTAATGCGTCTGGATTCAGGCGCGTGGAACCGATGTTTTGGCTTTGTGAGTAAATTCAATGAGCATATGTGAAAAGTGTGTCGAGCAGAACCACAGTGCTACACAGCAGTTATTCTAAAGTGTATGGATGATTATGTAGAACGTTTCCAAAGCAAATATTATTACATGAGTTTGTATTTGTCGCCTGAATGTCTGTAATATTTACTACTTATAGACAAATATGTAATATACAATCCGATGCGTACGCATTTGCCCCTTACGTACTTTTATTATCTCTATGTTCTTATGATTTTCTGGTCAGTTTTTTCTGGTAACACGAGAAACTAGGAAAAGAAAATACAGGACAACTTACAGTAATAAAAAGCCATAAAACTTTATATAAAGAGCAAAGTAAAAAAATAAAAATAACCGCACTGGATCATTTTTGGAATTAATATTTGGAGTGTAGCGACTTCATACTGCAGACTTTTATCGTTTACTATGTAAAGAAATGTGACATAAAATAACTATTTGTAATAAATAATACTAATGAACAAATCTAAAGTGTGATTAGTGAGCGTTTTCTTTTTTTACTGGGCAACTTTTAAACCAGTTATTACAGCTACAATAAAGTTATAAAATATACATGGCCTCAAAAGACGTCTCGGATCGTGATTAATCTCAATTTGCAGTTAAAATAATAAAGTTTAAACTTTACTAAATAAGAAAAATACAGTAAGAAAAATCCCCCGCGATGAACAAAATGCTATTTTATGTATACGGTTCTGTACTATATTAACAGTTTACTTCGTTTTATAATTAATAAGTATATTTTTAGCAATAAATCTTATTATTTCAACGTCAAACTCAATAACAACATTTCCCTATAAGTGTTTTGGTTTATGGTGCTCGTGGAGGGAGACGGGGAAAATCAGCCAAACTCATTAATGTGCAAATGCAATTCCGCGATAAATCGGGGCGCCAGATTCCAACCGCGGTAAAACAGGGATTACTGTAAAAGATAAAACAATCATTACACAATCTGCACTTGCATAATATTATATTCTTAAAATAAAAATTGTATTAATTTTAGTAAGATGACAAAAAGCCAGAGCTATAAAGGTAAACGTGATTTTTATTTGTCACGTGCGTTTACAGCTCAGTGAAATTCTTTCTTCGCATATCTCAGTGATCTCATGTTGACAAGCTGGGGTCTGAGCGCAGGGTCGTCCAGGATACACCCCTGGAGCACAGAGGGTTAAAGGTCTTGCTTAAATGCCCAGCAATAGCAGCTTGGCGTTAGAACCCCTGACCTTCCGGTCAAGAACCCAGAGCTTAAACCAGCGAACCACCACTTCCCACATAGTGCTTGTAAAATGTGAAGCTGTGAAAACTGAGCTTGGTCTTCACAATGTACAAATGCAAGCGGAAAACAAGCGAACTGTGAAGAAAAAGCACAGTTTGAGAACCACGATGCACCATTTTATTTATTTTTTATAGAAATGGACTTCTGGTGTATAATCCTTACATTTTTGTTTAATTTAATTAGCATGTGTTTATATGTATGAATATTCCCTTTGCTAGTTATTGCTATCAAAGGTGCATTAGGTAAAATTTTATAGTTAAAACAGACAGCAAAAAAAAAAGTCAAATAAAAAAGATACAATGAAACCAGATGTTTTCCTGTTGTGTCTGCAGGAAGACGCAGCTCTACCTCTGCCATGTTAATCTGTATTCTGTGTGACTCTCGGGACACACCTCGGTCTCACGGAGCAGCAGCGGTGCTGAGAGAAACAGTTTAGCGACGAGAAACCGATCGACATTGAAAATATTGGTAACAAATTATAGGGTACTTTCTAAATAATAAACTTATAGCGTACCTGCTAATCATTATATATAAATAAATCGGTTTTAACCGATGCAAATATGTTAAAAACGATGCATCTTGAAACAAATGCCAACTTATATCCGATGCACCCTTTTTAAAAATCCTGCTTCAACGCAAGGAAACGGATAGTGTGTGAGAGAGAGAGAGAGAGAGAGAGAGAGAGAGAGAGAGAGAGAGAGAGAGAGAGAGAAAGAGAGAAGGATGCAGTGTACTATGTTCTGCACTATTTTCATCTTAGAAGATATCTGGGTTACTTGTTCTGAATAGACTGAGTCAGCCAAGGTTACACAAGCGAGGGTCCGCCCTGAGACACAAGAACACTCGCATTTATTTTTCACAAGCTAGACGTCTATGTTCTCGAGCATCGCCTTTATTTCAAAGCCTGAATCTACACATGAGGCCTCGGCTGCTTTAGGGGGTTCGGGGGCGCCTTGTAAAAGAGATGTATTAAAGCGTCTACCATGCAAATGCTCCTCAGTAGTCCACATAGACAGAACTTCAGATCAGGCGAGGGTCATAGAGTCCGATGTCTCCATACAGTTCAGTAAAAAGAGGGAGGGAGGGATGGAGAGAAGGAGAGAGGGATGGAGAGAAGGAGGGAGGGGAACAAAAGCAATGCCACATTAAATATAGCCTCTGGGTGAGGAGACACAACCTCGACACTCGGTTACGGAGTAAACCAAAGTGACGGCTGACTCATCTGTGTTCGGAGACACGTGCGAAAGGATGCTGAAGTGTCTGCCGCCTGACACGAGCGCGTACGCCCGATATTATCAACACGGCTTATAGAAAAGCTCGCTCACATCAACACCCAGGACAACAGCTTCATCTGTGTATGAGGTATTTAGCAGACTGTCTGCACCAGAACCTGAAGCCTACGTAGATTTAATCGTCTCGAGCTTGAGACAGTTTGCCGAGACATACAGAATAATTATGTGGTCTATTTTCTGATATGATCCGTTTGGCAAAAGGAACAGAAAAAGGTTCGAACTCTCTACCTGAGTTAATGAAGGCTGCAGAGGGTCATTTCTGCTGTCTCTCAGCGGACACGCCTTTCATTAAGCCTCTGGCAGAATGAGGAGAAAGAGATGTCCAGGGAGAAAATGAATGAGGGTAAAATAGAGAGAAAGAGAGAAGACAGAAACCTGGCCAGAGACTACAATCTTATAGCTTCAGAAACCTCTGATAGTCAGGTTTGTCTCCTAAAAGTGAGGAGTTGTGATAAGGTTCCTCTGAGCTCTGGATGAGCAATTACATCTTCATTATGTAGATTTGCACATCTGGTCCTGCAATTTTTCTACTTCCCGTTCTATCGTTCCAAACCTCTGCCAAAGACCTTTTTCTCTCAAGGCACTGATTTGACGCTTTAATTGCATTTCATCTCCACATTCTTGTAGCTTACCGTCGTCTTGTCTCTGAAACAAAGATCAACCAATAGGATCATACTTTCTGATAACCAATTAAACAACCGATGTTGCTAACTGCTAATATGACTATATTAATGAATAAATACAATTATGTAATGAATCAATAATAAATGTAAAAGGAAAATGTTTTGGCACTCGCAACACGCTCGGAACAGACTCCCGTGATGAAACTCATCAGCGCTTCGGTCTCACGGATACATAAAGAGTTTAAAGTTAACTCGTTCTTTCTGTGCATTTTAAGCTTGTGGGTCCTGATGTGAATAAAAATGCTACCACTTCCTTACCTACTTACACTTACTTTCCAGAACGAATTCCGAGGAGTACTGAGGTATGATTGTATTATATGTATAATATAGCGCTCTCCGTGCAGCGCGCAGTCTCTTCTGAAGCTGCTCACAAGAAAACCCACAAACAGTTTGCTGAAGTACAACCTGTCCAAGAGCATGAATTACTGGAACCATGTCCTGTGGTCTGATGAGACCGAGATAAACTTGTTCGGCTCAGATGGTGTCCCCTGGTGAGAAGAACCAAGAAAATTGTTTCTTGCCTACAGTCAAGCATGGTGGTGGTAGCGTAATGGTCTGGGGCTGCATGAGTACTGAGGAGCTGCAGGTCAATGAGGGAAACATGGATTCCAACATACTGTGAGAATCTGGAGCAGAACATGATGCTTTTCTGGCAATTTTCCAACATTCTAACAAGCACAAAAACACCACTGAGGGGCTGAAGGTGAAGGTGATGAAGTGGCCAAGAATATCTCCAGACCTGAACCCTATTGAGCACCTGTGAGGATCCCCAAGCGGAAGGTGGAGAAGCTCCATGTGTGTAACATCCAGTAGCTCCATGATGTCATTATGGAGGAGTGGAAGAGGATCCCAGCAACAACCTGTGCAGCTCTGGTGAATTCCACACTCAGGAGGATTAAAGCAGTGCTGGAGAACGATGTGCTCCACACAATATTCACACTTTACACACAGTTCTGACATGATCACTGAGGGTGCACTCACTTTTGGCAGTTATTTACACAATAAAGTCTCCATGTTGGATTTTCAGAAGACAGTAAATCTGTACTGATACACAAACTGCACACTGACACTCTAAAATATATCCACGTTTTATTTCTACAGTATCGTCCTTTGAGAAGACACTAACATGGATGCTGGAATGTGAGGGTGCACTTACTTTTGTGAGATAATGTATAAGTAAGTCATTTAAGCAACACAAACTTTTGTTCATATCCATTTTTCAGGTTTTTCTATTGTTCACTGCGATTCCTGAGTTGGTCATTTGAAGGCCGCCGTTAATGAGAGTCTTGATGTCAAGGGCTGCCTCTTCCACTGAAAAGGATTCTGCAAACTTTTTGGAGTTCACCTCTATCTATCTGTCTCTCTCTCTCTCTCTCTCTCTCTCTCTCTCTCTCTCTCTCTCTCTCTCTCTCTCTCTCTCATTCTTTCCTGCTTTTGCTTGCTTTTGTTTGGGTCCTTCTTCATTAAACACTTGTCCTGCATGATCTCCAGTCTGAGGTGCTACATTCCAGTGCCCTCTGCTGGACAAGAGTTGGATTTTAGATGGCAATGGCATTTTACGGCTCGATAATGAAATGATGAAGTGATATTTGGAACACACACGTGGCAGAAAGGCAGCGCGAGTATCCGACTCCTCTGAACTCCCTGCTCCGACCGGCTCATTAATCACACTGATTCTCAGTATTCAGAAAGGGAACAGTTTATCGAATGCCTGAAATATCAGAACAGAACCAACCCAATAAGTCCCTGATAATGTGCTATTTTCATTTCCTCCACTCTTCAGGGAAAATGATCCACTAGATTTTAGAGTGTGAGTTCTCATAAAAAATCGTGCATTTGAGATCGGTGACACTTTCCAGCTGTTATATATAAGAGAGACGTTCTACAGGGAAGCTCAGAGACAGAGGGATTGAGATCTCGGTCTCGGTGCTAATCGGGTGAAGGAAACGCTATTCAAATGTGCCCTTTTTCGCTGGAACTACAGCGACGTGCTCCTGACTTTGATGGATCACCCCGGTTTCTCGCTCGCCGTCTGCCTCTCTCTCGGCGTTCCTAAATATCCGTCGCTTTAATTATTCCTCTCGTTTCAGCCCGATTTATTTGGTGCTCTTTATTCGGTAGTAAATCACTCCAGCTATTAATTTTGAGGCTGAACGCTGCAGCTGACTGTGCAACGCTTCGGTGTGCTATGGAGCGCCTGTCTCGCTCACACACACACACACACACACACACACACACACACAGTGTATTAAGTCAGTGGAACCAGTTCATCATATTGGACCGGTACATTACTTCCTAATTCTTTACTTTAATCGGCTAAATCAGGTGACGTATGTGTTTAACTCCGCCCCCTTTTTTGATGTCAGAATTTCTTCGCCGTGCTTCTTGTTTGATAACGTTTTCTACAAAAATGTCACGTTTGGACTCTACAGAAAGATAATTGTAATAGAAATCAGAGTTTAAGTCAATAATATTCTATTAATAGATCAGTGTGCTGAGAGTCACGTTGAGGTGATTAAGTAAAGAATCTTGTGAGGAAAATGATCACAGGAACATTAGAGTTATAATAAATCACTACTTCAGTACATTTGAAGGAAAAAACTTTTATTTGTACTCAAGTGAAAGTTTAAAGGGACACTTTAACTTGAATTAGAGTCACATTTGACTAAATGGATCGACTTTTTTCTCACTACGTTCTTCGTGTTCTTCATCCTGCACTGCGAAAAAACGGTGAACACCTGAACATCACATTGGAACCCATTTTGCTGTGATATTAAGATGAATGGAGGCTTTTCTGTTGTTACTCATGTGTACCACGTGCACATCTCTGAGAACTTTTTTTTTATTGAGCTGCAACCTGATTGGTTGAAAGAGTAAAAAAATAAATAAAAGAGCACTTTTCTGAAAACTTTTACCGCTTTAAAAGCAACCTGCTGTGAAGAAAGAAATGCTGGTAGAAGGACTTTTTTTGAAAGTGGATGCATCCCCTTCCTCCCCAACCGCCCCGACTGAAAGTTGCATCCCACAGGATTGTATCCTGAGCAACAAAAAAAATAAACGTTAGCATGCGAAAGCAGCCTGAAGGTTTCCTCCGGAAGGACTGGGATTTAAATTCAACAAATGCATGATCACTGGATCAGAACCTTCCCACGTCGAAGCCACACGGTAACTTCAAGGACTTTCGTGTCTATAAGCACTGCGTCCGCGGTATTTCTGTATCCTGAAAAAAATAAATGTAGGGGGTTTCAGAAACAGCAGGACGTGAATGTCGTGCTTTTATTGGAGAAGGTCACTGCGGATGAATGCAAAAAGACAGACATCTGATCACTTTCATCCTGTCATTATCTATACACTTATTACAGACATCCTTACTCACATAGAAGCCGTTGATGATTAAGGGCCTTGCTCAGGGGCCCAGCATTCAATCTTATGTGTATAGCACTTTTAATAATGAAAATTGTCCCAATGCAGCTTTATAGTAATAAATAAATTACAACTATACATTTTTCATTCATAAATTAGTCCCTATCATTTTATCCCTAATGGCCAACAGTGCCAATGGAAAAACTTCCTGTGATGGTCTGAGGAAGACCAGATGATCAGGTGTCCTGCAATGATCATGAATCGAGTCGTTCAATGTGGAGAGTTTTATTTTATTTTTGGAGAAAACCTCAGCTGAGAAACCAATAACAGGAAGGTTACGATCCTAGATCATCACAATGGGGCTTTTTAACTCTTAATTGTATTCACTGGAGAATTGGAGAAGAACGTGTGTAGGCTGGATTTCTGACGTGATTATGATGATGGATAGTTGCGGGGGTTTTCCCACTGGTTAAATGAAGGTTTTATTATATTGCTAAGATTCTGCTTTTTTACCCTGTTAAATATTTAGAACCTCCGACTTGTTAAATCATTATGAGAAACCTTACTGGTGGTTTTGGTAGTGAATTTTGCCATAACGTGACAGATGTGCTGTAAAGAGTGAAGATCCTCACTGCAAATAAAGCTCATGAACCCAACGTAAACATCTGTAATACAGCCTCCTTGTACACGTCCCAGGCAAGTCGTAACCGGTAAAGTGAAATGAGAAAAGCGTAACTGCTGTGAAATATATTAGCATTTATTAGACGCTAAATATTTGGAGCTTTGCTGCTCTCTAAGAGGCTGAGATATTGTTTCTGGGGAGATCATAAAAATGTTCCCTCAGACCACATGAATTAATTAGAGCTCTCAATCCTCCTCTTTTCCGCTTTCAGCCTCCACCCCTCTCCCTCGGCGCCTTCCTTTCATCTCGTTCATAATGAAGGAAGAAAGTAATTACGCTCGGAATGCTCTGGAAGTAAACGCAAGGCCCCTCGCATACATACTCTATATACACCCAGCATCAAAAGTATCTGGACACCTACCGATCTTGAGCCGAAGCCTGTGCTTCTCTCGAACGTCTGAACGTAGGCTGTAAAGTTTCCTTTTAACTTTAATTGAAGGGTCTAAAGGTGTTTCATCACTGACTTCAACTTGTTGAAGAAGAAGCTGTGCCTGACTTTGTTCCCTTTTCCACCCCCCCTGACTTCAGGAGAGCACAGAGCAGACATTCTCCACTGATCATGGATCCTCCATGGAGATCGTCAAGAACACCAAATTTCCTGGTGTTCATCTGGCGAAGAACTTCAACTTGGTCACTCACCAAGAAAGCCCAGCAGCTTCTATACTTCCTGAGAAGACTGAGGATAGCCCATCTCCCTCCCACCATCCTGACCATGTTCTATAGAGGGACCATTGAGAGCATCCTGAGCAGCTGCATCACTTCCTGGTTTTGGGAACTGCACCGTCTCGGATCACAAGACCCTACAGAGGATGGTGAGGACGGCTGAGAAGATCATCAGAGTCTCTCTCCCCTCTATCGTGGACATTTACACTACACGCTGCATCCGCAAAGCTAACAGCAATGTGGACGACCACACACACCCCTCACACACCCTGCACACACCCCTCACACACACACACCCCCACACACCCCTCTCTCTCTCACACACACACACACACACACACACCTCACACACACAGCATTGTGGACGACCCCACACACCCCTCACACACACACACACACATACACACCTCACACACACAGCATTGTGGACGACCACATAAATAATATTATTTATTAGTGCACATCTGTCTACATGCTGCTTTTTTGCACAACTTTTTGTGTTGTCGTTTTGTGTTTATTTACAAGTACACTCCTGTATCCAGTTCTCTCTTGTACACTGTACTGTATAATACACAGGAGGTTTACAGGTGGCGCTATTTTGTGTTTTGTGTATTTGTACTACACTGTCTGTGTTTACAGACGAAAACACGGAAGCATTTATGCCGCCTGGGGGCGCCAAAGAGACCGCAGCGCTTTCCCTCAGCGAGCTCGAGAAGAAGTCACCTCTCGCCTCACGCACTCTCTAAGCGCTTTAATCCTTCCGCCGGGCACACTAGTTCCCACTAATGACGAATTTATATATCGTTAAACATCCGAAACAGTGTGTTGGTGTTAGTATGTAGAAGGTAAATCATACGATACGACACGATAGGTCGCTATTTTGATAGAAGATGTTTGCTTTCTAACATGAATGAACCCAAGCGGACCGGAACACTTTTGATCTTCGTGCCTGTCGCGCTGTGATGACGTAACAACGCCTGGTTTTTGTATTGTTTTGGTCGCCTTGTCCAGGATCCAGTCTGAAATCACTCGGTTTTTAGATCAAACTGCAGGTCAGTACGAGGATTTTTATTATAGAACAGAAGCTGCATTGTGTGTTTTTAACACTAAAATATTAATATTATTGTGTAAGAGTGTGTGTGATAGTGGTAGATGTTTGGGTGATAAAAGTGCACACATCCTTCACTCAGGTACTGAAGTGCAGATTCTGCTGTGTTTAAAGTCTCTGTAAAGAGTTAAAGTTCTGACTGCACTATTTCACTCAAGTTTAAGAAGTTTGGGCTCTGACACGTACTTCAGTAAAAACAGCCACCTGTTTTAGTGTCACGCTGAAAACTAAATCTCATTAATACACAAATTAATATCTAATGAATGTGTCCAGGCTGAAGATCCACCATATAGAACACAAGCAGAGAAAAAAGATGATGATGATGATGATGATGATCATCAGGAATGTCTCAGTTCTCAGTCATGTTCTCATCACTGACTCCCTCTGTCTCATCCACATTAACCCCAGACTTCTCACTGCCTTCTGCCTGCTCATTGTGAGCTTCAGAAACTGGTCTGTGGTGTGAGAGACAGGAGATGATCCACCAGCAGGAGAAAAACAGGTTGATGAGCTGAAAACGGCGCATTGGGAAGAACAAATATTGATGACGTCACCAACTAGCTTCAAACTAAAATAACGAT
>JBCEWE010002124.1:0-18128 GCA_039877035.1 Silurus lanzhouensis
AAAAACTAAAATAACCCACCTTTCAGTGTACTCAAATGAATCATACCTTTAACCCTGTGAACTTGTGTAATCAGTTGTTGAAACCTCTAGCTGTATCGCACATATGCTCAGATTATGTTCTCTAACTATAAGCAGAATTGTCTCATTGTCTCAGGCTATTTTGTCTAAAGAATCTCTAGTTTGTATGCCATTTGAAATAAACAATGTTGAATGATTAGTCTGCAAGACACTTCTTATTTATTGACAGGAATCACATGCATGCAGTGCTGAAGAGCAAAGATATTGTCCATGAGGATGATACAAATGTAGAAGCCCTTGGTCTATTATCAGTAGTAAAAGTATTCAAGTATTCATAAATTTTATTTAATGTAACCAATGAGTATAAACACATTTCCAGGTACTTACAGTGCAGACTAGAGGAGTGATGTATTTCCAAGAGTATTTTATCAAGAACAATGGTCGATAGCCAATCATGTCTTCAATATTATCATACAACGGTCAGCGCCTACAAAAAAGTGCAACCAAATACATTGACATTAATGTAATGCATATTATTTACTCCCTATTTGTTGAAACAAATCTGCAGGCCACAAACATGCACTCTTCTCAAACTGTAAATACTCACCATACACCCACCCTATCACACTGACTGCATAATAGCGAATAACAGAAGTGTCATTCCACTGCAGCAATAGTAATCAAACAACTGGAAAATATACAAGCCACCCTGGAGGATGAAACTAAAAGTCATAATCTCAGAACGTTTTTAAAAGCTTCTGAATAGAAAAATACAATAACTATTTCAACATAGTATTTATGTATATATTATTTAGAGGAATTATTTAAAACTGATGGGCATTTTATTCAGTGATTTAACTCTAACTCACATGTTAAGCTATAGGTGCAGAACCTGTGCATTATTCTAGAGTAATCAAGAAGTCATAATAACCTCTGAAACCATAACCAGGCCAATGAGAAAACTCCCAACACAGATGAAGAGCAGGGTGAGTTCACGCCGATAACAATGAGTAAGTAAGAGGGGTACAGGTCTGTTATAGCTGTCATTAATGACTCCAATCCTACAAACTTAAAAAAGAGGGGTTCAAGATGGAAAAAACATATAAGTACTTAATATTACATGTTTAATTATGTTTTTAATCCATAGATCTTATTTAACATTGCTTTTGACTTATGTTTTTCTGATTACCTGAGTGTCCAAGCCCAACAGAATTGTCATAATAAAGAAACAAATTGCCCATAATTGTGGAACAGGCATCATAGCAACTGCCCTGGGGTATGCAATAAAGGCCAACCTGGACCTGGAAAACAAATAAAATGATTATTTAAAGACACTCTACTCAAATAGCAGATAGTTTAGAACTTCAGTCACCTGACTCTGCACTGTTGAGATGTCAGTCTCCTGCTCATGAGCCATGAATCCCAACACAGAGAAAATAGCAAAGCCAGCCACAAAACTGGTCACACTGTTCAACAGGCAAAGGTAAATACAGTCCCTGGGAAGAAAACATACAACATGCTATCACTGTCCATCCAAGCTGGCTATGTTTAAAAAAGTCAGGAATTCAACACAGAAAGAAACAGACAACAGACAATCTGCTCTTCTGGACTGTCTAGGTTTGTAACAATTATTAGAAGCATGTATTTATTAAATTAGAGATCAAGTAATGTGCTTGTGTGTCACGTGTGTGTGTGTGTGTGTGGTGTGTGTGTGTGTGTGTGGTGTGTGTGTGTGTGTGTGTGTGTGTGTGTGTGTTTTGCTTAACTGATACAAATCCAAAATGGTCGCAACCCTAACCTGTAGCACCTTCTCTCCTGAATTGAGCTTACTTGTAGCAGTTATTATTGTACTTGTTGTAGCTTCCAAGAGCAACAAGACAGCCCATGCAGAGAGCATAGGAGTAAAAATTTGAGTTCCAGCATCCATCACACCTACATTGTATGAAAATTGTTTAGACATTTGCAACATGACATACAAACAAAGTAATTCTTAATTGATTTAGTTAAGCTAAAATATGTAAGTACTAATAAACATTGAGGTTCTCTGACACGATTGTTATAGTTGTTATTTTATATAACTTCATTATCAATAATAAGGCACTGTATTTAGACACTACACTAACCAAAACTGATGTCGCTGTGTTTGAATTTAGGTCTTAATATTGACTTTGCACCAAAGTGACAGCTGGCAATAGAAATTTACTTCTTCCAATGCAGGGTCCTATATTTTTTAACTAAAATGTAATTATATTTCTACCTGTGGTTCTGCGAGACGTGTAGGATCTGGGTAGAGATAAATCTGATGCCATCAAAGGCCCCAGGCAATGTGATTCCACGCAGCAACAGCACCACCAGCATAACATAAGGAAAAGTAGCAGTGAAATAGACCACCTGAGAAAGAAAAATCTCTCTCAGTCAGAACTAATAAGAGAGGACATGCATTGGTTATTAAATCAGTCATTAATATTTTCTGAATATGTGCAGAGGTGGGAAGTAACAAAGTACAAATACTTTATTATGTACTTAACCTTCTTCTTGTGTTAGGTTTCCATTTTTAGGTTTAACTGCACAGAAGTACCACAAAAATTGGTTAAAGGTTTTTTTTACTTTGTCAGGAACCTCTATTTAAACAAAACCCGTAAATGTGGTACTTATGTCTACTTTTTACAAAAATGCAGCTGTGTCATCAGGAAGTGAGAAAAAGCCCATGCTTATCCTCGACTATAGTAAAAACAAAGGAGGAGTGGACAACCTGGATAAGCTGACTGCCACCTACACTTGCCAGAGATTGACCAGAAAATGGCCAATGGTTGTGTTTTATAACATCCTAGATGTGCCTGCATACAATGCATTTGTGTTGTGGACCCACACCCACCTAGGGTGGAACTCAACAAAAAAAATAAAACAAGTGAAGAATGTGTCTTGAGGAGCTAGGAAGATCCCAAGTCAAGAAGCACATTGAGCGACGGGAACAGGTGCCCTGAGACCCAGCCGCTGCAGCCTTGGTCAGACAGCTGCAGAGTTCACCTAGCACTCCATTCATGCCATCAGCAAATTAAAGAGCATTAGCACCAGCATCAGCCAGCCCTGCCTCAACATCAACCAGCATAGCCACAACCCCACTGAGGCCACTTGATTCTAAAAGAAAGAGGTGTCAGGTCTGCCCTAGCAATAAGGACAGAAAGACAAACATATTGTGCTTCTACTGCAAAGAGATATCTCTGCAAAGAATACACTAAAAGTGTGACTTTTTGCCACACATGCATCTAAACCAGGGATGGGCAATCTTTTTGACTAACGGGCCACAATGGGTTCTAAAATTTGACAGAGGGGCGGGGTGATACATATACAATCTATATATATATATATATATATATATATATTATATATATATATATATATATATATATATATACAATATATATATATATATATATATATATATATATATATATATATATATATATATATATATATATATATAGTGTATCAATAAACACAGCAGAAAAACTCAAGTTCAGTTCCAGTAGAAACAGTGTTGTTGAAATCCTTATTTTGCCAGTTCATCAAAGTCTGGAGTAAGTTTTGTTGTGGCAATTCCCAAGATAGATCCGAGGTGTTTGTCAGAAACTGTCGCAGTTTCTGACAAATTAAGATTAAGCTCTCTTAAGAGAAGAAGAGAGTATTGCACACGATCAACTTCAATGGAGCTGAAGTGCGACATCTTTAGGGGAAACGTGGACATTACAGGGGAAAGGTAAATTGAACAAGGTTTACCCGTACCAATTTTAATAGAATTTGTTCACGTTCGGCGGGCCGGATTAATAAACCCAACGGGCCGTGTGTGGCCCGCGGGCCGTAGTTTGCCCATGTCTGATCTAAACATACACATACACATGTATGTTTTTGCACACAAAGACTTTTTTTTGGAATTGGTACTTGATTTAGATTGGTTTGATTTGCTTAATTGGTTGTTGTTTGTTTGACTCTGCAAATCTATATTTTCCTTATTATTACTTGTTCTGATTTTGGAAAAAAAAACAAAACAAAACAAGGCAGAAGGCAACAAGAAGTATGTGGTTATTGTGGATGAGACAGAGGAAGTCAGCGATGTAAACATGACTGAGCAGAGACATTCCTGTTCACCTGATCATCATCATCATCTTTTCTCTGCTTGTGTTCTATATGGTGGATGTTGAGCCTGGATAAATTCATAAGGTAACCAAATTTAAAATTAGTTTTGTATTAATATATTAATTAGGGCTGTCAAAATAGTGTGCTAATAACGTGTAAATGCATGTTAATTTTAACGGCACTAACTTTAATAACGCGCGATTAGTGCAGGATTAGTGCAGCGTGCAATTCTGTTTGACCATTTTTTTATTTCAAATATAAATAAGTATAAAAGAGGAAACCTTCAATGCAGCACACGTTTATTGACGACATCCTTTCTTTAGATAAATAAATAAATACATAAATAAACAAATAAACTGTACAATAATCAGTAAACATTTGTTTGCGCCAAGTCTCATATTAGCACCAAAAGCCACCTTTGATGCACACAATTAACCCTCTGAGGCCAACAAACGCGGGGGCACATTTTGTAGCATTTTTTCCCCCCCTTATAACATGGAAACACACTTAAATTACTCTGTCTTTTTTAGTCGTACAGATAAGAGCAATACATCATTCAAATCTGTAAAGGATCTACTTTTATTTGTATGCACTCATGTACACACTCATAATAACAACAAATGCTGTGCAGAGCATGCATCCTGTTTTCTTTCATTTACAAAAGCACATTCATTTGTTGTTATTATGAGTGTGTACATGAGTGTATACAAATAAAAGTGGATCGCAGTGAATACTTGCCTCACAGACATAATAAATATGAATAGGAAGCTCAAAATGTATAAATAAACCAGTTCACACCGAAAACAAATATTCTCTGATTATGTATTCCATATGAAAGTATGAAAGAAGACGTATAGTTTTTCTGGAATCACCTCATTAACCGTAAATATTTTAATTGATTTACAGCCCTAACATTAATATGATGTGAGGTCCAGTTACTAGTGTGATACTAAAACAGGAAATAGTAATGGCAGTGGTAGGCAGTCAGGGCCAGCAAAGCCTTCTCTGCTGGCCCGAAACACTTTCAGAAGAACTGACCTACATTTACAACCTAAATTCTAATATTTGTTCCATGAAATTGTATTAATTTAATCCCAACAGTTTATTTTTTTTTATTTCGTAGTGTTTTTCTTTGCTGCACTGCTTCCAGTACGTGTATGTGGGTGTTAGATTTTCTGTCCAATAAGATTTCAGTCTCTTTGTGCTGCCATGTCAATCTAATCTTCCCAGGGCCTGCAAGGTCTGTACTGCTGGCCCTTTTACCATAAAGAATATTATGAATGGGTCTGTTTCTTTAACCAATCAGATTTCATATTCGCCTCACAGGGCCCATAATATTGTCAGCATTTGTCCGTCCTCTGATTGGTTGGTTAGAGGGAAACTGTTACAGCCAAGTTCGACTGGTAAAACACGTCTGTAGCTCTGAACACATAAATACATCAGAGTTAGACTTTTTTATGCCTACGGAGGAAGATAAATTTATTTGGTCTCGGACATGCATAAAAAATCCATTTTCCAGAAAAGCTAGACATCGTGAGGAGGTTGGTAAACCCCGAAGCTAGCTAGCTTGTCTCAGCCCGGGAAAGTGTTTGTTCACCACTTCCAGAACACTGAATACGAGCGGTACCACTGGCTTACAGCCTCTGAGGAGCGGTGCAAATTCTGAGTCTGCATTTCTGGTGAGTAGGTTGGGTTTTATTAAAATGTTTATGTTTTTGTCATGTTATTAGACAAATATTGATTCTGAACTGCTCTAGATGATGTAGGTGCACAGTTGCAGTTGTAGTGTAGGGGTTTGGAGTCTTCACTGGGTTTCTTGCTTTAGTAAAATGGTATTTACCCTGCATATGTGAAATTCCTCTCTCTGTGTGATGCCATGGTTGTTATATTGCGTTTTTGTATAGTATTGATGGTTTCTATAATTGTGATGTGATAGTGGTGATATTAAGAGGTGGATTAAGTCGGGTAAGTCCCACTGAAGGCCCAGGTATCAAATGCATGACCCGTCACTGAGTAATGGCTACTTTTTTACTTAAGTACATGTTAGAGCTCATACTTCTTTACTAAAGTAAAAAGTATAGTCAGTACTTCAACTTTTACCAGAGTATTCCAAAACATGAGTATCTGTACATCTACTTAAATGAAGGATGTGTGTACTTTTGCACCTCTGGATATGTGTCATGAGGCTCTCACCTTGCCTGTTGATTTCACTCCCTTCCACACACAGAAGTAGCAGATGATCCAAGCCAAGAGGAGACACAGAGCCAGTTCCACCTCACACTGCCCAGCTCATACACGCTGCCTGTAAGATTTAATACCCTCCTCTGAATAGTGGTAAACACAATTATACACAAGCATACAATTATAAACAATTATATTTTGAAGCATGTAATAAAACACTAGATATTTTAAAAATTGTAAATAAACTCACTCCCAGAACTCTTGAACAGGTGAAGTTGCATTCTCTGATATACTTAGCCTGCTAAAATTATCAATTTTGTCAAATTCAACACACATTTCTGTTAAGAAAAGAAGACACAATCAACATTCATGACTGCACATATTCATGCACATATTTACTGTGCTATTTAAGCCTGAATTGTGTGTTTTGTATTTATAATATAAGTAAATGTGTACCAGTGTTCCAGGCATTACTGCAGCTAGCCCATGGTAGCACAGAGCTGAAAGAGGAAAAAAGATAGAAGAATGCCCAGGCCATAATGATAATGTAGTAGATGCTGGAATATAACAGGACTACTACGGTTCCATAACCTACTCCTGTAGAACAAAAAGGGAAAAGATAACAGATGAATAATAATTGTACACTAATCAACAAATTAATTCTTGAACCTCATATGAATACTGAAAAGTGACCAGAAATATTTTTTCTTTCAACAGGAATTCATCTTTGAACATTACCTGACAGGTTGCAATATGCCTAAATGTTTTTGCTCTTTCATTGCTGTTTCATTAAGTTTGTTTAGGTTTTCTGTGTACCCTTTCTCACTTCAAGACGAATTACTGAAATAATAGTATAATGTAGTATTATATAACTACAGTATACTACATACAGCAGTCGATGGTTTGCCACAGTGAAGAAATCTTTCCCAAATGTGGGGATTAGTAGAGCTCATCTCCCTGTATTAGAACCTTTTTGCTCAGTGCATCTTTCTGCAACAACAGAGCTTTCTTAATCAGGCAGTACATAAGGAGGTTGACATGCTGTTGTCTTCCTTGTTCGATTATCTGCTCAGGCCTATGGTTCATTTTTGGGTTATCCAATAAGTTTTCTCTTGAAATCAGTAAAATAAATTTTTTAAACAGTAAAGGCTCACCTTGAAACAAAGGGCAAATTCTTCTCCAGCAGGTGATGCTGCCCTGACAGGTGTACTGACCTAATGATATCTCAAGGAGAAACAGTGGAATGCCACACGCAAACAGGAAGACCAAATATGGTATTAAAAACACTCCTAAGGAAAACAAAGAAAATAATACAAATACAAATAATTGATAAGTTATAACATGGATTCAAGTCAGTTGATAGGCAACACCATGCAATGCCTCTTGAGTTTGACTGCAGGCAATGTTAGATCATTCCTTCCATTTGTTCTATAAAAAAATTCCGACACAAGTGCTGATTTAAATTAATCCTTTTCCAATATGTTATTTTATTGACTCATTCCATAACTAAACTTTAAAAAACTTAAAAACTAATTATTTTTCAATTTTTTGGTCTTATTTACTTAAAGACAATAAAAAAATAAATGTTTATTCAATAAAGATTATTAAATAAATGACTTTTTATAAATGCTATAAAGTCATAACAGGAATTAATTAGTCACAGACATTCCAAAATCCTATTCAACTAATAAACTTATTCACTGCTTTGAACTACTTAATGACTGAATGAAATTATATAATTTTTAACAAACATGGCTTAGTAATACCTTAATCATTTGATAAAGATCTCTATAAAGGAAAAACTTGTTAAATCTGTAAACTTACCACCTCCATTCTTGTAACACAAGTAAGGAAACCTCCACACATTTCCTAAGCCGATGATTTGTCCAGCAACAGCCAGAAGAAATTCTACTTTACTGGTCCACTGGCCTCTCTCCTTAATTTGCTGTTTGAGATTGACTCTGAATCAGAGGAGTCCACCTCTGGATTATTAAGTATTACCATTTTACTGGAAAGAGGTAAAACATATTTTTTCAATCTACATTACTAACACAATGACACAAATGAAAAACGGAACAGAGTTAGGCAGTGTTTATTAAATGTGTTTGGCAGTGTTTGCTGTTGTTTTACGTCATTCTAATTCATGTAACACATTTACAGACAATTGTCAACTAAAAAAGAACAAATACTACATAAACAGCCTGAATTTAAAGAAACAAATTCTTAAAAAAACAAACAAATAGTGTCACTGTCAATGGATGCAACAGATTTATTGTTTAGCAGGGGCTCCAGAAAGAGAACCCACTGAAAATGGAGAACAGAATTAAGACGACACTGGAGTAACATTTTGAGGAGAGGGTTCCTGAAGAGGGTGGTAGGGCCATTAACTGATTATATCACTCTGTCACTTTACTTGGCTAAGAATGTCCTTTGATCCCTCTGCTCTGCAGAAGACACATTCTGATAAATATTAAACAAAAAGTAATTTAATAGTCAATCCAACATATTTGGTTAAATGAATAATCAACCCAGTATTTTGGATAAATGAACAACACATGGTTGAAATAACCCATCATGTGTTCTGTTTAATAAATAAAAGCTGTTCATTATAACAAAAGCATAAATGATGAAATCGATTATAGGACTAAATCAAAGCCATGTAGAATTTCTAAGGTTTACTGGATGAATAAAAGTCTCATAATTCAAATGTATCTAAAAAAAAAACTTGGTCACACTTTATTTTTTTTTTAATTGCTTGCAACATATTAGTTTATGGTAAAATGATTTTACCATAAACTTATATGTTGCAAACACATGCAGTTTTTCCTCATGTTCCCTCATAATATTTTTATGTCATTAAAAATTATTTTTAGAAAAAGCTAGAAGACAAATCCACGATTTGTTAGTCAAATGGGTCATAACAAAGGGGGGAAAATTATTAGGTGATTAACAAAAATCATTAATCAGAATCTGGCAAAAACCAGATTACAAGCAAAGAACAGAATAAAAACAGCATAACAGTACACAAAATGAACAGCTAGGAAAGGTCAGGCAAAAACACCGTATTACTTTGCAAAGTTTAAATGTTTGAGTCCTCTTGATGTGTTATGATTGGCAGTAGGCATGCATGATCAGAGGTCTGGTGACTGAATTCATATTCTTTGGGATGTGCAATTCTGAGCTTTTGTGTAGACCTCAATAGGTTCTGGGTATTTGTCAATGCTCTTCCTATGCTTTCCTACGATGAGGTCCTGGGATGAGCTCTTGGGTGTTCTGTGTGTCATAACTGAAACCAAGACATCATGAACCATGAGTCAGCACTGTTCCTAAGGACATACTCCCATTTGATAAGATATTCAAGTTGACCATTTCTGCAACTGAAGTTGAATATGCACTTAATAAGGTCACAGGTTGACCTTTGCTATTGAGCAGTGCTGGTGGTGTAAGGGTATGTTGGTGGCTAAGGTCTAGGTATGATTGGATTCAAGTATGAGACATGAAAAAAGGTGCTTTTCAGCAGTGACGTGGTAAGCCAGGTTTTTTTTTTAATGTGACATAATTTTATTGCTTTTGTCCATGTTTCTAGCATGGACAAAACCTGTCATTTTTACAGCCTTACAAATTCTAAAGTCCTTTTTCAGATTCAAAAGATTTTCAGAGTCAATCTTTATTTTAATAGTGATTTCTCCTTGATGTCAGTACCTTTACTCCTATTTGTTGTATACTACTTGTTGTAAAATTTGATGTGTAATCTCCTACAACTGCTTGCTTAATCATCCAAAGCTGGTAAAGCAAAGTGTTTTAGCATTCCAGGAAAACCGAGGTGGCTGGTAACCAGGCCCTCACTGGAAAGTGGTGTTAAATGCATTGCTGAGTGCCAGATGGAATTCACTGCCAGTGGTAACACTGCCATTGCTTTCGTTCATGCACACATAAATACAAACGTGTTCTGCTTTCCTTCCAAAAGAATATGAGAGTATAACGGCAATTTACACCAACTCTTTATTATTCTTTGCAATTATGTGCACTTGGAGGAACTGTTGTCTTCTGGCCAGAGCTCAGAATTACTCAAATTAAAAGTTTTGGGTATAGAAAAATTTGCCATAATGCTGACTTCTCACACACTACGTAATAATAAAATGACTCGAAAGGATGAGGCTACACGCGCACACACACGCGCACACACACACACACACACACACACACACACACACACACACAAAAATACACACTAATACACCTAATACTCATGGGTTACTGTTCCATCACACAAACCTGTTTTAGTTTTTTTGGGGGTTTTTTGGCACATAAGGTCCTTCTTATCTCCTAATCTCCTAGTTGGCACTTTCCACCTGCTTGTTAGTCTGTAGATCATACCTCCAAAAATAGACTTAAGTTACTCCCAGTGTGTCCATGAAACTTGACCAGACCACTGACATGAACCTAGCACTTAATCATTTAGGTGATGTCAGCCATGACTCTAAAATATAATATAATTTAAACAGCAATTCTACTTACAGGCTGTGGATGGACCAGGCAGAAGGATGAGGTGCAGAGATTTTAATAATGGCGTTTTGCTTGTGTGATTCTGTGAGGTCAGAAATCCACAGCAAGGTGAGGCTAGGTCCATGGCCAGGGCATGGATTAACTGGCAGGCAGGGTTTAAGGGACCTTGGCTTTTGCGTTTAATCTCGCAATTCACTGTAAAAGAACCTGATATTTTGCTACGCTAATATTCTGTTATAAATGCAGATCTATTATAACTTCCAATCTAAAATTAGTGTACGTAAACAGGTATGTGGGCAGACAAATGATTACATAGAAAACATTAGAATATGAACGGTAACATAGTGATTAAAATGTTAGTTGGAACTGTAATGTAAAAATAAGTTAGAAAAAGTGCTAAGTAATAATAATAATAATATATATTATTTTATTATTATTATTATTATTATTATTATTATTATTATTATAAAGATAATAATATTAATACACATTCTCCTGAATAGTATATTTCTTGATTGAACTATTATTGTAAAATAACTGAGCATACTTTTTATGTCAGTTGACCTGAATGATTAAATAAAGAAAGTGATAAAGATAAGTTTAGGCTACCTGATGGAGGCAGTCAGAAGTTAAGTGGCTGCTGCTGGACAGATTTCCCTGAAAATATATTCTGAAAGCAGTGTCAGTTATTACAAGGCATTTCTTAGCGTCCTTGGTATAAACAAATCTCCACCTCACTTTTACATCCGGCTAATCATTTCTGTAGGAGGTGTGTTCATGTGCCTCTCCTCTTTGAGTCTAGATCACAGTGAAAAAATATATATAATGTTTAGAATTTAAAAATCACAAATGAATGTTAATATTTACAGCATTTCACAGGCACTCTTTCTAATTGCTCACTTATCTCATTTATACAACTGAATAGTTGGGGATTAAGGGTCCTTCTAAAGGTTCAAGCAGAAGTCCAATATTTTAACCATTGTGCTGAGTTAAATGTCTCCTTTCCAAAAGCTTTGCACTATGTTAGCATTTATGTCACTGTTAATGAGTTACTATAGAAATGGTAACATATTAGTACAAGCACATTAATATAAACCTGAGAAATTGGAGACAGCATTAATGTCAAACATGTAGTATTATACATAAGTAAAAGTATTAGTATAATAATGGGGGGGGGGGGGGGCAGCAATATGCAACACAGTTACAGAAAAATAATTAATGGCAGGGTGGTGTGATAATGGACATCATAGAACAAAGAGTAATTGTTTCCTTCCCAATGACAGCATAAATTTAAAAATGTTTTGTTCCTTTATTTTCAGCAGCAAATCAGTGGTAAGGAATGGCACATCATACTTTGTATTTATTTATAGTTACATTCAGAGATGGAAAGTAACGAATTACATTTAATCACGTTACTGTAATTGAGTAGCTTTTTGTGTACTTTTACATTTTATAGTAGTTTTTAAAATCTGTATTTAAACTTTTACTTAATTATGTTTTGTTTGAAGTATTGTACTTCGCTACAGTTTAAATCATATCCTTTAGTAAGTAAAAAAAAAACTACAGTGGTACCTCGACATACGAGTTTAATTCGTTCCGTAACCTTGCTTGTATGTCAAATTGCTCGTATTCAAAGCTAATTTCCCCATTGAAATTAATTGAATGCCATTAATCCGTTCCAGCACACAAAATGCCACCCAGTTGTTTTTGTAAGTGTTTTTGAATAGAAAAAATGTATTTATAAATGACAAATATTGTATAAAAACATAATAAAAGAGAATGTAAGGATATAATAAGGTTTTATTCAGTGTATTTTCGTTGGAGATGAGACGACTTGAGCTAACGAAAACGCCGGTGGGTGTGTGTGTGTGTGTGTGTGTGAGTGTGCGGAGGGGGGGTAGAGGCGATAAGCGGAGCGGAGGGAAACTCGTTTTTTTACTATAACTCCTGCACACTACGTGTCCCTAAACTCTACAATTTAAACTTTTTCTTTTTTGCTTATCTTAATTGTTGTCACAATCTTCGCTTTCTGGCTTCGATTCGCCATCTAGCAGCGGCGTCTCGAGCTCGTATCTCAGTTTTGCTCGCGTTTCAAAGCAAAAAATCGACCGAGTGACCGCTCGTATCTCAAAAAACTCGTATGTAAGGGCACTTGTATGTCGAGGTTACCACTGTAATAGATAAAATCAATAATATCAATATTGAAATTCCTTGTCAACTAATGCTGTTATCGATTAGTTGGGCTGCTCAAGTTCCAGGTTAGTGTGACGGCAAGATAACACAGCCGCTTGCGAAATGTACTGGTGAACCGGCTGCAGAAAAAAGTGTGCATCCCAAGTCACGGATGAAGATAAAAAAAAAATCAGCCTAGTAAGTAAAAATTGTATAGTCCTTATCATGTGAAAATGGTAGTTTAATTAAGTGCTATTGTGTAAACTGTTTGTTTGCTAACTACAGGACAGTCGCACTGGATCTGTTCTGTCGTGACTCGCGAGCATCAAGTTACGTAGTCAGCTCGCTCGCAACATAGTGATGGATTCAATTAAAACAGTGAAACAAACACTAAATCTAAAAGCAGCAAATAACAGCAGCAGGAAACGGTTACATTTTAGTATCACTGTTGTGGTGTGGTTTGCTCGTGCCTTCGAAATTTGCTCGTGAAACGGTAAAATCTGGCGATATATATATATATATATATATATATATATATATATATATATATATATATATAATATATATATATATATATTATATATATATATATATATATATATATATATATATATATATATATATTAACAAGCCTGTTAGCTTGCTGCGTTCCATTCCTTTTTCTTTTTTATAGCATTTGACTTCGACAACAGTAACTTATCTGTTTTCAACTTTACTGCATGCAAATGGAGGTCATCCGATTATACGATTATCACAATAATCTTTTGTTGCAGCCCTAAATAAAAATAATGCAATGGGGGAGAATTGCCCCTGAAACAACTGTGTGTGCACGGTGCTTCACAGAGCAGCTCTAAAGTTCTGACTGGTCACGCATCCGTAAATGCAAACCGCAAGACTGGCGGAGAGAAAATCAGGATGTCAAACAGGGACAGAAAAACAAACAAACAAAAAAAAATAGGTGAAGTTATTTAATCAACCAGGGTTTTTTTTAAGGTGATTTATGTTCCTTGGTTTGTGTTGTGATTTTGAAGCTAGCCTGTATAATGTTTTAATGATTATAAAAATACAAAAAATAATCTTTTCCAATGCAATCGAACAATAGTAATTTTTGTTGCTTGAGCTTCAGACTAGACGGAAAATCACCAAGCGGCAAAAACAAACTGGTGATGTGTAAAGGTTTGGAATGCCTTGGAACAGCTATCTGTATAGAATCAATCACAAGTTTTATGAAAAAAGTGTTGTAGTAATATTAATTAGATTGTTGTAATAATGAATCATTTAAGTCAGTTCATTTCAATAAATTGGAGAAACTTGTTGATAAATGCAGCCTAAATGATTTAGGAATAGAACTGATTCTCAGGTTTAAATCACTGATTCAATGATCCTGTTGCTGTTTAAGCTAATGTCTGCATTTCTTTCTGGAGCTGCTGCTTTGTGAAACTTATTATTCTCTCTTATTATCTTATTATCAGTCTGATTATAATATCCAGTGTTTCAGTTATCTGAGTGTGAGAGAACATACAATGGTCTTAATTGCTTTACTGTATACAATATGCATCATTTTAGTTAATTTAATGAATTGTTCAAATTTTGTTCTTTTATGTCTCTTACTAAATACACAATAACTGTTATGCTTATTGATAATGACTGTTATTACATGTAGAAAAAAGATCAGATAATTGTGGAGTGGGACCTTGCACAGTAAGTTATTTCTGTTATCACTTATTTTATAAACATATATTCATTTACCAGCATTTTTTTTCCCCTTTATTTCTGTTACCCAAAACCACAGCTCTAAACAAACCTAATGTCTGCAGGACATTACACTGTCAGAAGAGTGTTTTTCCTAAACCCTAAACTTGGAAAGAATTATTAGAGCATTGATGCTGCACACAAGTTTTTTTTGACCATAGACAGTGGTCACCTTTAAGATCATAATTTCTCATTGCTATAACTATAGAAACAATTTGATGCAGACAACGACATTCCATGTACAAAGTACGTAAAGTTCATATAGACACTGAACATACAAAATAGGAATGCGTGATTAGAAAACTAGTGCCATGTTAATGCTAACTAGGTGTCACTTACCTGTTCTGACAAGGGCTTGTCAGAACAAAGGAACAGGATTGCTGGATCCGATAAGTGAAAGGTTTGTCAGAGTCTTCCTGTGCACAGGTGGAGAGCATCACTATCCTGTCAATAAAGCCAGAATTGTTTTAAATCCGTTTTTTATTTAAAATATGGCAGTTTCACAGAAGTAAGATGACTGAAGCTTAAGGAAACCACAAGCCAGAGTACAATGAAACAGATGGTTTTTTATATGTACACAGAGATATCCAAGCACTCTATATTCTTTTGTGGTCTCAACATAAATTGTACACCAGTTGGTTTTTATACAGATGTGTATGTGCAAAAAGACACTTAGGACCATGAAATAATCTTCATGACTAGATAAGAGAAAAAATTATAAAACGAGAACAAGGACTAAAACATGGTGACATAAAAAAGCAGATACCTCTACATAAGTGAGGCACATATGTATCATAAAAAGTGAAGATGTATGTATATATATATATATATATATATATATATATATATATATATATATATATATTATTATATATATATATACAGGGAGTGCAGAATTATTAGGCAAGTTGTATTTTTGAGGATTAATTTCATTTGAGGATTTAATTTGAACAACAACCATGTTCTCAATGAACACAAAAACTCATTAATATCAAAGCTGAATATTTCTGGAAGTAGTTTTTAGTTTTAGCTATTTTAGGGGGATATCTGTGTGTGCAGGTGACTATTACTGTGCATAATTATTAGGCAACTTAACAAAAAACAAATTTATACCCATTTCAATTATTTATTTTTACCAGTGAAACCAATATAACATCTCAACATTCACAAATATACATTTCTGACATTCAAAAACCAAACAAAACAAATCAGTGACCAATATAGCCACCTTTTCTTTGCAAGGACACTCAAAAGCCTGCCATCCATGGATTCTGTCAGTGTTTTGATCTGTTCACCATCAACATTGCGTGCAGCAGCAACCACAGCCTCCCAGACACTGTTCAGAGAGGTGTACTGTTTTCCCTCCTTGTAAATCGCACATTTGATGATGGACCACAGGTTCTCAATGGGGTTCAGATCAGGTGAACAAGGAGGCCATATCATTCGATTTTCTTCTTTTATACCCTTTCTTGCCAGCCACGCTGTGGAGTATTGGACGTGTGTGATGGAGCATTGTCCTGCATGAAAATCATGTTTTTCTTGAAGGATGCAGACTTCTTCCTGTACCACTGCTTGAAGAAGGTGTCTTCCAGAACTGGCAGTAGGACTGGGAGTTCAGCTTGACTCCATCCTCACCCGAAAAGGCCCCAAAGCTCATCTTTGATGATACCAGCCAACCAGTACTCCACCTCCACCTTGCTGGCGTCTGAGTCGGACTGGAGCTCTCTGCCCTTTACCAATCCAGCCACGGGCCCATCCATCTGGCCCATCAAGACTCACTCTCATTTCATCAGTCCATAAAACCTTAGAAAAATCAGTCTTGAGATATTTCTTGGCCCAGTCTTGACGTTTCAGCTTGTGTGTCTGTTCAGTGGTGGTCGACTTTCTGCCTTTCTTACCTTGGCCATGTCTCTGAGTATTGCACACCTTGTGCTTTTGGGCACTCCAGTGATGTTGCAGCTCTGAAATATGGCCAAACTGGTGGCAAGTGGCATCTTGGCAGCTGCACGCTTGACTTTTCTCAGTTCACGGGCAGTTATTTTGCGCCTTGGTTTTTCCACACGCTTCTTGCGACCCTGTTGACTATTTTGAATGAAACGCTTGATTGTTCGATGATCACGCTTCAGAAGCTTGGCTATTTTAAGACTGCTGCATCCCTCTGCAATATATCTCACTATTTTTGACTTTTCTGAGCCTGTCAAGTCCTTCTTTTGACCCATTTTGCCAAAGGAAAGGAAGTTGCCTAATAATTATGCACACTGATATAGGGTGTTGATGTCATTAGACCACACCCTTCTCATTACAGAGATGCACATCACCTAATATGCTTAATTGGTAGTAGGCTTTCCAGCCTATACAGCTTGGAGTAAGACAACATGCATAACGAGGATGATGTGGTCAAAATACTCATTTGCCTAATAATTCTGCACTCCCTGTTAATACAGTGAGGAAAAAAGTATTTGAACACCCTGCTATTTTTGCAAGTTCTCCCACTTAGAAATCATGGGAGGGGTCTGAAAAGTGTCATCGTAGGTGCATGTCCACTGTGAGAGTCATAATCTAAAAAAAAAAAAAATCAGAAATCACAATGTATTGATTTTTAAACTATTTATTTGTATGATACAGCTGCAAATAAGTATTTGAACACCTGAGAAAGTCAATGTTAATATTTGGTACAGTAGCCTTTGTTTGCAATTACAGAGGTCAAACGTTTCCTGTAGTTTTCACCAGGTTTGCACACACTGCAGGAGGGATTTTGGCCCACTCCACACAGATCTTCTCTAGATCAGTCAGGTTTCTGGCCTGTCGCTGAGAAACATGGAGTTTGAGCTCCCTCCAAAGATTCTCTATTGGGTTTAGGTCTGGAGACTGTCCAGGCCATGCCAGAACCTTGATATGCTTCTTACAGAGCCACTCCTTGGTTATCCTGGCTGTGTGCTTCAGGTCATTGTCATGTTGGAAGACCCAGCCTCGACCCATCTTCAATGCTCTAACTGAGGGAAGGAGGTTGTTCCCCAAAATCTCACAATACATGGCCCCGGTCATCCTCTCCTTAATACAGTGCAGTCGCCCTGTCCCATGTTCAGAAAAACACCCCCAAAGCATGATGCTACCACCCCCATGCTTCACAGTAGGGATGGTGTTCTTGGGATGGTACTCATCATTCTTCTTCCTCCAAACACGTTTAGTGGAATTATGACCAAAAGTTCTATTTGGTCTCATCTGACCACATGACTTTCTCCCATGACTCCTCTGGATCATCCAAATGGTCATTGGCAAACTTAAGACGTGCCTGGACATGTGCTGGTTTAAGCAGGGGAACCTTCCGTGCCATGCATGATTTCAAACCATGACGTCTTAGTGTA
>JBCEWE010002125.1:0-18102 GCA_039877035.1 Silurus lanzhouensis
CACCTGTCACTATCTGTCCATCAAATTTACCCTCACGTGTCTTCATTAGTCCACCAGGTTCTACTCAATAGTCTCCATCTGTCCACCAGGTTCTACTCACCTGTTCCATATTTCCACCAGGTTCTACACACCTGTCTACATGTGTCACAGATTCTACACCTGTCTCCATCTTTCCACCAGGTTCTATTCACCAGTCTCCATCTATACAGGAAGTTCTCATCACCTGTCTCCATGTTCTAATTCAGTTCATTAAGGACTAATTTATTTTCCTGGAAGTTTTTAATTAATAAAGTAATGAGTTTATTTTTCTTCTTACCAGGTGAGTGCGGTGCGAAAACGTTGCTCCCACAGCAAGAGCTTCCAGGGCTCCGAGACTCCCGCAGGTACGGCATGTAGATGTAGACAGAGCGAGGGTTGAAATCAAAGTTACACAAACAGGAGCTTCATGATCCTAAAGCTCAGTGTCCATCAGTGATTGTGCTGTGTGATTCTGCAGCCGGCTTTTATCTGCAGCAGGTCAGGACTTCAGCCAATCAGAGCACAGAGGAGTGAACATGTGAAAGTAAAGTTATTACCATATGATTTACTAATTACATTTATTTTCCAAAAAATGAATAACAGGTATATCATTAAAATGCTAAACCAGACTCAAAACTCTGGAGATGATATTGTATGTATTATTTGTGTGTGTTGTGTATAGAGTGAAGTGTGTGGCCTGTGACACACTTACACTCTCACAACAGCATTAGGAAACAGTGTGAACCGCTCGAAGGCTACAAGGTTAAAAGCCGGACGTGTTTTGGAACAATGTAAACAGATAAAACGATTCTATCTCTAAATATAACAGTGAGTTTGAAGAGTCTGAACGGAGGAAAAGATAGAAAACAACTACAAATTCAATTACTAATAGTTTCGCCCAAAATCCTTACCTGTGTAGTTATATGAAAGCATGCCATCACTGGAACAGCACCTTCACTGAGACCACACCTTCAACCAGACTGACAGGTACAGAACCACACTTTTTCAACCAGACTTACAGGTACAGAGCCCCACCTTCAACCAGACTGACAGCTCTGACACCCTCCTTTACTGAGACTGACAGATACATAAGCACACCTCCTCCAGTAACAGAGGCCACACCTCCTCCACTAACAGAGACACACCTCCTTCACTAACAGAGACCACACCTCCTCCACTAACAGAGACCGCACTTCCTTACTAACAGAGGCCACACTCTCCACTAACAGAAACCACACCTACTCCACTAACAGAGGCCACACCTCCCCCACTAACAGAGGCACTCCTCCTTCACTAACAGGCCACACTTCCCCATTTACAGAGGCCACACCCCTCGAATAACAAAGACACACCTCCTCCACTAACAGAAGCACACCTCCTTTACTGAGACTGACAGATGCAGAAGCCACACTTCCTTCACTGAGACTGACAGATACTGGAGCCACGCCTACTTTATTAACACAGACCACACCTCCATCACTGAGACTCACAGGGACACAAGCCACGCCTCCTCTGCAGAGAACAACAGATACAGAAGCACATCTCTTCATTAGAAAACAGATAAAGAAGAGTACCTCCTTTATTGTATTGACACACAGATGCCAGCCTCCTTCATGTGATCTCCAGCTCCACAATGACATCATATTATTCGTGGAATACAGTATTAAATACACTTATAGGCGTATGATCGCTCTCGACTGCAGGGGCAGCACATTTACTCAACTGAGTTTCAGCAGGTTCCTGTGAAGGCTCATCTGTCCACACGGTGGTGCCATTTCTCTCATTCTCACTTTTATCAAGTTTTTCCTTTAAATCTGTTTTATTAATTACAGGAGAACACTTTATACTTTACTTTATATATACATTTAAAGAAATGTCATTATATTGTAATTTATATTATAGCAGCTATAAAGGCTCATTCCCCCAGCAGGTTCTCGCTTTATTCTCTCTTTTAGCTAAGAAGAGACAAAAATCACAGCTTGTCATCATTTCTTTAATGAGAACTTGCAAAAGAAGTATAAATCCCTCCATCTTGAAAACTTACCTCTGACTGTTACAAACTGACACTAAAGCGCTAAATAAATGTTTTCACACACGTCCCAGTGACCGAGCCGTTACTATAGAAACCATAACATATCAGAACAAACACATTAATATAAACTGCCTACTGTCAGAGCTGCTGCTATAGAGAACTATCACACCTTCTGAAATCAGAGCTGCTGCTATAGAGAACTAATCACTGCTTCTGACCAATCAGAGCTGCTGCTATAGAGAACTAATCACCTGCTTCTGACCAATCAGAGCTGCTGCTATAGAGAATAACCACCACTTCTGACCAATCAGAGCTGCTGCTATAGAGAACTAACCACACTTCTGACCAATCAGAGCTGCTGCTATAGAGAACTAATCACCACCTTCTGACAATCAGAGCTGCTGCTATAGAGAACTAATCACCTTCTGACCAATCAGAGCTGCTGCTATAGAGAACTAATCACCTCTTCTGACCAATCAGAGCTGCTGCTATAGAGAACTACCACCTGCTTCTGACAATCAGAGCTGCTGCTATAGAGAACTAATCACCTGCTTCTGACCAATCAGAGCTGCTGCTGTAGAGAACTAACCACCACCTTCTGACAATCAGAGCTGCTGCTGTAGAGAACTAACCACCACTTCTGACCAATCAGAGCTGCTGCTGTAGAGAACTAATCACTGCTTCTGACCAATCAGAGCTGCTGCTATAGAGAACTATCCACCTTCTGACCAATCAGAGCTGCTGCTATAGAGAACTAATCACCTGCTTCTGACCAATCAGAGCTGCTGCTATAGAGAACTAACCACCTGCTTCTGACCAATCAGAGCTGCTGCTATAGAGAACTATTTACCACCTTCTGACCAATCAGAGCTGCTGCTGTAGAGAACTAATACCTGCTTCTGACCAATCAGAGCTGCTGCTATAGAGAACTATTTACCACCTTCTGACCAATCAGAGCTGCTGCTATAGAGAACTAATCACTGCTTCTGACCAATCAGAGCTGCTGCTATAGAGAACTAATCACCTGCTTCTGACCAATCAGAGCTGCTGCTGTAGAGAACTAACCACCACCTTCTGACCAATCAGAGCTGCTGCTATAGAGAAACCTAATAACACCACCTTCTGACCAATCAGAGCTGTACTGCCCTATAGAGAACTAACCACCACCTTCTGACCCAATCAGAGCTGCTGCTATAGAGACACTAATCACCCCACCTTCTGACCAATCAGAGCTGCTGCTATAGAGAACTAATCACCACCTTCTGACCAATCAGAGCTGCTGCTATAGAGAACTAATCACCACCTTCTGACCAATCAGAGCTGCTGCTATAGAAACTAATCACCACCTTCTGACCAATCAGAGCTGCTGCTATAGAGAACTAATCACCCTGCTTCTGACCAATCAGAGCTGCTGCTATAGAGAACTAACACCTCTTCTGACCAATCAGAGCTGCTGCTGGACTACCCCGAGAACTAACACCACTTCTACCAATCAGAGCTGCTGCTATAGAGAACTAATCACCACCTTCTGACCAATCAGAGCTGCTGCTATAGAGAACTAATCACCTGCTTCTGACCAATCAGAGCTGCTGCTATAGAGAACTAACCACCTGCTTCTGACCAATCAGAGCTGCTGCTATAGAGAACTAACCACCTGCTTCTGACCAATCAGAGCTGCTGCTGTAGAGAACTAACCACCACCTTCTGACCAATCAGAGCTGCTGCTGTAGAGAACTAATCACCTGCTTCTGACCAATCAGAGCTGCTGCTATAGAGAACTAACCACCACCTTCTGACCAATCAGAGCTGCTGCTATAGAGAACTAATCACTGCTTCTGACCAATCAGAGCGCAGGAATATCCAATCATATACATCTACATATAAATATCGTGCACCGTGTTACTGATTACTTACCGTTTTTTATTTAATCAGTCTCCAGCTCTGGCATTTATTATAGTCTCTCTCTCTCTCTCTCTCTCTCTCTCTCTCTCTCTCTCTCTCTCTCCTCTACCCCCCCTTCTCTTCTTTCTCTCTCTCTCTCTCTCTCTCTCTCTCTCTCTCTCTCTCTCTCTCTCTCTCTCTTTTCCTCTCCCTGAGTTTTTCCCAAATGGCAAACCGATTTATTAGAGAAATGAAACAGAGCCAGAATGTGAACTGAGAAACACAGAAATGTCATTTCAGATTTATTGAAAGTGATGAGGCTCTTGTCCATCTGTTTACTTCTCTGCTTAAATACACTTTAATATAGACACCTGACTTTTAAACCTAGATGTGGTTCTTCTCCCAAACAATTCCCATGAAGTTGGAGGAAACACAATTTTTATCAGACATCTTTGGATGCAGGAGCATTGAAATTGCCTTCATTTAAACTAGGAGACCCAAAACCTGTTCCACCATGACAATGCCCATGTGCACAAAGCCAGCTCCATGAACATCTGCTTTGCATGGTTTGGAAGTGTGTGGAAGATCTTCTGCTATAGAGCTCCAAACCTATTGAACACCTTTGGGATGAATGTGAACGCTGACTGCACCCCAGACCCCCTCACCTTCTCACCTACACCACACTACCTGACTTTACTAACACCCATGTAGCTGAATGAATCTCCACAAACATCTTCCCAGAAGAGTGGAGCTCATTATAACAGTGCACAGGGACTGAATGTGGAATGAGATGTTAAAATAGAAGCTATGTTCTGGTCAGGTGTCCACACACTTTAGGCTGAATAATGTATTATAGATCTCATTACTCAGAATGTTTATATATAATATTACATACATTAATAATATTATACACATGACATATATATTATTATATATTACAATCCACCTGGTTGCAGTTAAGCTCCGCCCACTTCAGGGTTTTGGGTCTGTTCCAACACATCACTAGTAGAGACAGGGGTGTGGTCTGGCAGGTCACATGATCACAGAATTAATAGATTATGACATTATGAATAAATGGTTTACTGTATATTGACTCCAGGAACATCTACTGAAATTTCATCTGATTCTAAACCTCTCTCTCTCTCTCTCTCTCTCTCTCTCTCTCTCTCTCCAACACTTAAACACTTAAATAAGAACGAATGCAGGTCTGAGAGATGGAGTTTGTTAGGGTCGATACGAGTCGTATCACCTCACACAGTAAAACAGCGCCCCCTGTGTTCTTCTGGAACGTTTTCCTGGAAGTCTTCATCTCGAAGCATCTTGAGCACCTTCTTGCTATTTGCACTGGATCTCCCACAACGGTGTCAAAACAGCGAGCTGTATCTTCCTCTTCAGGAAGAGGGTGAAGTCTGCAGGAGCCGGATCTGGTGAGTAGGGTGTGTGAGGAAGCGAGATCATGTGGATTTCAAAATTTTGGGTTTGAGCTCGTTGAAGGTCTTCCTGATCTCTCGTTGTCTTCCGGTGATGTTCTTCTACTTTTGAAGCCCCGACTCGCAAACGACTTGTCGCAGCGTCACTGTATGTAAAATGTAAGTCACTTCAAACGTCCGTGATGAAATCGCTGCCGGGGAACGCACGTGGGTCAGAACAGCACCAGTTACTCCATCAGTCTCCAAACTTTTTCATACCACCTCGTATGAATGAATAAATAAATGTGACGTGAATCAATCTTACGGTTTATGTTTTTCTTCAAAAATAATTGTTGATTTTAAGAAACACAGATGCAAAAACCACAAAATTGACAATCAGCCTCAGAATCAAGGAAAAGCAAAAAGTTCAGCTGATCAACAGATCACTGAAAAGGCTTGAATCAAGAATGTGAGGTGAGCAGGTTGAGAAGAAATCAGCAAACAATGAAGATGCAGAGACGAGCAGCTGAGCATAAACGTGTACATGTATAAGTGTCGAGTGAGTCTCAGTGCTTTCACCTGGTGGCTGTGTCAGAAGAACTTTATCAGGACGCTGTGGGGTGTGAGTTTGAGGATGTGGAGGCCATGTTTAAAGGCTGATCAGGCTGAAGTCTGACCTTAGCAAGGAGCTTGTGTTAAACTTCTGGCCTTGTGGAGTAACATATTTTAGTCTTTTTTTTTTTAATCAAAATCTGGTATCTGGATGAGTTACGGCTCTTGAGATCACATTCATTTTCTGCCTAAAAAATTCATTCATCCCTGCACAATCCACAACTCCTAGCATTTTCCTCATGTTCTAATCACCTTCTCCTCATGTTATTTCCATGTTCTCCTCACATTCCCCTCACATTCTCCTAATGTTCTCCTCACATTCTCCTCACATTCTCCTAACATTCTCCTCACATTCTTCTAACGTTCTCCTCACATTCTTCTAATGTTCTCCTGACATTCTTGTAACATTCTCCTTACGTTCTCCTCACGTTCTCCTCACGTTCTCCTAACGTTCTCATTGTTTGTTTGTGTACACTTCCATTAAAACCCGGAGCATGCCTTCCACGTCTCTGATCTCTGACTTTCAGAAAATCTGATTTTGTCTCCAGTCTCTATCTCGGAAAAAAAAAGTAATCGGATTAAAGTGGTAAACAGAGGAGCTGATGGAGAGCCTCTGTCCAGGAGCTGTGAGACACGGCATCTGATTAAAATGCAGATTTTGTTTAAGATTAAACACAAAGAGCTGGAAATGCAGGAGTAATAAACCAAGTGTTTGTTTGATGTCAGAGATGCTCTCTAGTGAAGAAGATCCCTGAGCACTGGGGCAGGACTCTGAGAGTCTGATTACGACTCACTGGTTTATATTGAGATGAGAAGGATGAGGAGATGATCAATTTAGTTAAATAAATGAGAATGATTAAATTAGGGATTTAATCCAAAATTAAACATATTATTCAGAACGATTAGATCATGTGATCTGCACAGACAAAAATATGAGGAACAATATTTTACAGAACATCTGGATGAGGCTGGTGGTGTGAATATGTTGCCTTCATTCCTTCATCCTTAGTAATCACCTGGTACAGTGTGTTCTGATTAGCTGAGAGCAGTACAGTGTGTTCTGATTAGCTGAGAGTAGTACAGTGTGTTCTGATTAGCTGAGAGCAGTACAGTGTGTTCTGATTAGCTGAGAGCAGTACAGTGTGTTCTGATTAGCTGAGAGCAGTACAGTGTGTTGTGATTGGCTGAGATCAGTACAGTGTTGTTCTGATTAGCTGAGAGCAGTACAGTTGTGTTCTGATTAGCTGAGAGCAGTACAGTGTTTCTGATTAGCTGAGAGCAGTACAGTGTGTTCTGATTGGCTGAGAGCAGTACAGTGTGTTCTGATTAGCTGAGAGCAGTACAGTGTGTTCTGATTAGCTGAGAGCAGTACAGTGTGTTCTGATTGGCTGAGAGCAGTACAGTGTGTTCTGATTGGCTGAGAGCAGTACAGTGTGTTCTGATTAGCTGAGAGCAGTACAGTGTGTTCTGATTAGCTGAGAGCAGTACAGTGTGTTGTGATCGGCTGAGAGCAGTACAGTGTGTTCTGATTGGCTGAGAGCAGTACAGTGTGTTCTGATCGGCTGAGAGCAGTACAGTGTGTTCTGATTAGCTGAGAGCAGTACAGTGTGTTCTGATTGGCTGAGAGCAGTACAGTGTGTTCTGATTGGCTGAGAGCAGTACAGTGTGTTCTGATTGACTGAGAGCAGTATAGTGTGTTGTGATTAGCTGAGAGCAGTACAGTGTGTTGTGATTAGCTGAGAGCAGTATAGTGTGTTGTGATTAGCTGAGAGCAGTACAGTGTGTTCTGATTGGCTGAGAGCAGTACAGTGTGTTCTGATTGGCTGAGAGCAGTACAGTGTGTTCTGATTGGCTGAGAGCAGTATAGTGTGTTGTGATTAGCTGAGAGCAGTACAGTGTGTTGTGATTAGCTGAGAGCAGTATAGTGTGTTGTGATCGGCTGAGAGCAGTACAGTGTGTTCTGATTGGCTGAGAGCAGTACAGTGTGTTCTGATTGGCTGAGAGCAGTATAGTGTGTTCTGATTGGCTGAGAGCAGTACAGTGTGTTGTGATTAGCTGAGAGCAGTATAGTGTGTTGTGATCGGCTGAGAGCAGTACAGTGTGTTCTGATTGGCTGAGAGCAGTACAGTGTGTTGTGATCGGCTGAGAGCAGTACAGTGTGTTCTGATTGGCTGAGAGCAGTACAGTGTGTTCTGATTAGCTGAGAGCAGTACAGTGTGTTCTGATTGGCTGAGAGCAGTATAGTGTGTTGTGATTAGCTGAGAGCAGTACAGTGTGTTGTGATTGGCTGAGAGCAGTACAGTGTGTTCTGTTTGGCTGAGAGCAGTACAGTGTGTTGTGATTGGCTGAGAGCAGTACAGTGTGTTCTGTTTGGCTGAGAGCAGTACAGTGTGTTGTGATCGCTGAGAGCAGTACAGTGTGTTGTGATTGGCTGAGAGCCAGTACAGTGTGTTGTGATTGGCTGAGAGCAGTACAGTGTGTTGTGATTGGCTGAGAGCAGTTACAGTGTGTTGTGATTAGCTGAGAGCAGTACAGTTGGTGTTGTGATTGGCTGAGAGCAGTACAAGTGTGTTTGTGATTGGCTGAGAGCAGTACAGTGTGTTGTGATTGGCTGAGAGCAGTACAGTGTATTGTGATTGGCTGAGAGCAGTACAGTGTGTTGTGATCGGCTGAGAGCAGTACAGTGTGTTGTGATTGGCTGAGAGCAGTACAGTGTGTTCTGATTAGCTGAGAGCAGTACAGTGTGTTCTGATTGGCTGAGAGCAGTGCAGTGTGTTGTGATTGGCTGAGAGCAGTACAGTGTGTTGTGATTGGCTGAGAGCAGTACAGTGTGTTCTGATGTGCTGAGAGCAGTACAGTGTGTTCTGATTAGCTGAGAGCAGTACAGTGTGTTGTGATTGGCTGAGAGCAAGTACAGTGTGTTTCTGATTAGCTGAGAGCAGTACAGTGTGTTGTGATTGCTGAGAGCAGTACAGTGTGTTCTGATTAGCTGAGAGCAGTACAGTGTGTTCTGATTGGCTGGAGAGCAGTATAGTGTGTTGTGATTGGCTGAGAGCAGTACAGTGTGTTCTGATTAGCTGAGAGCAGTATAGTGTGTTGTGATTAGCTGAGAGCAGTATAGTGTGTTGTGATTAGCTGAGAGCAGTACAGTGTGTTGTGATTGCTGAGAGCAGTACAGTGTGTTCTGTTGGCTGAGAGCAGTACAGTGTGTTGTGATTGGCTGAGAGCAGTACAGTGTGTTCTGTTTGGCTGAGAGCAGTACAGTGTGTTGTGATTGGCTGAGAGCAGTACAGTGTGTTGTGATTGGCTGAGAGCAGTACAGTGTGTTGTGATTAGCTGAGAGCAGTACAGTGTGTTGTGATCGGCTGAGAGCAGTACAGTGTGTTGTGATCGGCTGAGAGCAGTACAGTGTGTTGTGATCGGCTGAGAGCAGTACAGTGTGTTGTGATTGGCTGAGAGCAGTACAGTGTGTTGTGATTGCTGAGAGCAGTACAGTGTGTTATGATTGGCTGAGAGCAGTACAGTGTGTTGTGATCGGCTGAGAGCAGTACAGTGTGTTGTGATTGGCTGAGAGCAGTACAGTGTGTTATGATTGGCTGAGAGCAGTACAGTGTGTTGTGATTGGCTGAGAGAGTACAGTGTGTTGTGATTAGCTGAGAGCAGTACAGTGTTTCTGATTGGCTGAGAGCAGTACAGTGTGTTGTGATTGGCTGAGAGCAGTACAGTGTGTTCTGATTAGCTGAGAGCAGTACAGTGTGTTGTGATTGGCTGAGAGCAGTACAGTGTTCTGATTGGCTGAGAGCAGTACAGTGTGTTCTGATTGGCTGAGAGCAGTACAGTGTGTTGTGATTGGCTGAGAGCAGTACAGTGTGTTCTGTTTGGCTGAGAGCAGTACAGTGTGTTCTGATTGGCTGAGAGCAGTACAGTGTGTTGTGATTGGCTGAGAGCAGTACAGTGTGTTCTGTTTGGCTGAGAGCAGTACAGTGTGTTGTGATTGGCTAAGAGTAGTACAATGTGTTCTGATTGGCTAAGAGCAGTACAATGTGTTCTGATTGGCTGAGAGCAATACAGTGTGTTCTAATTGGCTGAGAGTAGTACAGTGTGTTCTGATTGGCTGAGAGCAGTACAGTGTGTTCTGATTGGCTGAGAGCAGTACAGTGTGTTCTGATTGGCTGAGAGCAGTACAGTGTGTTCTGATTGGCTGAGAGCAATACAGTGTGTTCTAATTGCTGAGAGTAGTACAGTGTGTTCTGATTGGCTAAGAGCAGTACAGTGTGTTCTGATTGGCTGAAAGCAATACAGTGTGTTTTGATTGGCTTAGAGCAGTACAGTGTGTTCTGATTGGCTGAAAGCAGTACAGCGTGTTCTGATTGGCTGAGAGCAGTACAGTGTGTTCTGATTGGCTGAAAGCAGTACAGCGTGTTCTGATTGGCTGAGAGCAGTACAGTGTGTTCTGATTGGCTGAAAGCAGTACAGCGTGTTCTGATTGGCTGAGAGCAGTACAGTGTGTTCTGATTATCTGAAAGCAGTACAGTGTGTTCTGATTGGCTAAAAGCGGTACAGTGTGTTCTAATTGGCTGAGAGCAGTACAGTGTGTTCTGATTGGCTGAGTTTATACCCAATGTTATATATGTTATAAAAAAAAGAAAGGCATAAACGAAACAGTCGGATGGTCTGACATTTTCTTGCATGGAATCTGGAGGAATTCTCGCACAGCGGTTCAATAACTCTGCGATCGATTGATGATGTCTGTCTCCTAGGCTAATGAAATGCGCAGAAAGGTTATAGCATGCTGTGTTGCGGTTAAATGTCAGGCGGCGGTTTGAACAGAATTAGCAGAGGAATTTCAGAAATACACCGTTCACTCATTATTTTATTCTGGAGCTTATAAATAATCAGACTGTAGCTCTGGCTATAAACTTGGCTTTTCCATTAAAGGATAAGTTCATAATTAGCATTAGCAGGATTAGTGTCTGACATTTCTTGCCAAATAGCAGATAAAATTCGTGTTATCAAAAGACGTGACTAAGCTAGCTAGCCAGTTCTACAACAGACTAATTACAGAAATACCCAAAAATTCAGCACAACTTTATACTTACAATGCACACAATATGTTTGAGATTTGAGGTCATTGAGTCTCTGATTTACTGCGTAGCTTAAATTGTTATTAAGCTCCTCCCCATGACAGGTCGACAATCATCCTAATAAAACAAACAAGCTGAAGATTCAACAATCAACAGTGAAGCACGGAGACAGGAAGTGAGCAATAACCAAAGTCCGAAGATTTGGGAAAACAGCACCCTCTGGTGGCTTGGTGCAGAATCGACATTGTTTTATGATCAGAATGAACGGAAATTTAAATAAACAGTGCACTGGGTGTGAATTCTGGCTCCAGTTCCTCAACCTCAAATACATAATTGAAGTTCAAAATTCATGGTCTGTTTTTTAGGTCTTATCTCTCTTTGTGTGTATTTTTAACCAAAACAAATAATAAAATAAAAAACAGCAAATTTTACACCAATCTAAAGGTTATTGTTCATGTTTATGATCGTGGGTTGTGTCCTGCTCACATCCATGTGATACAAAACTTTTCACGTGTTTTTGTCGCTGGTTCTTATTCCTGATACACACAATTGTATCTGACTTATATTTTTGTGTTTAATGTTGTCTCCAAGTTACATATGTTAGATGTTTGAATAATCACACAGACACAAACACTTTATCATGTGCTGATCCAGTCGGATAACAGAAGGATGTTATTTGTTTCATCTGTGTGTGTGTGTGTGTGTGGTGTGTGTGTGTGTGTGTGTGTGTGTGTGGTGTGATGTGCATGCATACACAACATCTGTAGACTCATCTATAACCAGTTCTCCTGAATAACACACACACACACACACACACACACACACACACACACACACACACACACACACACACACACATTATGGCCAAATACATTTTTCTGGTATCAATATTTTACTTTTTACTTTCACTCATTACATTTTTACACAAATATCTGTACTTTTTATGAGGACAGTGTGACGGCAGTGAAGTGTGCAGTAGGTACGACAGACTGGTTTAGAGTGAAGGTTGGACTGCATCAAGGATCGGCCCTGAGCCCTTTCCTGTTTGCAGTGGTGATGGACAGGTTGACGACGAGGTCAGACAGGAGTCTCCCTGGACTATGATGTTTGCGGATGATATTGTGATTTGTTGTGAGAGTAGAGAGCAGGTTGAGAAGAGCCTGGAGAGGTGGAGATATGCGCTGGAGAGAAGGGAATGAAACTCAGTAGGAGTAAGACAGAATACATGTGTGTGAATGAGAGGGAGGGCAGTGGAGTGGTCCGGTTGCAGGGAGAAGAGCTTCAGAAGGTGGAGGAATTCAGGTACCTGGGGTCAACAGTGCAAAGTAATGGAGAGTGTGTTAGAGAAGTGAAGAAAAGAGTGCAGGCAGGGTGGAGTGGGTGGAGAAGAGTGACAGGAGTGATTTGTGATAGTAGGGTATCTGCAAAATTGAAAGGGAAGGTTTATAGGACTGTGGTGAGACCTGCGATGTTGTATGGTTTAGAGACAGTGCATTGAGTAAAAGACAGGAGGTGGAGCTGGAGGTAGCAGAGCTGAAGATGTTGAGGTTTTCATTGGGAGTGACGAGGATGGATAAGATTAGAAATGAGTTTATTAGAGGACAGCGCATGTAGGATGTTTTGGTGACAAGGTGAGGGAGGCGAGATTGAGATGGTTTGGACATGTGCAGAGGAGGGACATGAATTATATTGGTAGAAGAATGCTGAGGATGGAGCCACCAGGTAGGAGGAAAAGAGGAAGGCCAAGAAGGAGGTTCATGGATGTGGTGAGGGAAGACATGAAGGTGGTTGGTGTGGGAGAGGCAGATGTAGAGGACAGGGTGGTATGGAGACGGATGATCCGCTGTGGCGACCCTAATGGGAGCAGCCGAAAGAAGAAGAAGAAGAGAAGAAGATCTGTACTTTTTACTTATTTGTACATTTTTACACAGACTCGTTACTTTAGTTTTCATTCATTGGTGAAATTATCAATATTTTCTCTTCTCATTGCGCCGTTTTCAGCTCTTCAACCTGTTTCATGTCATTGTGCTGCTTTTTCAATCCACTGGTGCATCATTTCCTCTCACACACCACAGACGTAGACTAGTTTCTGAAGCTCACAGTGAGCAGGCAGAAGCAGTAAGAAGTCTGGGTGGATGAGACAGAGGGAGTCAGTGATGAGAACATGACTGAGAACAGACACATTCCTGACACTAAAACAGGTAGTTGTAATGACTAATTTTTACTTAAGTACAACTTTTACCAGAGTCTTTTAAAACATGAGTATCTGCACTTCTACTTGTCTGCTTGGGGTTCAATTCAATTCAATTCAATTCATTTTTATTTGTATAGCGCTTTTAACAATGAACATTGTCTCAAAGCAGCTTTACACAGATAATGTGGTGATTAAATGTAAAAATGTTCTTTATAAGTAAGTTTGTCCCTGATGAGCAACTGTGGCAAGGAAAAACTCCCCGAGATGGCATGAGGAAGAAACCTTGAGAGGAACCAGACTCAAGAGGGAACCCATCCTCATCTGGGTTGCACCAAATGTCCATTTGAAGCATATATACAAAGTTGCGGGGTACAGTGATGATGATCAGAAGCGAACTGTAGTCCCGAGTCAGTGCAGCAGACCGCCGACACCAACTACAGTCCAATCCGTCCTCAAAGCACCCGTTCTACTCCGGAATTATATGGAACCACCCAAGGTGTTGATGAGATACCGTCCCAAGCTGCACAGAAGTGTGAAGATCCACAGAGGGTAGAGGGCAGGAACAGTGGTCACTGGAGCCTCAGGAGCATGTTTAACTCGACCGAGAGAGAGAGAGAGAGAGAGAGAGAGAGAGAGAGAGAGAGAGAGAGAGAGAGAGAGAGAGAGGGTGACGGGAAGAGAAGGATATGGATTATAAGTGTAACTATTGTGTATGAAAGTTAATGTCACTGTGCAGTTTGGACTCCGGCAAGACTCGCTATGGCAGCATAACTAAAAGGGAGAACCAGAAGGTAACACAGACATGAGGGATCTCTGGGATAAGAGACGACCCACCACACCACCGTCAACAAACCCGAGTGACCGTGTGAATGTGAGGGGACGACAGCATACAAATATACCAGTTCACCAAACACTCTATATCCATGCTCCTCCAGATCTGCACCTTTACCTAAGAAAAAATCTACTGATAAAAGACTCGACTAAATAAATAAGTTTCAGCCTCGACTTGAACACTGAGACTGTGTCTGAGTCCCGAACACTGGTTGGAAGGTTGTTCCCTAACTGTGGGTTTTATAAGAGAAAGTTTGCCCCCTGCTGTAGTCTTCATTATTTGAGGAACCAACAGATAGCCAGCACCTTTGATCTAAGTAGGCGTGGAGGATCATCCTGGTACAGAAGTTCACTCAGATACTGCGGTGCGAGACCGTTAAGTGCTTTATACGTCAGTAGTAATATTTTATAATCAATGCGAGATTTGATTGGAGCAGTGTAGACTGATTAAAACAGGAGTGATGTGGTCGTATTTCTAGATCTAGTGAGGACTCTTGCTGCTGCATTCTGGACTAACTGAAGCTTATTTCTGCACTTACTCGCACACCCAGACAGTAAAGCGTTACAGTAGTCTAATCTAGAAGTAACAAAAGCATGAACTAGTTTTCTGCATCTGTAACGACATCATATTTCTAATTTTAGCAATATTTCTAAGGTGAAAGAAGGAGATCCTGGTGATATTATTCACGTGAGACTCAAAGGAAAGACTCGGTCAATAATCACACCGAGGTCTTTGACAGCCGTACATGCTTCTGGTTCTGGAGGAACGTTGTTTCATTTCACTGTGTACTGCATCAGCTATATATGGTTTGAAATGACAATAAAAGCTTCTTGAACTTGAACTTGAACTTAATTCTGAACGTTATTGCACATTTTCTACTTTAATAGACAAATCCAAGCCGTACCAAAGGTGTTGCTGAGGAATGAGATTGAGGAGAGATGTGTGAGTTTTTTAAGAGAAGTAATTGGCTAAAAGTAACGAACACCACACATTTGATGACGAGGATGAGCGCTTCAGGGCCGAGCCCACCTCTGTTTTTTCCTACGGCGAGTGAGACGAGCATTCCATTTGATACTTGGCAGAAAATCTCTGATAATTACATGCTAGTCATACAAGCTACCAGATGCTAGGAGACGGGCAGTCTTGCTACATTGTCTCAGCGTCTGTTTTACATGGTGCCAGATGAAGGTAGTACATATGATGAAGCAATGAAGAAAACACTTACGAAAAATTTCGTACCTACAATAAATGTAGTGTCCTGCAGACAAACATTTGGGCAAAGAGTTCAAGAACCTGAAGAAACTATTAGCCAGTTTAACCATCACATGTCAGGTGGAAGCTGCAGTTAAAAGCTCCACATTACTTTGTAAAACGTTCATGCATTACGGCAATCATTCAAACTACGTAAGAGAAGAAGCATTTAAAAAAGGTAATGGAAGCGAGACCGGTGAAAGCAACACAACCTGCAGCGAATCGAGGCGAGTTTCAAGGACAAACAAACAGCAATCAGCATCGGAAGAAAGTGCTTAGATGTGCTTCAGAAAAAAACCCTTGCTGGTGATAAAAGTTTCCCTTAAAGTTACATGCAGAAATTAGGGGAAACTTTGCAGATCATCAGTGATGTAGGTACAAGGAATGACTCGTCCCGACACGTCCATATTTCTGCAATGTCCACTGGATAAACCTAAAATCAAACTGATGATTTATTAAAATGGACCTCCACCAGTTATTGTTATGGTTATCTGATTCCTCAATGTGATATTGTGTCTCCTGCTACTTTCTACATAGTTACAAGTGGATCACCACTGCTGGGTTTGGAGCTAATTAAAAACCTTGAATCTACATATTGTATGAGGTAAAGTGCAGAACCTTGAGACACTCAAAAATAAAAACAATCAAGCCATCACTTCTGACCAACACGCCTGAAGCTCCAGTGTGCAGTGTCCACCAGTGCCACCTTCTAACCTGGTGTGTAAAAGGGTTTGCCCACAAGGTCCAGATTAACAAACCAGTAAAACCTTTAAAACAAAAATGATGACAGCCAACTTTAAGATCTCGGAAGCCCTTCTCCATGCAGGAACAAATAAAACCGGAATGTTTCATAAGAAATCGTATCAGTTGATGTTCTACGTTCTGAAGTTCCTTGTTCATGTCCATGTTCAACATTTACACAAAAAGTCAAACTCAAATAAAATCAAATCTTTTTTCATTCTTTTTTCTTCATATTTAAGAGGGAAGCAGGTGAAACTAAAAAGCAGAGTAGCAGGAAGAAGCAGTGCATCAAAAATAAAACCACCTTTTTTTTACCTGCAGGATTTTGTGGGTGGGATGAAACTTCAATATTGCAGGTGAGAGAAAAATAACACAATTTTGTGGGAACGAGACTGAAAAATTCTTCCCGTGCAGGTCTTTACTCTGAACTTTAGAGAAGAAGCTCTGGATTTCTCCTCCGTAACTGAACTCCAGTCCTCTGCTGTGACGAGGTCGTTGTATTTAACCACACCAGCACCGGTTTGTTGTTTTTCTTGGCCAACGTGCCGCTCTGGCGCTGTGCGTGATTTTCAGTGTCGACCCAGCAGATGGCTTTTAATGGAAATATAATTAGCAGTCATTCCGAAGCGTCTAAAATCCTGGTTGTGTTTTTCCGTGTGAGCACCGAGTCCATCACAGCGGCTCTGCCATTTATTCTGTTTGGTTAAAATAAGCAAACGTTTTAACGCTCACCGTTTCAAGAGCATTTAGATGCTAACATTCAGCTAACATAGACAACCTGTTTTCTCCACATTTAGCATTTTTATTAGCAAATGCCCAGATTTGAATGACTTTTTAGATTAAAATTGCACCTTTTACGCAGATTTGCTCCAGACCCGCAAGTTCAAGGTCAGATTTTTATTCAACCATCTGAACACTTTACTTCACCTCAAGGACGTCTACTGATGTCTCCCTGACGCTTTACTGCTCCTGCAGCCTGTCACAGCATCATCACAGCAGTTCTGCTCAACATTCTGTATCTCTTTATACAATTATATCTGTATATAACTGTAAATTCACAGCATAGCCAACTTTATATTTATAATCTCAACACCGTCTGTGAATAAGTTTTTATCAATGAGTTCATGAAGAATCTATATTTCAGAAGGTTTCTACACTCTGTCGCCTGCAGAGAAGCAGTGATAAATCAGTACAGTGACTCGGGTGAATGCGTCTGGCTGTTCACATTCAGCTTCTTTATACACGTGTTCTTTACTAATGATAAACTCGGCCACTTATCAAAATTAGCGAGTGACTAAATACGGTCCAGTGAGTAATTAAACTCAGAAGCTCGTTAGTGAATATAATAACGAGGGAACATCGCTGTGACAGATGGAGAATCTCTATAGATCTGTATTCATCCTGTACCTTGAGCTGTTTATCAAAAAATAGCCATTTTCATGATATCAGCTCAGCGAGGTCATTAGGAAATGTGTGCAATAGCTGCGAATGGAACTGGAACTAGATGTTACTATGGTTACAGGTATTTATAATTAGCAGAACATTTATTTAGAATCAACTGACAAACTCAAACTACTGGTGTGTTCAACGCTCTGAATTCACACCTGAACTTCCAGCCAATCACAGTAAATATGAGTGAGTGAGTGAGTGAGAGTTTTTTGAGCTGTAGGTTGATGGAGAAGAGAGAAGAAGGTGAGGAGAAACTAAATGTCTGTGTAATAAATGAGCTTCATCAGCAGTAAGGAGCGAAAACCCATTCACGAGGACGTGTTTTATTACGGCTCAGAGGTCATCTGTCCTATTAACTCTCTGCTTTATAGATCTGAGCATGTTTAGAGTGAAGGATCTGCACAGACACACCACTCTGACACTCAATAATCATCAGCTGGAACTGTTCACAAAGGAGGAGAAAATGTTGGAAGTTGAAGGACAGAGGAACCTGTTGAGATCATTACTCACTTTACATCACAGTAGTGTTATTTCCACCTTCACTTCATCTTCTTCCTCTCCTCCTTTCTCTTTCTTCTCCTTCACTTTTTCTTTATCTT
>JBCEWE010002126.1:0-18029 GCA_039877035.1 Silurus lanzhouensis
AAGGAATTTGTGCCTTATATGGGAACTGGCAACTTTCACACTTGACTGTCCTGCGTTAATGTCAAGCAAAGATGAAGTTATTCTCTTCCCAAAGGATACACTAAAGAAACTGCTTTCATGCAATACATTATTCCCACACCATGAGGGATTTTTTTTCTATCTCTTACATCTGTTTGTCCTATACTCAACTAGTTTTTGTTACTTTTTTCCAAATAAATGAATTGGTTTAATCAGTTTAACACTTCATAAAAAAGAAAAAAAAAAAAGTGTGCCAGACTTAAACAGCCACATAAAGGCATTCGTTTTTACAATAATACTGCTTTACAATTCTAAGGCTAATTCAAAGTGTTATTGAGAGAAGTGTGAAAAGACATTTTAAGCCAGGCACACATCTCCGCTCTTGGAGGCAAAACAGGCCTAACAGAGCGAACAGCACATGTTTATGTTCTTCAGGGCACATCCATCTGCTACTTATGTAAATGGTAATAATGCTCTCCATTCAGCTGGCAGGATGAGGCGTAAATCTAAAAAAGCATATTCAGTAACAATAATGTATATAACTATCCTGACTCTGGGCCAACACTGTAACATTTGGCTTTCTATAGTTTTCTACAGAGGTTTGTATACTAGAGTATGACAGTGAAAGTCACTTAACATGCCTTAAAATAGTTGCCTTATTTGTAAAATGCAAACATGGCACTCCTGAAATATAATCCTGTTCTCCAGATATGAGAGGAAAGAGGGGAAAAATCCAAGTGGGTTGACCGACCGTTCTTTATCCCAAACCTCCCAATGGATCAGAGAGGCTGAGATTATGGAGTATTTTTACAACCATTCGAGCTCTGGATATTGCCTCCAGAGACAAAGCTCATGAGTGTGAGAAATAAGGGAGAGAAGGGAAGGAATGCAGTCACTCGAACAAAACACAAAAGCTCTGCTCCTAATGGATTGTTTTATATTGTGAAATTCTGTTGTCATTACCAAGTAAAGTCTACTTAACTCTAACCTTACAAATGGCCTTTTTAATCATAGATGTGACTCAAATGTTTTAATTTGCTATTTAAAAAAAAAAACAATAGATTGATGACCTAAAAATCATTTATGTACGTTTAAAATGTCAGATTAAAAATAAAAAAATAAGTGTTACCATCTACAAACAGAGTGGAAACCTATTGTAATACAAAATGTAAAATATAATAGATACATGCCTATGAGAATCAGTTTCCCAATGTTTTTAGATATGACTTATGGATTTTTATTCACCTGATAAATGTTTTAACCAAGCAGTTGTAAACACTCAGAGCACAAAAACAAACACATGCTTGGAAACACAGACCAACAACATAATCTTAATTTCTAAGAGATTATTCAAATAGATTTTGAGATTGTACTGATAACATTAAAATAAATGATTACATCTTTCTTAAGTTGAAATCTATATTTACATGTATGTGTACAGCATTTAAGAATAATAATAATAATAATAATACCAATAATAATACCAATAATAATAATAATGGCAGACAAACTTACCCAGAACAATTTACAAAGGTGCCTTGCAGTCTCTATTAATAAATACATCCTAAAAAAAATTCAGAAATAAAGACTTAAATTTGTGAGTTTAGCCTTCTAAATATTGATAATCAACTGGACCAAAACTGACCAATGGTGCAAAAATTCAATGAACAGTGCAATAAACCAAATGATATCAGCTCTGTTGGTAATTTAGTGCACAATAATCTGTTTATTAAACATGCAGTCAGACTGCTGGCATTTGTCAAACTATAGTAATGCATGGCTTCTTTAAACGGTATCATGTTTATTGTATTTACTTATTGTACTTTATCTAAGCACTGTATATATATATATATATATATATATAATATATAATATATATATATAATATATATATATATATATATTATATTACACAGTGCTTAGATTAAGTACAAAGTGTCCACTTACCAATTTGTGCTTTATTCTGTATTTGTTGTCTGGTGATTATATGGTACTTTTGTCACTTGCTATAATGTACTGTTCTGCACAAGACCCTGGAGATTGTTATGTAGTTCTACTGTATACCTGTATATGGCCTGCACTGCTGTATGCAATATAGTCCCAAGATACATCATGCAGCTTTTTAAACCATCTGAACATTACAGCTTACCAGCTCTGGTCAGGAACTAAATGAAAATGAGTTTCTTTTACAAACTGCTTCCCGAGCATTTTTGAAAGCAGAGGTTTTTCTCCTTTATATTTTAATATTAATATTTTTTGTAGCAGCATGTCGCTGCAAATAAGGCTGTGACAATTTACTCTTGTTACTTGTTTACTTCTCATAAAAGCATACTTTTTTTTTAAGATTCATTTTTCTTATGCATCCCCCACATAAGACATACAAATTTATATATATAAAAAAAATTCAAACTAGCACAAAGCAGTGAAATATTCGAGTTAGATTATAACCTGTACTCCTACACAAAAATCAGGAATAATGCCAATTTCCTACACTATATTCTTTACTAGCTGTAAATTGACTTCTAGTCACACATGCCTTATTAAGAGTCTTGTAGATGCCTATGTATTTTTGCATTGCCTTGTTTTTCAAATAACGTACAAGTTTTAAATATAGACACTATCCTGTGTAAAATTCCACACTTGTCTTAAAGGCACAGAAAGCACAAGGAACTCTCTCAGTCTATTCTGGGAAAGAACAAATCATGTCTTAAGCTCCTCACGGCAGACATTATCCCCCTGCAGCTGGAGAAGAGTGACACAACAGCCGCTTTCCTCTGGCTTAATGACAAGATTCTGATCACCAGTGTCACTGTCACAAAACCCTGTTCCCTGAGCGAACATCTGACTAGATTTGGGTCACGTCCAATGTGCTTTTTATTATTTAAACAACTACAGCATATGGATCATGTTGTATTAAACGTCATGGAAAAACATTTCAAAGCACTCTCCTTATCAAGGACACGGTACTGCTGTGAAACAGCAATAACACCAAACTATACCAAATGAAGTGGTTTCTCAAAATAAAGCTGAGAAAAAAAAAATTTGACTTCTAAAGTGTTCGTATAATCAGTTTTTTATTACTAATGACTACCAATATGGCTGTAGATACTATTACTCATGGACTGCAAACTATTTAAATCTCGCTCTCTCTCTATCTCTCTAACTCTGATTTTAAAAACCTGAAGGGGTCACAGTTTTACGCATCAGTGCACGTTTTATACGTACGGAAATATTGCGCAGGCCTCCGTAAGCAGCAGGACACTGGCATGACTGAACGAAAAAGTGTTAACAGCTTGGGATCGCCACATGGCAAAGCTGCTCAAGCGCCTCAGCAGCTAATTAGCAGCCTTCACCCATTACTGTGAGAACAACTGAATAATTGACATCAGCGTGTTTGGCCAGGGATATATGCTTGAACATATGAGACCAATTTTAGTCTTGAAGGAAGTTTATAATCTTATTCTGAATGAACAAATGATGTCCTAGCAGCATTCAGTTCCTTCAGTTCCTTTTGTTTATATGCAACAAGCTCGGTAAAATGCGAAACACAAATGTAAAACAATTGACAGTTAATAATTGAGAGAAAGATTTGTGTCCAAACTTTGACCAACAGGAGAACTTATTTAAGAAGGAGAACAGGAGAGAAGATGTTAGGAGACTGTCTCACAACCACAGTTAAACACAGAGGTGGATATATAATGGTTTGTGGTTGTTTTGGAAGATTGGAGACTTATTCTGGGTGAAAGGAATACTAAAACAACAGGACTACATACTTACCAAGCAATTTCATTTGGGCTGCGGCTAATTGGAATTAACTTTAGCATACAACAAGACAATGAGCCAAAGTGTTATCAATCATGGAATGGCCTGCACAGTCACCACACCTAAAACCCATTGACTGCTCGGAGATGCCCTGGTCAGAAAGAACCATTCAACTAGCAAAGAACACCTTTGGCAAGTTTTACAATAGGAAGTATTTCAGCTTTACATACATACATACAGTGAGGAAAATAAGTATTTGAACACCCTGCTATTTTGCAAGTTCTCCCACTTAGAAGTCATGGAGGGGTCTGAAATTGTCATCGTGGGTGCATGTCCACTGTGAGAGACATAATCTAAAAAAAAAAAAAAAAATCCAGAAATCACAATATATATAATATGATTTTTGAACTATTTATTTGTATGATACAGCTGCAAATAAGTATTTGAACACCTGTCTATCAGCTAGAATTCTGACCCTCAAAGACCTGTTAGTCTGCCTTTAAAATGTCCACCTCCACTACATTTATTATCCTAAATTAGATGCACCTGTTTGAGGTCATTAGCTGCATAAAGACACCTGTCCACCCCATACAATCAGTAAGAATCCAACTACTAACATGGCCAAGACCAAAGAGCTGTCCAAAGACACTAGAGACAAAATTGTACACCTCCACAAGGCTGGAAAGGGCTACGGGGAAATTGCCAAGCAGCTTGGTGAAAAAGGTCCACTGTTGGAGCAATCATTAGAAAATGGGAGAAGCTAAACATGACTGTCAATCTCCCTCGGACTGGGGCTCCATGCAAGATCTCACCTCGTGGGGTCTCATTGATCCTAATGAAGGTGAGAAATCAGCCCAGAACTACACGGGAGGAGCTGGTCAATGACCTAAAAAGAGCTGGGACCACCGTTTCCAAGGTTACTGTTGGTAATACACTAAGACGTCATGGTTTGAAATCATGCATGGCACGGAAGGTTCCCCTGCTTAAACCAGCACATGTCCAGGCACGTCTTATGTTTGCCAATGACCATTTGGATGATCCAGAGGAGTCATGGGAGAAAGTCATGTGGTCAGATGAGACCAAAATAGAACTTTTGGTTATAATTCCACTAAACGTGTTCGGAGGAAGAAGAATGATGAGTACCATCCCAAGAACACCATCCCTACTGTGAAGCATGGGGGTGGTAGCATCATGCTTTGGGGTGTTTTTCTGCAAATGGGACAGGGCGACTGCACTGTATTAAGGAGAGGATGACCGGTGCCATGTATTGCGAGATTTTGGGGAACAACCTCCTTCCCTCAGTTAGAGCATTGAAGATGGGTCGAGGCTGGGTCTTCCAACATGACAATGACCCGAAGCACACAGCCAGGATAACCAAGGAGTGGCTCTGTAAGAAGCATATCAAGGTTCTGGCGTGGCCTAGCCAGTCTCCAGACCTAAACACAATAAAGAATCTTTGGAGGGAGCTCAAACTCCGTGTTTCTCGCAACAGGCCAGAAACCTGACTGATCTAGAGAAGATCTGTGTGGAGGAGTGGGCCAAAATCCCTCCTGCAGTGTGTGCAAACCTGGTGAAAAACTACAGGAAACGTTTGACCTCTGTAATTGCAAACAAAGGCTACTCTACCAAATATTAACATTGACTTTCTCAGGTGTTCAAATACTTATTTGCAGCTGTATCATACAAATAAATAGTTAAAAAAAATCATACATTGTGATTTCTGGATTTTTTTTTTTTAGATTATGTCTCTCACAGTGGACATGCACCTACGATGACAATTTCAAACCCCTCCATGATTTCTAAGTGGGAGAACTTGCAAAATAGCAGGGTGTTCAAATACTTTTCCTCACTGTACATACATATGCACACATTTTATATTATATATATCTATATCTATATCTATATCTATATATATATACAGTGCCCTCCACAATTATTGGCACCCCTGTTTAAGATGTGGTCGTGGACTTCAAAAAATTCTCCTTTTTTTTTTTAAACAACATAGAACCCAAATGCAAAAAAAGAGAAAAATCCAACCTTTTATTTAAGTACATTACTTTGGTGGTAAAAAAAAAAAAATCACACATTTAGAAAAAAAAAAAAACTTGAAATCATGTGTGCCACAATTATTGGCACCCTGATGTTAATACTTTGTACAACCTCCTTTGCCAACAAGACAGCACTTAATCTCCTCCTATAACATTTCACAAGATTGGAGAACACAGAGAGAGGGATTTTTGACCATTCTTCTTTGCACAATCTTTCTAGATCATCCAGTGTCCTGGTCCTCTCTTATGCACTCTTCTCTTTAGCTCGCCCCACAGGTTTTCGATTGGGTTGAGGTCTGGGACTGAGATGGCCATGGAGGACCTTGAGTTTGTGACTGCTGAACCACTTTTGTGTAGATTTTGCCACATGTTTTGGATCATTATCCTGCTGAAAGACCCAATGACGACCCATCTTCAGCTTTCTGGCAGAGGCCATCAGGTTTTTATTTAAAATATCCTGGTACTTCAAAGCGTTCATAATGCCATGCACCCTAACAAGGTTCCCAGGGCCTTTGGAAGAGAAACAGGCCCACAGCATCACAGATCCTCCACCATACTTCACGGTGGGCATGAGGTGCTTTTCGGCATACTCATCTTTTGTTTTACGCCAGACCCACTTAGAGTGTTTGTTGCCAAAAAGCTCAATCTTAGTCTCATCTGACCAAAGCACACGATCCCAGTTGAAGTCCCAGTATCGCTTAGCAAACTCCAGACGTTTACGTTTGTGAGTGTTAGTGAGAAAAGGCTTTTCCTTGCATGCCTCCCAAACAGCTTGTTGGCATGTAGAGAGCATCTGATGGTTGTTTGGAGACTCTGTGACCCAAGATGCCACTCTTTGATGCAATTCTGTGACGGTGAGCTTGGGAAATTTTTTTACTTCTCTTACCATCCTCCTCACTGTGCGTTGTGGCAAGATAAACTTGGGACCTCTTCCAGCCTTGTTTGTCACTGTTTCAGTTGTTTTAAACTTCTTAATGATTCCTCTGACTGTAGATACCGGCAAGTTAAGGCGAGTGGCTATTTTCTTGTAGCCATTGCCTGACTTATGAAGGTTGACAATCATCTGCCTTACTTGAATGGTGTTTCTCTTGTCTTTGCCATGTTGATAAATGGGTAAGAGAATTAGGCTCTGTGTCACGTCATATTTATACCCCAGGGAAACAGGAAATCATGAATTACTAATTAAAAGTCCCTAGATACCCTGACCAACCTTAGCAACTACAGAAAAATATATATAAAAAAAAAAAAAAACAATTAATTTTCAGAGGAATTGTTAGGGGTGCCAATAATTGTGGGACACATGATTTCAAGTTGTTTTTTTTTCTAAATGTATGATTTTTTTTTTACCACCAAAGTTATGTACTTAAATGAAAGGTTGGATTTTTCTCTTTTGCATTTGGGTTCTATGTTGTTTAAAAAAAAGGAGAATTTTTAGAAGTCCACGACCACATCTTAAACAGGGGTGCCAATAATTGTGGAGGGCACTGTATATATATATATATATATATATATATATATAATATATATATATATATATATAATATATATATATATAATATATATATATATACATACATACACACACACAACACACACACACACACACACACACACACACACACACACACACACACACACACACACACACATGTAAATATATAAATAAAAGATCTTCCTGTTAACTGGTCTATCTGATTCACGTACATCTAACACAAAGATTTGCAAATGTAATATAATATTGTGATGTTAACGTAATAATTCACTATACAGTCGGTTGTTGAATTATTAGTTTCATCTAAAAACTTGAGTGAATGTAAAGAAATTTATCATCTTTTCTACAGTGTTAATAAATATTTATCACTACCAAATCTAGTGAGACAGACAGAGGGGGAAAAAGAGACACGCAAGGCAACAGAAGCATACATGAAATTTTCATCACAGGATCTTGAAACGCGAATGAGACAAGCTTTCTCTCTTTCTGAAGGAGACCTCTGTGTTTCATTCAATCATACAATAGGCCAGTAGATAATGTATGCCATGTTCGAGATAACAGGTCAAAAAGGGTCATTCAGAAAAATGCATCCCTTTTTACTTCTATGAGAAGCAAGCAGTGTCGTGTCACTGGTTTACAGCAGCGAGTTGAAAAATTAAAGCAGACTGAAATTTTAATATGTTCCCCAGTCACCGACACATTTAGAAAACAATGGCATCTGTTATGTGGGCGAGCTCTTTTTTTTTCCCAAGGCCAGATTTATAGCAGCTTTTAGAGAGCTTGAAACAGCCAAGAGGTTATTTCTAATAACTGATACAGCATTTTCTACTATTTAATTACAACATATGTAATCAAATTATGTTTTAATGATGATCTTAGAAATTAACAAATCTGACACTAAGTACAAGATTAAGACCAATAAAGGTCTGAAATGCAAGATCATTACAGAGTTGGATAAAAAAAAAAAAAAGTTTAACACAAGGCATGAACGTAGTCCTGGACTTCTGGTTACATTACAATTAATGTTTCAATTGATTACATTTATAGTCATTCTAAATTTTATGAAACATTTTATCATTATTAGGGATTCCTCGAATAACTCGAATACGAAAAAATCATTGAGGCAAGATGCTTAATTTAGTCCATTAACTACACACAGAGAATTGTGTTTACTCACAGACCATTGTTCCTGATGCACTACCCGCTAAACTCTGGAGCTCTCTGAACAGGTAAACACAAGACGACGCTGCAGAATGAAAAAAATGGAGGAACAGGCAGAAAACAGCGAGGGGCCAGGAGCAGATTCATATGAAGCTCGTTTCTGCCACATTAATAAAGTTTGCCTAATTCCGACTTTTACCCTTCGCAATTTGAGTTTTTTTTCCCTGGTAATTCCAATTTTGTTTTTCAGTCATTTGGGCAGCATAATCCTCTCTGTAGTGCCAGAAAGTTTTAAACATTAAAAATAACAAGGGATACAATCAATAGAATTGAATGGTATAAAACTAAGCTTCCGATCCTGGAGAAAACAATCTAATAATCAGCTCTGGAGGAAATGGACCAAGACAGATGAAGCAGAGGAGCCTAGTTATACACCAACAGCTTCAAACTAAAGGCCGACAACATGGTTACTGGTGGCTGCACCAGAAATCTTGGAGGTTTTACGAAAATAAAGTCAGAATTGCAAGAAATAAAGTCTTTATAAAAATAATTATACAGTGGAACCCGGTTATCTCGACCTCGGTTACCTCGACAACCCTATTAAGTCGACGTTTTTGAAGTGGAACCGCCAAATTCTCGCTTTTTCTAAGCATTTTTTATCGGTTATGTCGACTTTTTTTTATGTCGCCGAACCCTAATATCTCGAGCACAAGGGGGAAAAATTTGCCATTTAACGTCGGTTATCTCGGTGCAGCCGCAGAAGAACTCGCGGAAGTGGCGGAAAAATCAAGTCTTACAGCTGCTACAGGTGTTGTATTGTATACTGGTGAATCTCTGCTGTTAGTTAGTGCACATATGCCTTTTGTTGTTAAATGTTATGCGATGAACGGGAGGAGAAAGCCGCGATTGGCGGCGCGGAACGTGTGATGACCAGCAAAATCATAAGCACTATTCGGACGGGACTAGTTTTCCAAACGACGTTTGAGTTATAATTTTTTTATCTGTCATTTTTAAATCTGTCATTTCATGTATGGATTCGGACGGGACTAACGTCTCCGTGTTTATTGCGGAGGTAGGAGTGTCTGTGTTTTACATGTGGGCGTGGCACAAGACCTCTACATCCATTATTGGTGCGCAGGAAGCAGAAATTTGAATACCGGCACGCTAGGGTTAGTACGGTAGTTCACGTTGACCAAAACACCCAAGTAAACGCGTTTTGGAAAAAAAAATTTTTTCGCCAATCACAGACATTCGCATTCGGACGGGATTAGATTTCTCAGAGGAGCGCCGAGTTCGCTGAAAAACAGTAGGTAATTTGCTCTGGAATTTTTACAGAGGTCGTGTGAAAAAAAGACAGACATGGCAGATTCGGACGGGATTAAAATCACAAAGTACCTCTGTGAAACAGAAATTTCTAACGACCCCCTGTAAAACTAGTCCCGTCCGAATAGGGCGAATGAACACCGGCAGGATCGGAGGGAATCCGCGGTGCGCTTTGGGAAGAAAAGCGCAGCCGGGAAGACACGTACCGGGATACGCATGCGCGATAACAACGACCGCCGTGAACCAACATATACCAACAATAACGGACAGTGAGAGTGTGGAAGTTTAAATAGGAGCTGGTGATGATGCCAAACAAGCACCATATGTGCGAGATTGAAGCAGAGCTTCAGAGAAAGCGGCCGAGAAAGCACCTGCCACGCTGAAGGGGGCCGAAGGGGGCGTGGCAGGTGGATTCCTGACAGATAAACATGTACTGTATGTATTTTTATAGCATGCCTTCATCAAACAAATCGCGGCAACGCTGTTGTGTAAAAAACCCTCTAAAAACACGTGCATGCACATTCTCATTTATTAACGCACATCATGTACATAAAGAAATTTCAAGCACGTTAATATACTGCCGCCATTTTGATTTTCGTTTATCTCGATGCTTTTTGGCGACCCCCTAGGACATCGACATAACCGGGTTCCACTGTAATATACTCGGAATTGCAAAAAAAACCGATGGAATTAGGCAAACTTTTTTTTTATGTGGTGGAAACAGGCTTCCATAGGACTCAGGCTCAAGAAAACTATGGAAAGTTTCTAAATTTGGTATAATTTTAAACTTAAACATAAAGAAAACACCATACAGTGCATTTATTATCGATTTTTCTTTTTAAGTATGAAATGTATTTTCATATTTTTAGTTATGATTTTTTATTCATATATTTGAATTTGCAATATGGCAATTAAATGCAATAAATGTGTTTAGTTTTCACAGATATTCTTGTATGAAATTTCATCAACAAATGTTACTTTTTCTAATAAGGAAACAAATTACTTGTTCATTTTAAGAGACTCGTCTTATTTTCTATTGATTAATCGTTGGAATAATCGGTAAAATACTCAATCATTATTGCCTCAATTTTGGGATCATTATTTTAGGACTGATAGAGAGAGAAACAGTCTACATGCTACAATTATTTGGAATGAACAGGAAGAAGGTGAAAAAGTCTGAATTAAGACTCTTTTTTTCCCTTTATGTGCAGTGCCATTTCCAAAGACTACCATTTTTTAAGACTTTACAAACATGAGCAACCAAAAGAACACAACAGCAAGTGGAATTTTAAACTTTTTTCCCCCTCTACATAGTCTAAAAATTAACCATAGGCTGGTGAGGTAGTTTTTGCAATTTGCAACTTGGTTGTATATGACTGCTAGTGATCAACATTAGCTAACTATTAATTGTGTAATTTAGATATCGACTCATTGCAAAGAGTGCTTAGAGTCACTATAGACTTATAGAAATATACCCTGAATTGCAAGAAAAAGATGGAATTAACTTTTTTTTATGTGGTGGAAACAGGCTTCCATAAGACTCAGGCCAAAGAAAACTATGGAAAGTTTCTAAATGTTGAGATAATTTTAAACTTAAACATACAGAAAACGCTATACAGTGCATGCATTTATTTTGATACTTAATCATCATTAAGTATCTGAAATGTATTTTTAGATTTTTAGTTATGATTTTTTATATTTATATTTGCAATATGTATATTCTTGTATGCAATTTCATCAACAAATGTTATTTTTTAGCTAACTATTAATTGTGTAATTTAGATATCTACTCATTGCAAAGAGTGCTTAGAGTCACTATAGACTTTGTCAGCTCAGATCAGCATTTGTCAGCATTTCAGTGAAATACAATATGTATTATGATATATAGATTCACTCACAAATTACCAGCAACACAGATGTTTTGCCTTAAAAACCTCTGTCCCCTCAGTGCTTTATGCAATTTAAAAAAAGAGAAAGAGAGAAAAAGAAAAAAGCAAAGATGTCCAAACTAGGACTCATGTGCCAAAGTTGGCCTCTGGTGAACTTTTTTGGTGATTTTCCTGCAATGATATATATATGAGACGATAAAAGAAAAAAGGAAAAACTTTTTGGGGAAAAAAAAGAGCCAAGTTCATGTCCCTCATTAGAAGTCAATGAGTAGCTTTAATATGCATTGAACTCTATTGTACAATGAATGTGATTGTTTCTCATTGTATTATAATTTTCACTTAACTAAAACTTTCAAAATAAAACTACATTAGCTGGGCAGACTACAGAGTAATGTTTTCGATTTATTAATTAATTTTATTAAAATAAAATATTATGAAATCATAAATGAGATGAACCATTCAATTCGCTTACATTTTTACAATATCTTTATGCAAAATTCAACCCACAGCCCTCAATCAAGTTCAAGTTTTGGCCCGTAATAGAGAAAAGTTTGGCCACCTCTGATGAAAAGCTACTAAATATCTCAGAAAAGCATATTTTAATACAATTTATCAGCCCTAACCTGTTCTCAGTGGGACAGCCATAGTTCTGTCAAATATTTTGAAGGCTATACTAGTTTGTGTATGAATATAGAAACAGTATTTTCTCTTCAGTATAGGATATTTAAGAACCGATAAAAGTAAACAGGTTTGTCTAGGATAAAGTGCAGCTAGTTTGCCTTCCTAAAAAGTGAAAAAAGCAGTTTTGCATCAAAAGGAAAGCTATTAATCATATTGTCACATTTGCTTATATGACTTTCTTCAGTGAAGTCATGTTACTTTGTGTACATTCACTGAGTACACTGCCTCCAAATCTGACAGACACATGTTAGAGTAAAACCAATCAATTTTAAAATATTCTGTTACAGTCAAGGTAACATTGCTCGATGTTTACTTTTTTATTATTAAGCAAAATCTGTTTATTGTGCTGTGACCAAATGAAAACACACTTGACATACAGTTAATAGTATTTAAATGTTGTAATAATGTGAAGTTTTTGGAAAATATATAGTCATACAAATCAATCTGAAAGGAAACTAAAAATACTGAAAAATATGAGACGAAAAAAAAAAAAAGAGAGAGAGAGAGATCTGGTCAACGCTTCACATTAGGCAGCTTTGTAAGCAGTGGTCTACTATCTATGCTCATTGCTGAACTTCACATGAAAGCAAACTATCCTCTGCAGTTTTAAATGTTTAGTTCTAAACATAATTATCATTTATCTGCTCAAATGCAATTAGAAGGCTTTTTTTTTTTTACTTGTTGAACTGTTCAAACCTTTATCTATGACCTAAATTTTGCACAAGCAAAAACATGAACCTAAGAGAGAATACTTTGTAGTATTTAAGAAATGACTGTCTCAAAGCAGCTTTACACAGATAAAGCAGTTATAAGGTTACATAAAATAATGTTTATCGCATATAAGAGAGTGGTGACTTTGGCAAGGAAAACTCTGTGTCAGAATTATGGTATTTAGAGGTGGATTGGTTCAGGTAGGACACAACTGAAAGCCTAGGTGTGAACGCACGCCTACCACTGGTACAGGTAGTCACAACAAAATGGTATTTATCAGATTGTGTAATGCAGTAGTGGAACAATAGTCTGAGGACTGAACAATTACGCATTTTTATTTCGGCTTTCAGGAACCGCCATCACTAATGTTGACATTTATGATCAACTCCTATGATTCAGATTGGGTTCCTTTAGTGCTGTACTTTGATACCTTCACATGTACTTGAGAAATCCTTCATTATCCACATAACAGATTAACACTTTTTTGCTACATTTGACATCATATTTAATCAATTCCACATCTAAATACAGCCTTTAAAAGCATATCTGCACTCACGTTGTCATTACATATGTCAGACTTTGAAAAATGCATTGAGTGAATTGCTGCTTTGAAATCCGGTTCTAACTGACAAATGGCTTATCTCCAGGCTCCAAACTTTTTACATCAGTTAAAGTGAATGGCTCACAGACACACTATGAGAATATCTGCATTTAGTACATTTATTTATAAAAGTAAAATGGTGAATTGAAAAACATTTTTGCAATGAAAACCCAGTTGCTATTAATAAAATATTTCTTTATCTAGATGTTACAGTAGAAAGAAGTTACCCAACAGGACATGCAAATGTCGGGTTGCTGGTAACAAAATTCCAAAACCGCAAGATACACATGAAAAGAATAACACAGAACATTTAAATATTTTATAAATACACCAAAGCATGTCTGTGGGAGACAGAAAAGGCTCTTAAACAACAAAAACACACAGTCCCATTGCCGCTGTAGGTCAAAATTTAAATGCGAGTGTTCATCTTGAACGTGTTTTAAACAAATTAAATCACAAACATAGTTACAGTAAAGCTTGCCCACAGCAAATTATTAAAAAGGTCAGAAAATAAGTACACAAATCATTTCTTGGAAGACATACATTGAAGACAAATACTCAATTTATAATCAGCTTTTAAATTTAAACATATATTTCATTGTAAAAGTAAGACGTTTTTTTTCTTTCCAACTCAGTCCTTTCTGATAAACTTTTATGTCTATGAATCGTAAGATCGTAAGTCAAGACAGGGGGGCGGTCCAGGATCAGGAGAGATTTTTCCTTCATGTTTAAAATCCTGCCTAAGATACATCTAAAAACAAATGTTGACCGGTCACTTTGAGTTCGATTAGGATTCGATATGGACGTACCACGAATGGATCCGAAGACACACTTTTACACACCACTGCTTAAGAAGTAATGAACTACAACAGTGCAAGCATTTATTTACATTTCTTTAGGTTTAAATTATCATAAATTTGAGAGAATCCTTTTGAGAAAGAGGGGAATAAAACTAAAAACCTCATGCAAAGGGTTAACGAAGGGTTAGAGAGCCAATTTAAACTAATTTAAAAAGACTTTTCACACAATGTACTGTTGACTGTTGAATTGACTTATTCTAGACTAAAACATTTACATATGTACATTTATCCTGCACCTACTTATCATTTGTCACACTGTTATATCCACTGTGCATCCAGGCGACACCTTTCCTATGTGATAACTTGCGAATTTCAGTCGACTAGCTTATGCAGTCCCTAAACTGCAGCGAAAGCAGCTCTTTCCCCTTAAAATAGCACTTTTTTAAATTTCAGTCTGATTATAACAAACAAAACACTCGTTAATGTGTGTGCTTTGCCCACACCTGACACTACCCAGAGTCTAATATTTATCAGCCATGAAAAAAATTATTGCTCTATAAGCGTAGGCAAAAATTCTATTCAGGTACGGAGTTTCAGATCATTGACCAAGACTGAAAACTGTGCTAGGTAAAGATGCAAAGGTAGCAAAGTGAGAAGCCATTTCTCATGGAAAATGTCACAGGAAAGCTTGCTGTTGAGGGTTCGTTCCTGAGTTTCTACAGTAATTATCACTGGTAAACATAAAAAGCAACATATTATGCCCTTATCATGTTAAGAAGCAGGACTTGAAACACGGGCAAGCATAGTGTCAAATATTGACAAGCTCTGTCAGGATCAATATTGATGTAAATTCATGTAAATCTATTCATCATCTACAGAGATGACAGATCTGTTTTCTTTTTCTCACCATCACAGGAAACCATACACAAAGAAAGTCCATGATGTGTGTCAGTAGGTGTAACATGAACACACTTAAGTGTGCAGGGTGTATAAGTGGGCAGTCTGAGATGAAGTGGTGGTGAAATGGTGCTGACGATGATCACAAAAACAAAGGCACAAAGCACGCAGCCCCTACTGCACTTGTGCTTGTGTCTACGTCCAGGACTTTGTATTGTTAGTTGCTGTCGGAAACAATTACAATGTGAATGGCTAGGATGAATCCAAGACAGCATTACTCATTCAGTAGATCAGGAAACACCATAGACGTTAAGTTTTAAAAGAAAACAAACAAGGCGTATCATGAGATTAAAAACGTTTCTAAGTTAAACGAAATAAAAAATTGACTCTCTAGCTCCAATAGCTAAACATAAACAAATAGATTCTCTTCCAATAGATGCATTTGACTATCCTTGTGTTCTCAAGCCACAGCCAAGAAATCAATTGATATCTTTAAGGATGCATCAGTTGTTTAAACACACTCAGAGGACTGAGGATATGAGAAAGAGAAAAAGCTCAGAGAATGACTACACACTGATGTTTCTTAAGTAAAAGCTGTTACATATACAGTATAATGCTCCTACCCTCCCATAAATGTTACAACAGGTTTAACTATATAAGAAACAATAAATATAATTAAAACCTTGGACAATTGCTGATCAAATATGCTAATGTAAAAGGCACCATCCATATCAGCAGTTTGGTAGAATTTTGTAAAGTCCATTTCACCAACATTTATGCATGTGCAGTTATGTGATAATCAATGCTCACACCATGTTACACCATGTTGGATAAAGGCAGACGTGTTTTGTTATCCAGTGACAGCCATACAGGTATGTATGGATCATTACTGCTTCAAAGTTATGCTTCAGAACAGATATCAGAAAAGAAAAAAGAAAAAACTATAGGATCTCAAACCTAAATCCCAAAGACACAGCACTATAGATACTTGTTTTTCGAACACAACCAGCCTATGAAAGCTTTGTAATTAAGCTTTTGTACTGAGCTGACCTGGGTGCTGAGACTAAGTCTGACATTCCCTGGACAGAAAAAAACAGATTGTAAGATTGGTTTGCTCAAACTGTCATGAACTGTCTTGACAAATCGTACTTCCAAATGTTTAGTTTTTTCATGTTTGCTTTTTAAACCACTTTTTTGGCAGGTTCCCTACGTACATCCTGTATCCTGTCACTGACTGATCTATGTCCTTTGCCTGATGTTTATACAGTACTTGAGCATGTATACAGTTAAATAAATACATTGCTGCCGAATCTGTATCTCTCTCATCTTACATTACTCCACATGATTAAAACGACTTCTGTAAATAGATTTTTACAAGTATATTTCATCATTGGATTCACGGTTCGGAACGTACCTCGTTTTATGTCACGGTTCAGTTAAATTTCGATACAGTTAGGGGAAGAAATGCAAAACAAAGTTGCTTGTGGTTTTTTTTTTTTTTTAATTAAAGCAGTTTATTAACATTTGTGAACAACAGTTTACATTTTTAAATCAATTGAAATAAAATGCCTGCTTGGTTAAATCTTCTTCTTTCGCTTCTCCATTTAGGGGTCGCACAGCGGATATCCGTGTCCATACCCCCTGTCCTCTACATCTGCCTCTTTCAAACCAACTACCTGCATGTCTTCCTCACCACATCCTTGAACCTCCTCCTTGGTCTTCCTCTTTCCTCCTTCCTGGTGGCTTCATCCTCAGCATTCTCCTACCGATATACCCCATGTCCCTCCTCCGCACATGTCCAAACCATCTCAATCTCGCTCCCTCACCTTGTCTCCAAAACTTTCGTACATGCACCGTCCTCTAATAAACTCATTTCTATCCTGTCCATCGTCGTCACTACCAACGAAAACTTCAACATCTTCAGCTCTGCTATCTCCAGCTCCACTCCTGTCTTTTACTCAATGCCACTGTCTCTAAACCATACAACATCGCAGGTCTCACCACAGTCTTATAAACTTTCCCTTTTACTCTTGCAGATACTCTACTATCACAATCACTCCTGTCACTCTCTCCACCCACTCCACCCTGCCTGCACTCTTTTCTTCACTTCTTTAACACACTCTCCCTTACTTTGCAGCTTAGTTAAATATGTCAAATATATTTTTATATATTTTATAAAAAAATATATATATATAAAAATAAAATTGAAATCAAATATTGCAACAGTTTTTGAATATATGATTAAAGTGAGTAATCAATTAAATTGGCAAACAAACTGATTAATAAATGATTTAATTAAATAGTTTACATTTGTTAGACCCCATTTGGGTAATACAGATGTGTATACAAGTGTGTGTGTGTGTGTGTGTGTGTGTGTGTTTGGGTGCGTTTTACATTTAATATACATTTTTCTAGAGATATGATCTCCTTAACTGTTCTACTTATTTTATCATTCTTTAACAAAGGTCTTCATTCCTTCCATCATTCATTTATTCACTCCCTCGATATGCGGAACTGAGGATTTTTCCCTTTGAAGAGAAATTCTTGAAGCTGTACATAAAACGCTAAAGTATCCACAGCGCTATCATCGACAATGACCAGGAAGTGGCAGCGATTTCATGCATGTGCAAGAAAATCCACTACAAA
>JBCEWE010002128.1:0-18028 GCA_039877035.1 Silurus lanzhouensis
TTTGGCTAGCTGAATCATAGGGATGCCCTGCAGGCTCCTGCCCTGTACACTCTCTCTCCTCTCTCTCTCTCTCTCTCTCTCTCTCTCTGTCTCTTTTCTCTATCAAATCGCACACTCACACACTCTCCAAAAATCACTTTTCAAGAACCGTTCCAACTGGAGTGAATCTCGACAAATTTTAATATCCTCCTAAAGCTAAGAAACTTTAACTTCTTTTCATCACTGATAACTCTGTGAACTCGCAAAGCCTGAGTAGAATAAGAACACACTAAATTTAAGACTCCTTTCACCACACTCAGTCTTTCCACATTAATCCATTTTGAAAACTTTTCATATCCAATGACACTGTTGAATTCTGGATTATGATTGGTCAGTAGGTGTTATGCTTTCAAACACTGTGGATACTGAATGTTTTTCTAATCCGGATATTTTCCAATTTTCCAACTATTTTACTATCTCAAATGTGACCTTAATTCTTGACCATGATTTATCATTGCATACACAACTCAAGACTCTTCAGCAGGTACACTAAGACTGTATGGACTGGATACCTGACTATAAAGATCTCCTGCTATGGAGCTTCAACCCTATTGAACACATTTGAAATAAATTGAGATGTTGCCTGAGCCCAGGCATTTTCCCTCACCTACATCAGTACCTGACTTTACTAACACCCTTATAACTGAATGAATCTCGCACAAATCTCCACAAGCACAGTCCAACATCTAGTGAACATCTTCCCAGAATAGTGCAGGATATTATAGAGTGAATGGGGAATAAATGTGGAATGGGATTTTCAAAAAACAAGCACATATCAATCTTTGTCTGGTGTCTACATGCTTTTGTCCATATAATGTACATTGGTGTGGAGCTACAACAGATTTTTTCTTTCCAATAATATTTCAATGCTTCTCCAGAGCTTTTCTGACTTCTAATTAGTTTTTCTTTTTTGGGGGCTGTTTTTGTGTTCGAGTAATCATGTTATCATGGTTCGTGTCGGGATGTCAAAGATATGCGTGATCAGTGCTCTATTTTAAGTAAGGAGGCTCATTTAACTTGCATGTCATTTTCTGTTTACCTTAGTGATACTGGGAAAAGTGTTGTTATGGTTAGACAGACTTTAACAGGACAGAAGCACGGAAAATATCCAGATAATCTGGAAAAATTTGAAATCCAAAATCCAAAGCGATTTACAACTGAGTAGCTGATCGGTAATGGCCTTGCTCGAGAGCCAGCACTGGTAGCTTGGTGGTGCTGGGATTAAAACTCATAAATCTTTTCAATCAAGGTCCAAAGGTTTAATCACTGAGCTACCACCTCCCCTCCCTTAATTTGCTTATGTTTGTGATGCGACTACTTGCACTAAGAGCATGTGTATATGAAGTAAGTAAATTAAAATCTAGTACAGATGATTCCAAGTTATGATGGTTCAACTTACGATTTTTCTATCGTACAATTTTGTAAGCGATACGATTGTAAAAATATTTCACGTTTCGCCTGCAGGCAAACACAGCAGCTCCGCCTCCTTTCGCAAATTGGCTCTTGTCCATGCACCATATATAATACACTGTATAGTTTTAACAGTAAGTACTGTAAATGGCTCTGTTTGGCTAAATTATGTACTGAAATTTGTTCAATTATTAACTAATTACAGTAGACTACCCTATATTGACTTTCAGGTTATGATGGGTCGATATTTTAGTTTTTTATTAATGCTGTAAATTATTATAAAAATGTACTAACCTAACCATCATCAATATTTGAACAGTTTTTAAACATTGTTAAAACAATTTAAATAAAATGCCCCACCTGGTTTAAACAATATTTATTTATTTTATGAACATAAAACTGAATAAATTAAAAATTCAATTCACTTTTATTATATTATCATCAATTACATTGGCACAAATTAAATTGATTAATTAAATTAAATAAATGGAAAATATAATTAAATATATTGCATTTGTTAGATCCTATTTGGGTAATAAAGATGTGTATATAAGTGTGTGTGTTGTGTTGTGAAAGAGTTTGTTTTATATTTAATATAATTTTCTAAAGATATGATCTACTTAACTGTTCTACTTATTTTAGCATACTTTATCAATATCTTCATTCCTTTCATTCTTCATTCATTCACTCCCTCGATATGGTCAAGATTTCTCCTTTTAGGAAAAATCTTGAAGCTGGACATGAAAAGCAGAAGAATCCATAGTGAGACCGTCACAAATGGTATTTCGGTGAACTGCAAATCATAGTGGAGTAGCCACAGTGACACTGCACTAATTTTCATAATATAATAATAATAATAAAAAGCAGTGAAACCAACGCAAATTTCGAGGCAGAGACAAAACAAACTTGTGGTCCGCTACTTAATACGCTTGTGAGGGAATTTGAATGTTCCAGCAATGCAAAAGCAACATCTATACAACTCTCTAAAAAACCTCAGTCCCAGTTTCGGACCTCCATATTTGGACCGGCAATGAAAACCAGGCCTCTTTCTTGCATGTTGCTTCTACATTTAATGCTATAAAAACTCTTCTACAGTTTTCTTTAAACTGAGGCGCAGTTCATTTTAAGATGCTTTTCCCCCAGCCGAAGTTCATAGAAATGGATTATTATTATTAACTCTAACCAAAGTGAAGCTTTAAGAATTGCATGAGGTTGCCTTATGACTTTTGATTTCTTTGAAACTCCAAAAAACATTTAGCATGCAATCAAGTCACGGTAATCTGTACCGCCGAGCTCCAACCCCGACCTCCCGCAGCGAAAGACTGACTCCACAGCAGCCTGAGCGTCTCACGCTGGGAAATCACTTAAAAAGATCACATTTACACATTCAAATCATCAGGGTTAAATTAACTGTTACAAAACGCACGGTGCGTGATGGGAACAGGCCGATCGGGCTCATAGACCCTCCGCAGGAGTGTAATAAACAACACCGGTTTGTGCTGTGCGTGAAAGCCGAGATTCGGCTGAACTGTAAAGAAGTGCGGTTATTTAGTGCTGGCGTAAATTCGCTGGATGTAATTAGAAAAGGTCGGATCGATAACATGATGCTTGTTAAGGGCTTTCGGCTAAACCTAGCCAGCGCTGGGGATCGCAGGAAGACAGACCATTTCTGGATTTGATACTTTCATCGAAATAGCTTTTGACCAAAGATTTCTTGAACGCTATGTCCGATTTTTTCTTCATTGCTCCATATGATCCAGACTTTACACTTCTTCTCAATCACAGCAACTCTAGCAGCTGTACCAGTGGCAATGATCATGTAAAAAGGAAAAAAAGGAGAAGAAAAAAAGACAGAAATGTGAGTCCTGCTGCACGTCCAAAGTGTCTTCAACATTTACACGAGCTTCTTCCCAAACTGTCCTGCCTGGATAATTCCTGAGATGCCGAGACACATTGAGGGTTTGTGATGCAACCTCAACAAACAGCTCCATGTCTTCTGTCTCAAAACAAATGAGTAATTGGCCATGAGTCGTCATAAGGAGACATGACAGCTCATGACACACACTGGGGTATTATAATAATCCTGTCTCTGACATATCATTATATTCGTGTCACATGAAGATTTTCCCTCATTATTCGGACAGTGGACCATGTAATACCGTTCCGCCGCCATTTTATTAGCCTGTTCTGGGTAACTCTATTCCTTTTCAACGCCAATATTCCGGACAAGAATTAGTCTTAATTCCATTTCACAATCACAGCACCCACTCAGCACCTCCAATCTTCTCCCAGATAAAGGCTGGATAATGAACTCACAGCATGAAGAAAATTGGACCAAGCTGTAAAACGTTTGAGGTAGACGAGCCATGGATCGTTTTCCCACTTTTAAAAAATGCTAATGACACATGGCGGATAGGAGGCACCAAAAAAAAAAAAAGAGCAAAGGAGGTGATCTGTCTGGTCAATGATACCGTGGTGGTGGTGACCATTAGTATGCAGCAGTGAGAGGTGACACATCTGGAAATGTGGGTTTAGAACAGGGGTAATGAAACGCAATCAGGGTGATGAGGTACATAATGCCAGGAAAAAATTGCTTATGAATGTGTCCATGATTGCACCACATGCCAAATCGCTGCCAAGACACATACAAAGACCAAACAAAAGTTTTGCGGGTTTGTTTTGGAAGTTTGGTCGATTCAGGATTTTTTGGCCTCATTAGTCTGACTCAATGATACTTTTGTTTTCGAGTTTATTAGAGGCTGTCATGGTTCACTGTCACTGTGTAAAGATGTTTAAACATTTTTAAAAAGTCATGTTCTTCGGTTCTCTTACTTTTTAAACTAGCGAGTTTCTTTCTTTTTTTGAGGGTAAACAAAGGCATTGGCATTTTTTTTTTTTTGGTCAAGAGCATCCCATTAACAACTTGTGCATGCATCATGATTCAATCGGCCTGGATTTAGTATTCATTGCATTAAGCTTCTAGGTTACATATCGGAAGGTTTAGGGTTCAAGCCCTGGTATTGCAGCTGACACTCTGGGGCCCTTGAGCATGGCCCTTAACCCTCTGTGCTCAAGGCTGACCCTGCACGCTGATCCAGTTTCATAACATTGCTGGGATATGTGAAGAATTTCACTGTGATTTAAATTACATTCGACAAGCAACTTTCTTATCCAGAGCCAAAGGGACTTGCTCAGGGGCCAGAAGTGGCAGCTTGGTGTGGCTGAGATTTAAACTCATAACTTCTGAGCCAATATTTTAACCACTTAGGTACCACTCCCCAAAAACAAGCAGAGCCAACGTCAATAGTTCATAATTAGCATCCATTCATTCGCTTTTACTACTTGGTTTAATGAAAACTGCAGATTTTTTTGCAAATAAGATCATGAACATCCAAGCGACATTCTATACAGGGTATATTTCCAAGGGCACCCAAATTCACAGACTCTGAATAAACCTTAGCACTTGAGTCTTGTGGTTAAGTGCCGGTCTGTTGTGTTTGATTGCTACATGTGTACTCACTGTGTTGGTGATGGTTGTTGTGTTGCTGTCACTGTTTACTGGGTCGCTGTGTGTCTGTGTTGGTGTGTAGATAGTCAGGGTGTGTTCGGGTACTCGGCTTTGTCCTGTGTAGTCCTGCGTGGGAAGGGCATGGGGTGCGGTGAAGTCTCCTGGGATACCGTTCTGTGGGGGAGGAAATTGTGCTGGGGTGTAGGACTGAGCCATCGCGTCCACCGGATTGGTTGCCTCTTGGTTACCCTAGAAAGAAGGAAAAAATGTAAAAATGGAGGCAAGGCCTGTTCGATTGGAGTGTTAGGTAGGTTGAACTGATGTTTAGGACGAGAACTAGGAAAGAAGTCCACTGGGGTTTATGTAGATGTTGTTAGTGATGTTTCTTTTTGTTATTTTAAGATTAAGGTTTTTTAAATAACTAACAAGCCATTGGTTCTCGCAAAATTCTCTTTGGTCTCCGACTGTTCAAAGCGCACAACAGAAGGAAAGTAGTTCGGATAGATGGTGAGGTTTACTGCACTGATTTCTTTTCCAAACTTGGCTCGGCTGAGAAGTTCCTAAAGCAACTATGTCCACGCTTTAAAAGAAAGCAGTGATCAGAGTGAATCTCACTGACAATTAGCAAACGCCTTGATCAGAAGTAGAAAAAAAACCAAAAAAAAAAACAGTTTCTGAGGCAGAGCAATGCTCAATGGATTTTCACCATAGGGAATCTCATTAGCTTTTAGCCAGAGCTTTTAGATGGAGATTACCTCACTAACTCAGCAAGTGTTGGCTTTGATTCTTATGAGATTGTTTGATCATCTCAACAGCTGTTTGACTGTGAAATAGACTTCTAATACAATGTCTACTGTGTCTTCTCCTCCTCTCTCCTTGTGATCACTTTCTTCCTCTATATTATATATCTATCTATGGCAGTAGATGATGGATGATACACTGGTCTTGTGCTTCTGACCCTGGGTTGAGAAAGCAAGTGAAGAACACAGTGTGAAAGGAAGTGGGGCAAAGTGTGAACACTGCACATGACTTGTGTGATATTGAAATAATAGATGTTTTCAGTCATGCACATCGCAAAGTCAGGCAAGGGCCAACACAGGAGGTTATGTTATCGTTCCACCACACCACAACACAGAGCCCTGAGATACCATAGAGCGATATGACGGACTGATAACTCCACACGATGGAGATACACACAAGCTCTTAATATCCCTTGAACAAGATGGGAGGGTGGTGAGACACGATCACCACACAATCTAATAACACATTCCATGCATCTTTGAAATCGAATTTCTGGATCCGCACAGGCCGAGACGGACGTGTAATTCTTTCAAGCAGCTCACAGCTGGCGAGGAACAAGAACACATACAATAAACAGATAAAGTGGCCTCCATTTCCTTCCGGAGAGAGTGTGAGGGGAGACACAGTGGTGAGGGGTGGGAGCGATAAATGCATTTTCGCTCACTTCTCTTCATCATTGTTGTTGCTGCTTCCTGTCTCTTTCTGGATGTTGTTGATTGTGAGAAAAATGAGAAAAGATCTCATAACCATAAATCTTTTTTTTTTTTTTTCTTGTTTGCAAACACTCATTAGACTTATTAACAATTTCAAAGAGGATTTTTTTCCTTGGATTCATGTATATCATTTATGGATTTTTTTGCTGTATATATACTGTATATATATATATATAATTTTCTCCCTATCAACAGCAAAAATCCATAAATGATATGCATGAATCCAAGGAAAAAAATCCTCTTGAAATTGCTAATATATATCTAATGAGTGATATATATATATATATATATATATGTGTTTGTGTATATATACACACACACACAAACTGACGCATTGTTTTTAACATATTTGCATCGGTATAAACCAATTTATTTATATTTAATTATAATGAAATGAAATTATAATGAAACTGACCAATAATTTGTGACCAATATTTTATATGTAGATTGATTTCTCCTCAGTTTCTTGACAGTTTCTCGAGCGAGTTTTCTCAATATGACGTATCACAACGCTACCGAAACCGAGCCGTTTCCTGAGAGTCACATAGAACACAGATTAACATGGCAGAGGTAGAGCTGCATCCCAGAGACAGAACAGGAAAAGAACATCTGGGTTATTTGAACTTTTTTTGTCTTTTTTTTTTGCACTACCGAGTGATTTAGGATTTTGTTAACAAAACAAAAGTATTGTATTGCATTGAATAGCATGTGTTGAATCAAATAGAAATTGTATCGCACTGCATAGTAATGGGGTGAATCGTATCGCGTATCTGAGATTCTGAGAATCGTATCGTATCATTGGCTACGCATGAAGATGCAAATCACAGCTCGCATCGGCCTCAGTTATGGAGCTGCACATCCCTACAACATATCCTCAAACTAACATAGGCTTAAATCCATACCGTATTTTAGTTCTGTAAAAATTTAATGAACAAAATGTTATATAGTAATGGCAATAAAGGGAAAAAACAAGCAGGTTTACATATTTTCTATGCACATCCTTCCACCTTTCCTGTTCTGTCTCTCCAGTGCACATTTTTAGGTCGCTAGGTGATGGGTGATGCAATAAGCATTCAGAGTCTATCATAGAAATAACAGCGGATTAGCAGATTTATGTCTATTGAGTTCCACACTGTAAAACATCAACACATTCCTAATGCATTTATTTCAGTTTTTTTCTCGTGTAGAAGAAGTGCACGACAAGTCGATAAACATTTTTCTTCTGGAAGATTTGCTCTGGTCAGCTTGCCATATTGACACCTGTGATTTGAGGTCTACCGACAGAACACACGTAAGCAGAATGCTACAACCGTCCTTGATTAAAAAAAACAAAACAAACGGACAGTGGGGGTTGTAGTGGCAGTTTTAACAGCACACCAGTAAACTCAAATAAACTCAACCTTCTTCTCCAATCCTTTTTCTTTTCCCTCTTTATTACACTCTGTTCATTTGTCGCATTACAGTCTTTGCACGCTTCAAGCTTTTGGTGTTTCGTGATCTCTCTTGAAACCTACTCAGTCCCACGGCTTGACATTAATTTTCATCTTGCACTCCCTTCCTACGCCTTTCTGGCTTTTACAAAGAACGATCTTGTCGGGAATTTTTCCTCCATGTCTCCAATGTGCTGTCCGTGAGCTTTGCATCGAGGTCAATCAGCAACAAGTCACAACTTCTCTCCAGCGACTTTGACTTTTATTTGGTGGATATCAATGACCATTGCTCAGACTTTTCCCCCCCGAACACAAAATGCGCTTCTCTGAGCAGCAGACTACAACTTTCAGGACCATGCTGTTATAATAGGAAAATGGCAGAAAAGAAACTCTTCAGACGAACGTGAATCATCCAGGGCTTTCTTGTCAAAGATCTCATATCTATGATGTGGATGACAAACTCTTAGGCCCAATGGGAACGGACTGGCTGTGAAAAGACTCTGAATTTCTGACAAGTGATAGAGCTGATGCTGCATTTACCTATTCCCAAAACACAAAAGTGGCTTGTTGACCATACTTTGTCTTTCTTTCAGCATTTGAGAAATAGAAAAGTATGCATCTTGCTCTGTGTAGCCAAAAAAATGTGCTCGTCGGCGAGATGGCGGTCTCCTGGGTATGTCTTTTGTACCTTTAGTTAGAGGTGCATAATTTTAGTAGAACATAGTGATGGAAGATCAGATCATTTTAGTGACTCAGCTCTTTGTATCTCGTTCATCAAAATAAACAAATCTTTTTTTTTTTTTTGTCATTTAGTGTAGCGTATATAAAGAGCGACCTGACAAAAAAAAGACCAGAAATAAACAAATCACTGTTTGAGAAGAGTCACATTAAAGATTTTCCTTTCCTTTCCTTTCCGTTCCTTTCCGTTCCTTTCCTTTCCTTTCCTTTCCTTTCCTTTCCTTTCCTTTCCTTTTCTTTCCTTTTCTTTTCTTTTCTTTCCTTTCCTTTAATTTTATTTCCTGTCCTGTCCTTCTCCACAATTATTTTCTTTTCTTTTCTTTTCTTTTCTTTTCTTTTCTTTTCTTTTCTTCTCTTCTCTTCTCTTCTCTTCTCTTTTCTTTTCTTTTCTTTTCTTTTCTTGTCCTGTCCTGTCCTGTCCTGTCCTGTCCTGTCCTTCTCCACATTATTTTCCTTTCCTTTCCTTTCCTTTCCTTTCCTTTCCTTTCCTTTCCTTTCCTTTCCTTTCCTTTCCTGTCCTGTCCTGTCCTGTCCTGTCCTGTCCTGTCCTGTCCTTCTCCACTTTCCTTTTCTTTCCTTTCCTTTCCTTTCCTTTTTTATGTATTTTGGGTCACTTTAGGAAAAGTCACTCAAATTCCACATTTTGTATTTTTTTTTTTTATATTTTATAATTGTTATCAAATGTCAAATCGGGTCACATATGTCCTGAACAGTATGTAAGGAACAATATAAACGCTAGTCTATGTTAGTACTGCAGACCAAATTCAACTTGCTGTTGTTAGTGTTAACCCATGATCAGTGGAACCACCCAGACTGAGGGGTTTATGTTTGACCGTTGGCTCCCTGAGAGCCAATTTGCCTAACCCGTTGATGGAAAAGCTATTACGGGTGAAAGGGTAAAACTGCTCCACCTCCACGTATGAGACTGCAGGGAATGCCCATTCTCAAATGAACATTGATTCCATCTCTCTTTTTCTTTCTCTCTCCCTCCATTATGCCTGTGCTCTATCTGTTTCACACACATACACATTATCTTCCCTCTCATGTTCATTCTATCACTCTTTCTTTCTCTGTCCCTTGGGCCATACTCTCTCCATCTCTCTCTCTCTCTCTCTCTCTCTGAAGATGCAGCTGTTCGGGGCGATGCCTTGCCCCTGTCTCAAGTTAGTAGGCATTAGTAGAGTGGGTGTGTACAAGCTTCGAGATCAAACATCTCTCCCAGTTTTCAGCTTTGCTTATAAACACTACTTTATTATGCCGTTTCAGCTCCGAGCCGCATGCAGAGACGGGGAGGCTTGAATTCTTAGTGAGATCATATACACTGCGAGCCTCGGAGATGAGCTACTTGCATATAGTAAAGATTTAATACTGGAATTGCACACACGGGTAGGCAGACCTCATACATAACTACACACCTAAGTGCTATTCTGAGAATTGCATAGGCTTTTGCTCACGTGGGCAGAATGGAAGGAAAACAGAAGTGTGAATGCATTTCTTCCAATTCCGAACTTAAACCCGATGCCATTAGTTCTTGCTGGATCTCGTTGTTGCAGATTGAGGAGGTTTTTCTCCGAAAGCGATTATTGTGTCGACCGAAATTTTTATTGCACACTATCTTGAAAATGATCTGTAAATTATTTCCAGGTAGCTGATAAAGCTTATGCAAATAAACAATCTTTTAAAAAATGGGGAGCAGAAAAAAACTCCAGAATATGCTTTCAAAGAGCAGCCAGGCTAAACATGAGCCATACACCAGTGTTGTTTTTCCACCATAATAAAGTGTAAACAGAATGACAGGAGAATTGTCAAAAAAATTTACAAGCTATGTATTGCCCAGTTTGAATGCACTGTTCTCAGAGCAGCTTTTAAGGTCAGTGTTAAATAAATAATATCTCAAACATAGAACCACTAATGAGCAACTGCGGCTCTATTTCAGTGGATCTCATTCTGGGGTTTTCATGGAAACCATACATTTGTAAAGTATAGAGTAGAAGGATCCCTCTGGGGTAGAAATAGCACCAATAAGAAGGTCAAAGGTCAGTTAGCCACAGGAGAAACTCAGACTCTTTGTTATCATTCATATATATGTATCACTACCAAAGGGCTTAACACTACAGTGCTTGGGGTAAATAGATCTTTGAGTTTCAAGAAGAGGAAAAATATTACACATTAGAAAGGGAGAAAAAAAAGAGTGAGAGTCCCAATGTCCCATATATCATGCATATTTAAGCTTGGGCTCATCAGTTCTTAGCTGAAAACTGGAAAATCTTTTATCTTTCATAATTTTTTTCATCTTATCTTATCTTATCGTAGCTCCTCACTGCAACATTTCCTGCATGTTGCATCCATGAAGAAACCTAGATGCTCAGAAGGGATGCATGGATTTCTACAATTTATCTACTACATAGCAAAACATCTGATCACTATCTCCTGCTTCTAAGTGTTTCAAAAACACTCTTAATCCCTTTTCACTTAAGGAACTATTTACGACAGCGACTTTAGCCTCTTCCTACCAACCATCCTTGCTGAACTTTAATTAGCCGGTTCTGTTGGACGTGACTTCTCTGTTTGCTCCGAGCGCTTGGGTTCGGACAGGCATTTGATTAATTACATCTACTTCACTAACTTACTCATTACACAACATGGTGGAGAGAAAAACGCATCCTGTTCACGATGCCAATCTCACAGAGGCAAAAAAGAGCCACTTCCCTAAGGGACAAAACGTGTGTGTGTGTGTGTGTGTGTGTGTGTGTGTGTGTGTGTGTGTGTAAGATACACACACTGTACATCTATTTTTCTATCACTTACTAAATGAGCCTCTTTCCTGCAAACAAAAGAAACACTCTTAATTTGTTCACAGAGCCCATCAGCATGGAAATGTCTCCAAACAATCCCATGAACCTGATGGAGGGGTTTAATAATCGGCCATGTTGAAACCTTGACCCTCTTTTTTTTTTGTTTTCTTTTCATCCTAGGCACTTGAGGAAAGGTAAGATGCTAATGATCCGAGTGTTTCGGTGTTAATGTCTCCTCTCTCGCTTCTCGCCTCTTTAATCACACACTAATTCCTCTCATGAAGATCTGAACAATAGCTCACATTCGCTTTTACTCTCAACTCTCACCATGGACCATCAGCCTGCTTCACTAATCACTACACTCATCCTCCAGTGCAGAGAGAACGAGGGAGAGGTGGGGGATATTACGAGTTCTAATGATGTGTGTTCTTCCACTCATTAATAAGGAAGCTTATTAACTGTGATTATGAGCGTCGCATGTGTCAGAATTCACCAGCACTTGGGAAAAACGGCTAGGGAGAGATTGTAAATAAACGGAGGGAGAGTGGAGTGGGTAAATGGACAGAGAGAGAGTGGGAAGACGAACAGAGGGAGAGGGAGAGAGGGTATATGAATAGAGGGAGAGAGGGTAAATGACAAACGCAGAGCGGGTGAATGAACAAAGGGAGAACGGGTGAATGAATGGAGGGGAGAGGGTATATAATGGAGGGAGTGCAGGTCAATAAACGATGGAAAAGTGCGTAAATGAGAGAGAGAGTGTAAATTAAACAAAGATCAAAATGTTAAATGAACAGAGGAAGAGAGGGAAAAAGAATGAAGCGAAAGCAGGAAAATGAGTAAATGAACAAAGGGTAAGTGGGTAAACGAATGGGGAGAGAAAGAGTGAAATGAAAAAGAGTTAAATGAACAGAGGGAGAATGAGTAAAGGAACGGAAGGAGAGCGTGTAAAGAAAGGTTTGGCTTATATATCTATCTCTATATATATATATATCTCTCTCTCTCTCTCTCTCTCTCTCCTCTCTCTCTCTCTCTCTCTCTCTCTATATATATATATATATATATATATATATATATATATATATATATATATATATATATATATATATATATATATATATGAATGTGTGTGTGTGTGATAGAAATCACTGTTTCTGCTTCATAATAGAGAGTTGTCCGGCGGATACTGCAGATATCAGTTCTGAATTATTTACCATGCTACCAGAGGATTTCTTTCTCTCTTTCTATATCACTCAGACACACACACACACACACACACACACACACACACACACACACACACACACACACACACACACACACACACATACACAGAACTTCATACTTAGGAAAAAGTAAAAGCTGTAAGAGGTCCAGGAAGAGGAGCAATGTACGGTCGTCTGTTTAGCACGTGTGTGTGTGTGTGTGTGTGTGTGTGTGTGTGTGTGTGTGTGTGTGTGTGTGTGTGTGTGTGTGTGTGTGTTTGTGTGTGTGTGTGTGCATGACAGATGCATTTCGATTGCCTTGACATCTAATGAACGTCCAAAGTAGAAAATGAGTCGCTGAAAAGCAATTGACTGACCCCCGTCATTCCTCACGCATGCACTGACCCGTGAATATTTCATTATAGAGGAGAGGCGTGTGGAGCATACCAATGCAGAGGGAGACGGGGGTGGCCCATTTACAGGGTGCACCGGTCAACTGTCACAAGCTTCTCGTGACTTGTTTTCTCTTCCCTGCCTGGTGTTAACTGTATGTGAGGTATGATGGTGTGGGTTTAATGCAGGGACCCGAGTGAAAAGGGACCTCGCAATGAAAGAGGTGTCTGAACCCGAAGGAAAGAAAGAGAGAAAATTGATTGTTCAGTACATAACAAGATCAATTATTTCCTGATCAAGAATGGTTTTGCATAAATTATTAGCCCAACCCCTATCTCTTAAGGTTTCCTCCTCCTGAGCTTGATTCTTGTTTCTTCAAAGAAAGAAACATTTTCTACGATACACACATTTTTCTGGACAGGCAGGAAGCTGCGGTCAAACTGAGCAATCAGGGAGAAGGGCCTTAGTCAGGGAGGTGACCAAAACCCGATGGTCACTCTGAAAGAGTTCTAGTGTTTCTATGGAGAGAGGAGAACCTTCCAGACAAACAAGCATATCTGCAGCACTTTACCAATCAGAACTGTATGGTAGAGTGGCCAGACTCAGTAAAAAGCACATGACAGCCTGCCTGGAGTTTGCCATAAGGCACCTGAAGGACTCTCAGACCACGAGAAACAAAAATTTAACTCTTTGGCCTGAATGCAAAGCATCATGTCTGGAGAAAACCAGGCACTGCTTAATACCATCCCTACAGTGAAGCATGGTGGTGGCAGCATTATGCTGTGGGGATGTTTTTAAGCAGCAGGAACTGGAAAACTGGTCAGGATCGAGGGAAAGATGAATACAGAGCGTCTGCCAAATGCTTTAAATGTGAAGTGATTTGAATACTTTCTGGATGCACTATATATCTTAATTTCCTTTCATCTCATTAATTACATTTCTGTCACTCCATTTCTTTCCACCCATCCTCCCATTTCCATAATTTGTTTTCCATCACTCTTTGTTTCTTTTACTTTTTTTTTTTTTTACATCTGTTTATCTGTTCATTTCTGCCATTCCTTCCTTCCTTTCTGTTGTACTTCCATTCCAACTTTCTTACTTTATTTAATTTTCTTCCTACTTTCCATCCATCCATCCATCCATCCATCCATCCATCCATCCATCCATCCATCCATCCATCCACCAAGCCTTTTTCCATTTTCTTCTTACTCACATTATTTAGTTTTACTTCACTTACTTTACTTTACTTTCTTTCTTCACTTTCTCTAAACCCTAAAACCTATTTGGAAATAAAAAAATAAGACCACATATTTTGAAAGTCTGCTGGGCAAACACACAGACCAATAAAGAGAGAGAGAGTGATAGATATAGATAGAGGGAGAGATATATGTAGCTATCAGCAGGAAATAAAGCACCCATGTGTCACTCATCACCCCGGGAAGCCCTTCTGCACTTTCTTTTCCCTCCAAACTTTTCCCCTGCCTGCAGTACGGAGGTGTTCATGTGCACAGAGCCTTGAGGAATAAACGGCGCTCCGGCTGCTAGGGTTTTCACTCTCGCTCTCCCGACACTCACTGAGACTCGCTCCAGCTCCGGCCTGCAGTCATGCCAGCGCAGGGCTTTACAGCAGCAAATGAACCGAGTCACAGCTCAGTAGCCTATAGGAGCTAATGGAGAAGGGTTTTTGCAACACACACACACACACACACACACACACACACACACACACACACACACACACACACACACATACACACACACACACACACACAGAGCTATTAGTGAAATGTCTCCACACGTTCCGCTCAGAAAGGACTTTATGGCTTAAAGAAAGGAAGACTTCATTTCCTCCAGGGTTTGAAACGCGCGACATGCGAACACATAAAACTCCACACTATATCCCAAACATCTGTGTGTGCCGTCTGTGTGGTATAGTGAGGATCGAACCAAGAGCCTCCAGGGGAGGACGGAGTGGGGGAGTGGAAAAGAGAGAGATTTTAATTCTTCTTCTTCTTTCGGCTCCTCCCATTGGGGGTCGCCACAGCGGATCATTCGTTTCCCAACCCCCCCTGTCCTCTACATCTGCCCCTTTTAAACCTACTACCTGCATGTTTTCCCTCACCACATCCATAAACCTCCTCCTTGGTCTTCCTCTTTTCCTCTTTCCTGGTGGCTCCATCCTCAGCATTCTCTCACCCATGTCCCTCCTCTGCACATGTCCAAACATCTCAATCACAAGCAGTAGGAAGCAGATAGGATCAGCAGAACGTCTACATTAAGTTGTATAGTGTATATATAATAAGTTAACAGCAGTACAGTGTGAACAGAATGTGACCAATGTGAACGGAGCTTTTCCTAGAAATAGGTTGTAATGCACAGTGATGAACTGGTGTGAAAAACGATCAATGGTCTTTGTGATAGTATACACCACTGCTGCTACATGAATATAAAGTCTCACAACATTACAGAGAACGAGGCGTGTCATGAGCCTCACATAGAATACAGATTAACATGGCAGAGGTAGAGCTGCATCTCCCTGGAGACACACAGGCTTCCATCATTTGGTCTATTTGATCTGTTCCTTCACCATCACATCGACTCAGCTCATTTAGTAAACAATGTTTGATAGCAACAGCTTTTCTCTGGTGGAGTCACCAAATAAATCTGACACATACAACCAGTTATCAGATCAAATATTCACATACGTGTCCCAGTGATCTTTCAGATGAAGGAGAGTTTTAAAGTAATTAACAGTTTGATGTTGAACAGTTTTTAAATGAATCATAATTGGATGCTAATTTAGTTACTTGGTGTTGGGTAAAAAAAGGGCTGCTTCACATCATTAACACTGATTTAATATCAAACAAGTCATTCATAAGAGACGACTGATGGCACCTGCATTTATAGTCAAGTCAAGTCGAGTCAAGTAAAGTTTATTTCTATTGCGCTTTTCACAACAGACATTGTCTCAAAGCAGCTTTACAGAATTTTAAGAGTTAAGGTGAATGGTGTGTATTTATCCCTGATGAGCAGCTATGGCGAATGTGGAAAGGAAAAACTCCCTTACATGTTATAAGGAAGAAGCTTAAGAGAAACCAGACTCAAAAGAGAAACCTCATTCTAATTTGGGTGACATTCATAGCAACTAGTTTCGAACTGATAAATATTTAATTGTTAATCATAAATATAATAATATATTATGTGTCAGGCAGTCATGCATACAGTGGAATGCAAAATCATTGTACACCTATTAGAAAGCATGTAGCCTTCACACTTCTTTCCTTCACTGCCTTCTTCCATATGGATACATTTTCTGTTCTGATCTCAACCAGCCTGAGCAAAATACTAAAATACTGAGTAGGCACCAGACTCATTCTGCTCTGCTGTAGCAAAGATGCCCCTAAAGTACTGTTTAAGCTACAGTGATCGTTCTGTACACCAGTTCATCACAGTGCATTAGAATCTATTTCTAGAAAAAACTCAGTTCACATTTTCAGGTCACAGTCTGTTTACTGCGCTGTATATATATATATATATATATATATATATATATATATATATATATATATATATATATATATATATATATATATATATAAAGAGTGAGAGAGTGAAAGAGAGAAATACAGTATCTCACAAAAGTAAGTACACCCCCTCACATTTCACATTTCAGCAACTCGTCTTGGAAGACCTCTATATGCCCCTGGTCTTTACCATGGGGTGCCATGTTGAACATCCAGTGATCAGTATGAGAGAAATGGACTCAAAGCACCAAATTTTAACTTTCTCTAATACATGATACACAATTTGTACGATACTGTCAAGCAGGCAAAAACATGAACAATGATAGTTAAGACATGTGGCTTTGCATGGTTACATGACGATAACTGTACAATAACACTACACTAACACGGCTACTAGAAATAAATAAATAAACAAATCCATCGATCAGGAGTCCTAATGTGTTTTACAGCACCAGAGTTCAAAGTTAAGTTATTATTCTTTTTTAAATCAATGTAGAGTTAAACTGAATGATGTCAAATTTCTCTCTTAATTTTACTTTATTTTCTTATGAAAATGCAGCTTGTTGTATTACAGAGAAAGTGGAAATTCCTCCGCCCTGAAGATAGACAGCATAATTCCTTGATTTCTCACAGAGTGAAATTTACATGTAGGAGAATTACAATTATCCAAAAGGTGTTTAGACGGGTTGGAGTTCTATAGCAGGAGATCTTCCACTCCAGGCAATAGAAAGAATATCTTGTGAAGGGACAATGTAATGTTTGAAAAAAAAAAAATATATATACAATTGTGTGCTTCCGAATTTGTGGTTATAGTTTGGGGGAAGACGCACTCTGAAAAAGTCAGGTGTCCCAATACTTTTGTACATAAAGTGTATTTTTCAACCTTATTTTCCTTTTTTTATCACAAGATAAACATTTACAACTTTTATGGTGTGTAACCATCAAACAATTTCAATGACTTAATGCTACAGTGCTGTTGTAACCTGGCTTCTGATTGGCCAGTAAATGTCAATTGATTCTACCGCTACTAACACACTTGTTAGCCCAAATTTTCCAAATCACACTCCAAAATCTAGTGGAACATCTTTTTATTATAACAGGAAATGGGGAATAAATGTGGAATGCAATGTTAAAAAAAAAAACCTCCAAACGTATAGACAGCTGTCCAAAACTTTTGACCTTTAAAGTATACCTAAAGAACCCATATCCAGAACTCCAGAGTAACAGACATGAGCTGCCTCTAATCCACTCTGAAGTCAGTGTGTGTTGGACGCTCGGACGAGGACGAGCGCTGATCTTCTCTATCAGCACGACACTTTTACTGATCGGCGTTCTCGCGTTCTCATACACACCGTCTCTGCTGGATCTATCAGCCCAAGTGCAGCACATGAAATTATAATAACCCCTGAAACGCTCCAGCGACTAGCGCATGGTGTGAAATGTTTTGGCTGACAAGAGACACAGAGAGAGAGAGA
>JBCEWE010002129.1:0-17966 GCA_039877035.1 Silurus lanzhouensis
TCTCCAGGAGATGACAGGATCTGAAGCTCCCGCGTTGTGCATCCCAACAGTGTGTTTTGCGACACACTGCTGAGCTCCTCTGTGTATATGTGTGAGCCTGTCTGTGTTTGTGTGTGATTCAACCACCGCCTCTTCCTCTCCATCACTCTCCTCTCTTCCTCTCCTCCACTGCCAGCTTCATCCTGCACTCCATCAGGGTTGGGGGTGTGTTTATGGTAAGCGCCCAGCCTGCTCTCTCTTTCTCTCTCTCTCTCTCTCTCTCATTCCTTCAAAATCATCACTCTAAAACTCCTCCTTTGACAATCCTTCTTGCTTTTTCTATCCTCCTCTTTTCTCCTGGCTGTTGCTCTTTCTTGATGAATCATTGTCCCCTGGCTCAGCTTTGAAACCTGCTGGAGCCTGGAGTTGCATCCATCCTTTTTTTGCGCCTTTGCAGAACCATGGCTGAAATGATATAAGAGGCGATAAGAGGAGAACAGGGGGATGCTGAAACGTTCGTATGAAGCTCTGGGTCGTATGACAGCACATCCGTTCTTGTTTCAGAGCGTGTGCTTCCACTCACTGAGGATGACTGAGGATCCAGCTGCAGCACGCAGATTGAAAACGAAGCACAATCAGGATCGTGTTCTGCAGGTTGGTGTTATTGCTGTTCTCTGGATGCATTCAAGGAGAATTTTTTAATGCATGTATATCTACAGCTAATGCGATCATACGCATTTTCATATGTCACCAAGATGTTTCATTACCTTTAAAGATCTCGATCAAGGCCTGGAGGACTGCATAGACATTCTCCCAGATAGCTGCAAAAGCTTGGAGCAGACATTTTCACAGGAGGGATGCTCAAACTGTTGGGTTGATTTCTAGTCTTGAATGAGCTTGAATTCTGTTTGCTGAAAGATGTTTCTTTTCAGTCAGCTTGTCTGGTATAATCTATCTCTGATAGAAAAAAATACATTTATGGTCAAGATCTGCTTTTTGTGAAACCATTTGGTGCTTATTGATTTATTATGATCCTAATGTTAACATGCTGTAAAGTGCAGAAATAATCGATTCGATTCAGTCATTGAATCATAATCTATTCTAAAATCTGATCAGATTATGGTGATGTTTGACATCAGGGTTGTAATAAAGACTTTTAAAATGTGAGTATTAATTAGTGTTTATTTGTGAGTTTGGCTCATAAATATAAAGGAAGAAGTAAAAAATCGGATGGAAAAATATGTCTCGGGTTTAGAATTAGTTTGTATGTTCATGGATGTTTGCCTTAAAAAATCATTAAAAATCAAATTCTGATATCCTAGAAGTTCAGATACTTTTGGCACTTTTTTATAACCACTTAAACAGAAACTTTTTATATTCTATTATATTTTTTATATTTAAAGATTTAATACAATATTCAATCTGGACCACAACAGAAACATTTTCTGCATTTTTGTACTTATTTCTTTGGTTGTTTGTTTTTTACTTGTTCACACAATTCATTTAGTTTATCATTTCAATGTGCAAAATGTTTATAGCTTTGCAATTACTTCCAAAACTGTGATCTGATTTCAAATCAGTCTGCACCTGAACAACTACAATATATATGACAGCATAAAAGTTATCCAGATCTGACATAAAGTACCCATTATTGCACATTGTCCATCATCATAATGAATTAAATCTGAATGGAAGCAACATGATCACATGATCACTGACCCACCCAGGCTCTGAGGGGGATAAATCACAAACTGCTCAATTACTGATGCGCTTTCAAACGTACTTATAGTACAGCGTGTCTGAATCTGAATTATGAATGACAAGTACGACACAAATGCCCTCACAATGTCTCCCCAAGCAAAACATGCTGAGTCACAGTGCTTAGAGTTGATTAAAGGGTTAAATTACCCTTGTGGCTAAATTGTCTCATGCAGACTAGTACTAATCTGGCAATCCGGCCCACTTTGGGAATTCTCTCGCTGTTTATCATGAGGTTTCTGTGGAAACACTTGTGTTGTGCCTGGTAATTTCGACTCTATGAATATTTAAATGGTGAGACCCTTTTTTATGTAATTCAGTCTGCATCTGGCTGCAAATATGTATTACTATATTTTACAGCCATGCTTTTTTTTTCCGTTGCAGAGACATTTACATATCTTAAAGCATGCAGTTCAATTAGCATTTTTTTGGCCTACTGAGATTAAAACTCCTGCACTTTAAGCATCATGTTTAAAGGAATACTTTACTTTGTTACAGCACAGTCTAACCTGATCTTATCTACTGCATCTGTAGTGTATGAGTGAATAGTTTCAGCACAGTTCTGTTATAAGGAAATGATCAAAATGCATATTTGATTTATAGTCTTGAAGACATAAAACTGTATAGATAAGAAGACTAACATGCAGTTATTAGATTATGTAGATAAACTTTTATGAACTAAATAATATTAAAACTACCATATTTTTCGAACTATAAGCCGCTACTTTTTCCCACGTTTTGAACCCCGCGGCTTAAACAACAAAGTGGCTACTTTATGATTTTTTCCTGGGTTTTTCTTGGTTTCACAAACTTCAAGCCAAAAAACTAAGCGACATAACATTAGACCAATGAAATTTCCGAACGGAAACGAAAAAATGCACCTCACCTGTGTTCTGAGCTGCACGGCATCGGGAGAAAAAACTTTTTTTTAAACGCACGACGATGCCAAAAGATAAACTCTCGAAAGAAATAGTTGTGAAAGGAAGGAGAAAGACAGTGAACAATGACTTTCTTGGTAGGCTACTGTTTAGATACAAGCCGTTGTAATGCGTTGAGTCTGGGTTAAGGGAGAGCTCGCTAACTCCAGTTGCAACAGAAATCATATACAGTGAGGAAAATAAGTATTTGGACACCCTGCTATTTTGCAAGTTCTCTCACTTAGAAATCATGGAGGGGTCTGAAATTGTCATTGTAGGTGCATGTCCACTGTGAGAGACATAATCTAACAAAAAAAATCCAGAAATCACAATATATGATTTTTAAACTATTTATTTGTATGATACAGCTGCAAATAAGTATTTGAACACCTGTCTATCAGCTAGAATTCTGACCCTCAAAGACCTGTTAGTCTGCCTTTAAAATGTCCACCTCCACTACATTTATTATCCTAAATTACATGCACCTGTTTGAGGTCGTTAGCTGCATAAAGACACCTGTCCACCCCATACAATCAGTAAGAATCCAACTACTAACATGGCCAAGACCAAAGAGCTGTCCAAAGACACTAAAGACAAAATTGTACACCTCCACAAGGCTGGAAAGGGCTACGGGGAAATTGCCAAGCAGCTTGGTGAAAAAAGGTCCACTGTTGGAGCAATCATTAGAAAATGGAAGAAGCTAAACATGACTGTCAATCGCCCTCGGACTGGGGCTCCATGCAAGATCTCACCTCGTGGGGTCTCAATGATCCTAAGGAAGGTGAGAAATCAGCCCAGAACTACACGGGAGGAGCTGGTCAATGACCTGAAAAGAGCTGGGACCACCGTTTCGAAGGTTACTGTTGGTAATACACTAAGACGTCATGGTTTGAAATCATGCATGGCACGGAAGGTTCCCCTGCTTAAACCAGCACATGTCAGGCACGTCTTTAGTTTGCCAATGACCATTTGGATGATCCAGAGGAGTCATGGGAGAAAGTCATGTGGTCAGATGAGACCAAATAGAACTTTTGGGTCATAATTCCACTAAACGTGTTTGGAGGAAGAAGAATGATGAGTACCATCCCAAGAACACCATCCCTACTGTGAAGCATGGGGGTGGTAGCATCATGCTTTGGGGTGTTTTCTGCACATGGGACAGGGCGACTGCACTGTATTAAGGAGAGGATGACCGGGGCCATGTATTGCGAGATTTTGGGACAACCTCTTCCCTCAGTTAGAGCATTGAAGATGGGTCGAGGCTGAGTTTTCCAACATGACAATGACCCGAAGCACACAGCCAGGATAACCAGGGAGTGGCTCTGTAAGAAGCATATCAGTTTCTGGCGTGGCCTAGCCAGTCTCCAGACCTAAACCCAATAGAGAATCTTTGGGGGAGCTCAAACTTCGTGTTTCTCAGCGACAGGCCAGAAACCTGACTGATCTAGAGAAGATCTGTGTGGAGGAGTGGGCCAAAATCCCTCCTGCAGTGTGTGCAAACCTGGTGAAAAACTACAGGAAACCTTTGACCTCTGTAATTGCAAACAAAGGCTACTGTACCAAATATTAACATTGACTTTCTCAGGTGTTCAAATACTTATTTGCAGCTGTATCATACAAATAAATAGTTTAAAAATCATACATTATGATTTCTGGATTTTTTATTTTTTTTTAGATTATGTCTCTCACAGTGGACATGCACCTATGATGACAATTTCAGACCCCTCCATGATTTCTAAGTGGGAGAACTTGCAAAATAGCAGGGTGTTCAAATACTTATTTTCCTCACTGTAAGCACAGACAGGTTTCCAAAACTCTTGCTTTTTTATTTTCCTTGGCAACAGCGTTGAGGTTTAGTCAAAGAAACTTAGAAATGAGCATCAGAAAATAATAAGGACATAATCCTTGTCTTACACACACGCAGTAATACCGGAAGAATGCTGTGCCAGGCTATTCCCAAAATACCGCTATGCTCCTAAGGAAGCGCAACATATTTTATCCGTTACACCGTGTGTAACGTGTCCTTTGTTAAAGCCTGTGTAAAGTACATTAGTGTAGCGGCTTATAGACAGGTGCGGCTTATTTATGTTAAAAATAAAAATATTTGTAAATTCAGTGGGTGCGGCTTATATATGGGTGCGCTTTATAGTCCGGAAATTACGGTACATGAATGAAATTTAGGATGAGAAAGTCTTACCAAACTTTGTTCTTGTCCACTTTTGAGTGTCCACGATGAAGAAAAACAATTAAATTACAGTTGTATTCACTATTCCAAAAGGTTTTGTAGCATCCTTACTTCATCCAATAGAAACTACAATGCTTCCACTTCCTTAAACTAGGAACATACAATCATTAGTACATTTTACAGTTTATTTATGGTATTTGGCAGGTGCCCTTGTCCAGAATGGCGTAGAGTTATTTTACTTATTTCAGACAGCTAAGCAATTAAGCAATTAAAGGTTAAGAGCCTTTTAAAAGCGCCCACAATGTTAGCTTGGTAGTGCTGAGATTTACATTTCCGACCTTTTAATCAAAAGTACAATTACTGAGATATCACTTCGCTAATCATAAATTCTTCAGTGTAAAAATAACAGAAAAAATATCTTTGATGGAATGCATTCTACAAGAATCTCTACAGATTATCAACTGATCTTCGACTTCCATTAAAACTAATTGTTAAGAAAAATAATTTTTTTGAAATCTTTGCTCTCTATAATTACACGCATGAATGGTAGAGATTAGTGTGACTGAGGCTGAAATATTCTTTTAAAATTTTAATTATCATCCTATCTTAACAAAAAAAGCATAACTAAAAGTCTTTGGTATTTAGTGGCTATTAAACTGTAATTTCAGCTTCATGTATGTAATTGAGCTGTACTATAGGTCTTTCTAAACAGACTGATGCCAGAAGGAATTTCCCTTTCACCTTAGCCAATGATCCACAAAATACACCCAGCTCAACTGAGCTGAACCATTCCATGTTCATCACACTGACAGCAAGACCGAGGACAGAGAGAGAGTGTTATTGCAGACATGTTGCCTCCGGTATCACAATTTATATCTCTCTACCTATGTGTTATGGACACATACAGTTGTTTTTAATCCCAAATAATATTGACAATATTTATTTTAAATAAATTTGGTATCATAAATATTAATAATTATACCTAAGAACTGCTCTTTAAAACTGTCCTGTGCTCAGCACATGCATCTTATTTCCAAATATTTGTTATGAACATCAGTTCAAAACACTTAGTACTTACTGTAAAAAAAAAAAAAAAAAAAAACACAAATTAAAAATACTTAACCATGCCTCTTACTAAACTTGTTAATAGTGTTCTTTGCTAGTTGTATATTTCTTTCTGACAGACATTTCTTTTATCCAGAGCAGTTCAATAGGTTTTCCTTTCACCCAAAATAAGTATCCATACTTCCCTGCTCCTAAACCACCCCAAACCATTAAGCTTCCATGTTTGATCCTCCATGTTTGACTGTTGCTGTGAAGAGTCTGCTAGCATCTTCTCTCCTGTTCCCTCTCTTACACAAGTTCTATCAAAGCAAGAAAATCAGAAATTTGGACTCTTTGGAATCTTGTGTTTTTTTCCTTTCACCTAATTTGTTGAACTAAAACAAAAGGAACATGCACGTGTCTCAATTAAAGACTAGGTGTATCCAAACCTTTGACGGCCGCTGTAATATCAATATGTGAAGTCTGACAAAAAAAGATGGGTTACTTTTTGACCCTGGTTAGTCTCAACATTTCTTTCTTGGGCTTTCAGGAGGTTATATAGATAAAACGTATATGTGCAATACATCACCATAGTACACTGCATGACATCTCAGCAACATTACCCTCATAAAATGGCACCAGGTGTTTTTGTGCATTTTTTCCATGCATTATGTTTTTCCAGGAGATTTGAATTTAAGGCAAATTGTGCGTTTTTGTGCAAATGCTAAGGGAAAGAAAATGCGAAAGTATAATTAGTTTATGAAAAGCTTAACGACTGTTTGAACTGTTTTGGCCGAGCTTTCCTCAGTGTTCAGCTTTTTTTTTTTTTTTCGAAAATGACCTTATAAGGAGATTTGTTTACCAAATTAGTTTGTTCTCCTCTGTCAACTCAAAATCTGATTGGTTAAAGCATCACCCTTCAAATAACATATACTGTAAGCTGCAGGACCCTGCACAGTTGATTCTGAAGGCCTCACGGCAGATTCCTTTGACCCTGGCAACAAGTGATAGCTGAAATATGATTGGATGGATACTCTAATATAAATAGACTCTACTAGAGGCAGCACGACTGAAAGAAAAATTAAAAATGGAGAGAATAGACTACTGGGAATAATTTAATACATATTAATGGACAAAAATCTATCAAAACACAATTCAATAATTCTGTGTTTAGGCCTGCAAAGAAGGCTTTGCTAACCCCTACTTTAGGGACCACTGCCCTAAAGTATCCAAAAGGCACAATAAGTCATGTAAGGGGAGTATTTTTATCAATAACCTGAGATCTGATTAATAATAAGCATTAATAAGCAGCATTGAAATGTTGTTTCCTTTCACACAGTTTTCATCAGCATTTAACTGTGCTTTTTCAAGTATTTATACATTTTAATTACCTACACTGTCGTCTCAACCAAAAATATCAAGATTTTAAATGTACTTCCTGTTTTCTAAGACTGCACAAGACCGCAATTAGACCAGTTTCGCTAGAGACGCATAGTGAAGTGTCAGGAATGATTTGCAGCTGGAATATAAAAGCTCATGAATGCGGATGAAAGAAAGGTGGAAAAATGCAATCATTTAACTGCAAAAGATTGGGCTGTTAGCCGTGAATTTATACTGTTGTTCAAGCTTATGGGGAATGAATTTTAAAACAATTCCCTGATGTGCATGCACACATGCTGTGTATAGTGCACTTTCTTGCACTATTTTATTTTACATCGCTTAAAAAGTAATCTTTTTTTTTTTTTTCATTTGCCATATATTGTTTTCAGCCCAAACCTGTTTGATGTCTGAGGTAAAGTTAGAGGGTGTTTTAGTAGAACTGCAGTGGAGATAGTGTAGGATTGTGCAAACTATTTCACATATCACTTGGCTTGATCTTATACACTTGATAAAGAAAAGAAACTACAGTTCCTTCTGACAAAACTATTCCAAAAAGAGGATTCACTACTAAAATTTCCGAAAGAAGTGAATGAATGTTTGTCAGTATGAAAGCATGAAAGTTCTTCCGGTGTGTGTTGTGTGCATGTTATGGTACGATGGAGTGGAATAATAAACAGGACTGTACTGTACTTCACATGCAGCATTCCAGGGTTTTCTACAGATTTCAGGTCAACCATTACTCTGACTAGGGTAAAATGGTTACTGGAAATAAATGAATGAATCAATGAATCAATGGCACAAAATGGGTATTTGCAAGACAATGTTCTGAAGCTTTCAGGCTTCTCTTTAATGTTACTTCATCAGTTTAGCTGCTAAAGCAGGAAACAACTAATACAGAACTTGGATGTTGAACTGAAAAACAGGAAAAATATATAATTGTTTTATTTTATTTGGACTATATGATTGTTATTCTCCATTTCTATTACAGACAACTTTCTTTCTTTCTTTCTTTCTTTCTTTCTTTCTTTCTTTCTTTCTTTCTTTCTTTCTTTCTTTCTTTCTTCTAGTTGTTTTTTTTCTTTGCTTGTTATTCACATTAAGCTACACACTTAAGAGCTACATCATTCTCTAAAGCAGTCTCAGATCAGCCAAATTGCCCAGATATGTGCGTGACTCGAGTTACATAGCTGTGGTTTCTAAGATTTGCTCATCACTACTGCTTAGGGAAATATCACATGTAGATAAGACTGAAGAGAACACGGAAACACACACAGATTCACACATTTTTACTCCTGAGTGACTATGAAACTGTAATTATAAAATCAATTCTGTCTACGACAAAGGTTTTGATTCAATAGAAAATATGATGCAAAAAGCAAGACAATAAATGTAGAATATATACGAAAAATGTATTGCATCATTTTACACGCTTTTTTACACGCATCATTTTAGACTGTATAAGACTGCAGAAAGAACATCACTTATAATCTTATACTCCAGTGCTCATGTTAGCTCTCACTCTCCAGTGTTCTGCATTGTTGAAAGATTTATGATCAAACTCTTGATGTCACCCAAAATGAGGATGGGTTTCCCTTTTGAGTCTGGTTCCTCTCAAGGTTTCTTCCTCATAACATCTAAGGGAGTTTTTCCTTGCCACAGTCGCCACAGCTTGCTCATCAGGGACAAATTCACACCATTCACCTTCACTGTTGATTTGTGTAAAGCTGCTTTGAGACAATGTCTGTTGTGAAAAGCGCTATACAAATAAACTTGACTTGACTTGACTTGACACGCTCTAAATAATATAAAATGTATGACTTTGCTTTTTAGAAAATGTGGAAGTGCTTTCTTGTTCTGGATACTTACAGAGGTAATGCAGAGGAATTGATATTTTAGACACAAACAGCATTCTCAATTCAAAGTTGAGAATGAATTCAATAGCAACCCCCCTGTGGCTGTGTTTAATCCATTACCAGGGTTAATGTGACTGGGAAAAAAATGCCCTTCAGTACATTACTTGTTGTTGACATGGTGAATTGATTTCCATAATCACAATTTCAGTAATGGGAACAATTTTCCATAATTAAGCAATAGTCGATATGCTTTCAGTTGGGAGTAAGTAATAAGCATAATCATTATGACCTTTGATGAGAAGCTGAGAGATTTGTACAGTAGGTGCCACAACGTGTTAAAAAGTAACTCATGATTTTGTTTTCAAAAGCAGTCCCTATTTGCTGTCACGGTTTCTGGGTTGAAAGAAAAGGCGCCACATGTATGGGCTTCAAGGAGATTTGAGCCCTGTGTTGCTTATTATGACTTTCCCCCACTGAGCTGTTAGACGGATTATCTTTCTTCTAACCAAAATATGATTTACTAAGTATTGTGGACTGTTTTTTTTTTCTTCTGGATTCAAGAAATGCACAAAATTTTCCCTGTTATTCTCCACAAATAATTGTTTTTCTTATTAAGAATAATAATAATAATATTATTATTAATAATAATAATAATAATAATAATAATAAATAATAAATAATGATGTGATGTGCTTTTAGTGCAGCGTCTATATGGGATACACTTTTTCACTATGTAAATATAAGAAATACAATATGAATATGCTCTTATTGCTAAGTAATCAGCATTTGGGTGGATTGACATGGCCAGAGGAAAACCACATTTACAAAAGACACCAGTGAAACCACACTTTTTATAACAGCATGTCCTGCAGTGTTAGATTGTATACCAAGATATGTCCAACAAACAATCTCCTTTCATTATGTACTGTCAGAGCAGCTTTAAATTGTTGTTTCTTTACCACTTTATATTTTGTCTCTTGATGTTAATGAGACAATGCAGTGTAGCTTGCATGCTATTGAGAAACTGCAGAACACAAAGTCCTCTATCTTGAAGACTGCCCTGTGTTAAACTATAAAAAGTGCTGCAACTTTGTAAAAGTGTAACAGCATGATCCAACAAGTGTTATTACACTCACAGCAGTGATTTGATCATTGTTTCACATTTTTGGCAATTTATTTGTGAATGACACATCATGTTTTTTAACTGCTGTTAGTGTGTTGCTAGGGTCAAAGGCAGTGTTGGGCAGTACCGCGTTACTTTTGACAGTAACTAATACTGTAACGTGTTACTTTTACAAATAAAATAACTTCGTTACCGTTACCTTATGGTGCGTTACCCGTTACTTTTTTAAATGAATGAATTTCGGCTAAAGTGTAGACTACAGCCTAACCTGTTTACAGCATCGACGCATTGTGGGAGTGGTGGTTGAACCACTGTAAACGCGAAGAAGACTCTGTTTATTCAGGTCTGTGCGGCAGTAATGGCGAGTCGAGGCGAGAGCAAGACGAGTTTCTCAAAGTGGAAATATGATCATTATTTCACTTTATTTGAGTATAAAGGCAAAAACTTTTAAGTCAAATGTAAGTTGTGTATTTCTGGTTCAAAGCTTGTATCTACTGTGATAAACAGCAACTCCAATCTGTTGAAGCACCTCCAGGAACTCCATGCTAGAAGCTAGAAGCTAGAAGCAAACCTGTTTGCTGCTCTGACTTTAATAAAATTGTGTTTAAAAATTACTCTGTGTTTAAGTCAGTTTTGTGTTTGTAGACCATAACGCATAAAAGGGCATAATGGGGACATTAAAGAACGTTCTTTAAAAAAGTAACTAAAAATTTACTTTTAACAGTAACACATTACTTTTTGGTGTAAGTAATCAACAAAGTAACGGAGTTACTTTTTGAATGAAGTAACGAGTAACTGAAACTAGTTACTATTTCTTAGTAACGAGCACAACACTGGTCAAAGGTATCTATCTGCCTTGAGCCTTCACAGTCAGCAGCTGCAGGCTATTGCAGCGTTTAGTTCATGCTGCTTGATAGCTTTAACCAATCAGATTGTGAGTTTGTGACACTGAGGCCTAGAAGGCATCCAATAGTGTCTGCATTTTCACAACATTCGTTCGGAGAGCCCACTAGTCAACTCACAAACCTCATCTGTAGAAAACTGCCCAAAGTCAACTTTATTTGTGTAAATTTAATAGCCGTTTTATCATTTCACAATGGCTGACAAAGGGGAAGAAATTGATTTGGTCACAGATATGCTTATAAAGACATTAGACATCATTAAGAAATGTCAGTCAAAACAGTCCAAAACAGTTGTTAAGCTTTTTCATGAGCAATTTATACTTTTATGTTTTCCTTCTTGTCAGATTTGCACAAAATCTGCCTTAATTTGGATCCCCAGAAAAAACATTAATGTACGGAACAAATGCCCAACAATGCATGAAAAAAAAGCATTTTATGAGGTTAATATTTATGCTTCTGCTAGAGATGATGTATGTGAGCGGTGCAGCTGTGCCTGCAGAAAACGAGTTTTCAAAAGGAAACTTGTTGAATTGTGCTCATTGATTTTCTTGCTTTGGTAATTCTTTCTGCATGAGATACCTGTCTGTAACGCAGTGCTCTGTTATACTATTTCTGTATGATTTTGTCTATTGATTTAGGTAGGACACCACTGCATTACTTGTATCTGAGAACCTAAAACCTAAACTGTTGGGAAACCTACTGACTGTTACACAGTGCAGGCACTTGAGACTCCTATAAATGCTACATAAAGATTTTCTGTTATTTGTCTCCTGGTAAATGTTACATAAACTACAGTAAACCTTTTCATACAACTTTGTGTTTGTTAAATGCTTTCACTCAGATATTTATTATTAGCTTTAGATCATATGGTGCATATCCATTGCAATTCCCACAATGAGTAAGCTCTGAATTTAAAGAGCAGCACTGGTGCATAGTAATTATTAACTATTGTTCACAGTGTACAATCCTAAACAATACATTTCCTCTAAACACCTACTGCTAGACCGTAGAATTAATTAAGAATTTCTGTAGAAATGCTGAACCCAAAGAAGGCCTTGTGGAGGACTGATCAGGCCAACAGATTACATTTACTGCAATGAGTTTGCACAGTGCAGAAAAATGCTGCTTAAACATAAAACACATGCTGGCATACACATGCATTTATTATATAATAGATATTTAGCACGTGTCAACATCCACTTGCCAACAAGTGAGATAATTGTAATGTAGAAGATTTCCTGCTTGCATTTTGAAAGCATGCCAGTTACAGTAGCGCTGAACATGGCTTTTTGAACCCTTCAAAAAATATTCCTACATCCTTTATACATGAAAAAAAAAAAAAAAGCAGAGTTGAGCTGAGTTTTGCTTTCTGAATGCAATGAATAATGATTGCTGTTTCATAATAGAGCACTTGGGTTCATTTTAGATGCGTATTTGGATTTTGTTTTAATGTTTGCGGTTTGTTAGTGCCAGCAGTGTGAAAACCATTAGAGGGACAAAAAAAGAATTAGATATTGTTTGAACTTACTAATATAGCACTATTTACAGTAATTATCAGGGGCCAACAAGGCCTTTTCTGCAGGGCTCAGAATCACTGACTTAGTTTTTATATATATATGACTTAGTTTTTATATATTTTATATATATATATATATATATATATATATATATATATATATATATATATATATATATATATATATATATATATATATATATATATGTATGTGTGTGTGTGTGTGTGTGTGTGTGTGTGTGTGTGTGTGTATTTCAGCTGTACCATTTGCACTGCGGGCTCCTGTAGTGTAAAGTACATTCAAGCTGGTTTAGCAGACAGCGGGTTGGTGACCACAGGGCCATCTGTAAGGCGTACAATCATTTTAGCATTTTCACCTCCTTTGATTAGATGTTCAGAGAGCACACATAGTGCACATAGTCAAAGCTAGCAAATTGCACAAGCTCAAATATATTCATGTAGACTTCATATGGCTGTTTGTTTATTCCACAAAGGCCATTTTCAACACTGATTTTTCACGGAAAGCTAGACATTGTGAAATAAGTTCAGATGAGCTCTGAATGAAAGTGCAACACTGGTGCATAGTAATTATTAACTATTGTTCACAGTGTACAGTCCTAAACAATACATTTCCTTTAAACACATACTGCTAGACCATAGAATTAATCATACTAAGCATTCCTGCAGAAATGCTGAACCTAAAAAAATCAAGAATCATTTATTATTTGCCACTTTCTTTTCTGTACAATTTGCACAAAACACACACAATTTGCCTTACTTTTAAATCCCCAGAAAAAACACAATATTTGGAAAGAAATGCACAAAAATGCATTGAAAACCCAGGGTCATTTTATGAGGTTATTATTGATGCTTCAGCTAGAGATAATGTAAGTGGTGTACAGTGGTGCAGCTGTCTTGTAGTGAATTGTGTTCATTGGGTTTATTGCTTTATTAATGCCATTCATTCTCACTGTATGAGGTACTGTGTGTGATGCAGTACTTCGATTTACTGCGTATTTGTATAACATTGTTGGTTTCTATAACAGTGGCACCATAATGATGGTATTAACAGGTGAATTGACACCACTGAAGGCTTAGGTGGGAAATGCATAACCTGCCACTAGTAACCACAGTATTTAGCTTAAAAAATATCCACGGACATGTATATAAACACATACATCTCAAATCCTGCACTGTTACAGACAAGGTGAAGATTGGTTTCTTTTAGAATGAGCTACATATTTAGCTTTTGCAGTGGTGAGAAACGGTTTCACCTCTAATCATTTCTGACATTTTACTTTCATTGTTCTTACAAAGTATGTGGCACATAATTGAAGTCACAAATTCTATAGGATAATGTTGTATGCCTTGTTGTGAAGATCACTCTAACAGCAAATGGATCTAAATCTGAAGTGTGACTTTCAACAAGGACATATAGTGAACATTTTATCTAGTCTATGGTTGTAGCATTGATGTACAGCTTACATACTTTGTAATCGACAATTAGTTCCTCTTTCACCAAGGAACATGGAAACATTAACTAAGGGTTACTAAGAGGAGTATCCAGAGCGAATACTCTGTGTTAATGCTTATGGTGCTGCATAGCTCAAATATTTGGCTGTATAGTGTACATTTCATATTTACCTGTTTAACTGTCTGCGATAATGGACAGTGTGTGTCCTAATAATGTTTAAAAAAACGATTATTTTGATAATTGAATAATCAGACAATATATATATATATAAACAAAGGTCAAGCAATTTGTGTAAATCAACATTTGTATTGAATTTTGCAGATGGCAAGTGAACAACTCTGCCTAGAAAAATCTATATAACATTTAATACAACATTGTTTTTACCATTTTGTTTTACAAAAAATACACAGATATTTTGTTCAGTTGTGATGATAAAAGCATCTAGAATATATGTGTATAAAACACCTTCTCCTGAACACAAACTGACACACACTTCTATCCTTTATTACACATTTTGCCTCCCTCTGCTCAGTTTCCAAAGAAAAAATGTTTATTCAGGTACTGAACTACATTATTTAAAAAAATTTGCTGGACAGCTACAATGTGATTATCGAGCTGGCGAGAACTACAGCTCTGTAAATAGGACATATCTTCCATATCCTTGCCAACCACAGAGAGAGCATATGTCTCAACCTTCCAGTAAAGCGAAGATTTGGCAATTTTACAGTGTTGGACATTCACAGTGACACAGACTGGATTGAGATTGCTATAAAGTAACACATACCTTTATTAGATTTACTTGTAATCAGGCTCTTGGTAAACTAAGTGGGAAATTAGTGACGAGATTTAAGTTTTTTTAGTTTTTTTTTTCTAGAAGCTAATGCTTATAAAGTTTTATTGTGACCACTGCCCTTAAAGTATTTTATTACTGCATACATCAAGAAAATAATCATGCCATGAAATCTGAAGCTTTTATTAGTTTCTCATGTGCAGTATTTCTCAGTGATATATGGCAAGTTCAAAAGTGCTAATGTGTGGGCATGTGCTGATGTGAAATGTTAGTAATGTTTTAGATTGAAGATGCATATACACCTTTTTCTATATTAATATCAAATTACTTTTGGTTTCTGTTTTTTATGTTTTAATAAATGATTTTACAATATAAATATATAAAAATACTTTCTTATTTTCTGTAATACGTAATAAGGGTATATTCAGACCTTTTTAATGTGATGCGATGATGGAGATCACCGTGGAATTTTTTTCTAATTTTGAAATAGTTATATTAAAATTATATTTTCTTTACCCCATTCCAGGTAAACATATTTGTTTTTTGACCATGTTTCTAATGCTCTTCTATTAAGTATGTAAAGCAGCTCAATTATGTCTAGGTTGTGTGATCAGAGGCCTATCTATTGCAGACTGTACTGTGTTTTTCCCCGTGCAAATATCGTTTGCACAGCATTGCGGTGTGTTTTGTATAGAGAAGATGTGCCAGATTGAAAATCAATCACACCTGAGGGTAAAACAGAATACATGGAGGTTATTGATTTTTTAGTTTACAAAACAAGGATGCTGGAAAGCCAAACCATTGCATTGCACTCATGTTGTTTGATCTTTTTCAATGAAACACATCTGTAAAATATTTTGGCAGAATGAATATAATTTCCAGCTGTATTGCTTTTCATTCTCATCATTGTGTTGGCAGAAGTGTCACAATAAAATGCAAAACTGTCTATTTAAAGCTCTACAATACTCTGTGGCATGGTAGTCAATGGTTATATTATAACTTAGAGCTCACACCAGGACCAGTTTTTGGTCATGCACATTGTCCTCATATTACACTGTCAGTATTTGTTATTTCAGGTTTCCCAGGCCTGATTGCTTTTCTGTCTGAGGTCAGTAAGATTTACTGAAAAGCATTACCCTGAAAAGCGTGTTAAAGTGTGTAATTAAAAACAACATCAGTGCTGTTTGTTTATTAAACTCCATGTAAATACAGTTTTTTTTATTGCTAGTGTGTGGGAGAGAAATCTCATGTAAGCTTCAGTTCTAAGCTCACCTTTAGCCCCTAGCGAATATTAATGCATGACTGAAAGCCATGTATTAAAAAGCAGGATGTGTGTAGTGAGGTTTAGCAGCCAAGTGAATAATGATTCATCCTGTTCTGCCAACCATTTGAATCGAATAGTGAGATTTAAAACTTTAATGGTCTGTTTCCAAAGCTATTCTGCAATGCCTCTGTCAGCATCCTGAGCCTCTCTTACAATCCTGAGCCTCTCTTACCATCCTGAGCTCTCTTTAGAAGGGAATTAAAAATTGGGAGAAGTAAAGAGATTACATCATAGAAACTGAAGTGGAAAATCTGTGATTCTCTAAAGTTGACATTAAAAGTGACATTGAAGGCCAACGTACACCGAGATCTGCATGATCTAATTTTCTAGGTGTAAATTATTTTATAAAGAGATACACACTAAACTCTTCCAGCTTGTCTTCTATGTTGAGTGTGTGTTATGTCTTTTTTGCAATCTGGGTGGGTGGGAAGATGTAGCTGACACTGACCAAATTCAAACCGGGATCCTTCAAACCTCAGGTCATCCCTGAGAAGGGTGCGGCCGGCAGAGAGCCACCACCATGCCAAGAAAGCACCAGTGGCGGGGAAAGGGGAGCGGGCGATGCCATGGTGCTCTTCAGGCAGCCAATGAGGAACTGAGGGCCAAACTTACAGACATCCAAATCGAACTGCAGCAAGAGAAGACAAGGTGAGCAGAAACAGTGATTAAATGTTCTTTTATTTTCAGCATGGATTTTAAGGGGCCCTTGTTTATAACAACAATTATTTACCAAGTTACTGATCTCTAAATGCTGAACACACATTTTTTATTTTGTTCGCTTACTACTAGGACTGCTTAAGGACTGATTGTAGTTGTGTATAGTTTCCATATAGTTTTGGAGTCTGATGGTCTTTGATAGTCTTTCTCCCTTATAGTTATGCTTATCAGATCTTTAATCTGTTTAATGTAATAAACAGCTCTATTATTTATTTAATTGACCAAAGAGATAGAACCAGCAAAATCTTTTACAATATTGCAGTCATATGCACTAAAATACATTTATATCATGCAATGGGTAGCATTGCTGCCTTACAGTTCAAATATATTTTGATTATGTGCTTGAGTGTGCATTGAGTGTGCATTGGTGTAATTCTCAGTGTTATTTTGTCTCTCCCACTCCTTCCAAAAGCATTCCAGTAGGTGGACTTGCTTTGCTAGATTTGCCCCAAAGTGTAAATGAGTGTGCATGGTGTCCTGCAATAGACTGGTGTCCCATCAGGTATGTCCTACCCCGTGTTTTCAGGGTGCCCCGTGTAACCTTCTCAGGTTTACTGCTTAATGAAGATCATAAATTGTATTAAGCCACAAAATTAAACTCAAAAGAAACGTTAAAAAGGATTAGACATCAATGTTAATAAATCATCGTTCTTGGGCTGTGATATTTGAGATACAGGTCTGAAATATTAGATGTCGGGGTAAACAGCTGTGAGCTGATTCACGGTCAACTCATTTGCATTCACTGAAATTTTGAAATGATCAATATTGCAAAACTGTAAATGGTATGCATGTAAATCATGCACATGTTGACAGGAGTAATATTGGTTAGGCTACAGCCATGCATTAATCTGTGTATTGTGTTTAAAGCTACATTAATCTAATTATTGTAGAAACTCCGTCATGGTGTCAGTGTACTTTTTCTGCTGTGCCAGCTAAGTGTTTTCCGATATCATTATACTGTTTTTATTAATGGAAAAGGCACAAAATTGTCATAATAATCCGTG
>JBCEWE010002138.1:0-17953 GCA_039877035.1 Silurus lanzhouensis
TACACATGCCAATCCTGCACGGTTGACCAAATGAACACTGCGCACACAGACACACACACAACACACACACACACACGCACACACGCACACACGCACACACACACCACACCACACTCAGAGTCAAATGATGAGGAAAGAAGAAAAAGATAGAAAGATAGAGAGAGAGAGAGAGAGAGAGAGAGAGAGAGAGAGAGAGAGAGAGAGAGAGAGAGAGAGAGAAATAGCGATAGACAGAAATACAGATCTTATGCATGCGTTATGATGCCTTATGAACACTCACATCCAGGAAATGTTCATGAGTTTGTTGTCATTTGAGTATGTGAAACAAAAATGTGGAGTTCCACTGTATGACAATTATATGACTCTACAGAATGTATAGCCACGTTAAATTAAAAAGATGTTATTGTGACAGCTTATGACTGTTGGAATAAACAGTTATAAACAGGTTTGTGTGCTTTGTTTTATTCATGAGCTTTCTTACATTATTTGTGTCTATGAAACAAAGACGTGGAGTTACACTGTATGACAGTTAGAACAAATAGCTTGACATAAACTGAAGAATATTAACAAAATGCATTATTATTATTATTATTATTATTATTATTATTATTATTATAACAGCTTGTGCCTGTTGGAATATGAATGTATAAGCAGGTTTATGTGAGTAGTCAGGAAGGTCTTACGTAGCCTTTTAGCTGACTTACTTTCTCAGTGTGCTTACCAATGTTGAAATAAGCATTTATATCAAAATTAAATGATTTAATTGATTCATTGAATTCATTAATGAAACTAAATGGTTCCCTGTTAAATCTTTTTGAAAAAAATGTCTTTATATGAGCTTATGTATGCTTTATATGTATAAATAGATACACAAAAATCCATGGTTCTCTCTCCATGTCACCCCGTTTACTCTCTGTCTCTGTTTAGTTAAACATGCTCCTGAGGTACGAGTGATCGGTGATCCTTCGGTGAACATCTGGATGGAGTTCTCTTTGATTAGAGACACTCTGTGCAGCAGGAGATTCAGCTGGAGTTCCATGACCAGACTTTCACCCAAATGAGGATGAGGTCCGCTTTGAGTCTGGTTCCTTTAAGGTTTTTTCATCATAACATCTAAGGGAGTTTTCCTTGCCCCAATTTCCCCTAGGCTTCATCATCAGGAATAATTACACATCATTCACTTAAATTCTTAAATTCTGTAAGCTGTTTAAAACAACGTCCATTGAAAAAGTGCTATGGAAAAAAACTTGACTTGATTCAAGAACTTTTTGCGGTTGAATTTGGGACTAAAAATTAATATCAACAGAAAGAAAAAATAATGTACTTTACAGCTAAATTCTTTCTTCACATATCCCAGTGACGTTAGGAATCTGGGGTCAGAGCGCAGGGTCAGCCGCGATACAGCGCCCCTAGAGCACGGATGGTTCAGGGACTGTTCAGGGTTTCCTAAGAGTGGCAGATTGGCGAATCCAGGGCATGAACTCCTGACTTTCTGATCAGTAACTGAGAGCCTTAACCACTGGTGTCCAGTTTACAAGAAACAAGTCTGCATTCAGCGCATATCACTGAAAAGTACACCACAACAATGATGGAAATGCAATTAATCAACATTTGATGAAGATGGTTTACTTTTAAAGTCTGGTTTCTCTCAAGATTTGTTTATCATGAAGTCTCATGTGGTTTTTCCTTGCCACAGGCTTGCTCAATTGGAATAAACCTAAAGCTGCTTTGAAACAATGTCCATTGTTAAAAATTGCTCTAAATATTAAACTGAATCGTATTGAATTCTTGCTTGAAAACCTGCCTGATTCATTCTGACACCTTTCTTCTGGGTCTTTTCAATTGAAGACCATGCACTGGTGCTGCAGATGGTTCCTCATGAACAGTCTAAAAATTCACAAGATTCCTGTGGAGGTTTACACTCAAGAACCATGAAGATTGACTGGAATTAATAGAAACAGTCAGTCATGGTTTACTTCTTCTTCTTCTTCTTCTTCTTCTTTCGGCTGCTCCCATTAGGGGTCGCCACAGCGGATCATCCGTCTCCATACCACCCTGTCCTCTACATCTGCCTCTTTAACACCAACTACCTGCATGTCTTCCCTCACCACATCCATGAACCTCCTCCTTGCCTTCCTCTTTTCCTCCTACCTGGTGCTCCATCCTCAGCATTCTTCTACCAATATAATTCATGTCCCTCCTCTGCACATGTCCAAACCATCTCAATCTCGCCTCTCTCACCTTGTCACCAAAACATCCTACATGCGCTGTCCCTCTAATAAACTCATTTCTAATCTTGTCCATCCTCGTCACTCCCAACGAAAACCTCAACATCTTCAGCTCTGCTACCTCCAGCTCCACCTCCTGTCTTTCACTCAATGCCACTGTCTCTAAACCATACAACATCGCAGGTCTCACCACAGTCCTATAAACTTTCCCTTTCATTCTTGCAGATACCCTACTATCACAAATCACTCCTGTCACTCTTCTCCACCCACTCCACCCTGCCTGCACTCTTTTCTTTACTTCCCTAACACACGCTCCATTACTTTGCACTGTTGACCCCAGGTACCTGAACTCCTCCACCTTCTCCACCTCTTTTCCCTGCAACCGCATCACTCCACTGCCCTCCCTCTCATTTACACACATGTACTCTGTCTTACTCCTACTGACGCTCATTCCCCTTCTCTCCAACGCATATCTCCACCTCTCCAGGCTCTTCTCAACCTGCTCCCTACTCTCACCACAAATCACAATATCATCCGCAAACATCATAGTCCAGGGAGACTCCTGTCTGACCTCGTCCGTCAACCTGTCCATCACCACTGCAAACAGGAAAGGGCTCAGGCCGATCCTTGATGCAGTCCAACCTTCACCCTGAACCAGTCTGTCTTTCATACTGCACACTTCACTGCCGTCACACTGTCCTCATACATGTCCTGCACCACCCTCACATACTTCTCTGACACACCTGACTTCCTCATACAATACCACAACTCCTCTCTTGGCACTCTGTCGTACGCTTTCTCTAAATCCACAAATACACAATGCAATTCCTTCTGTCCTTCTCTATACTTCTCCATCAACATCCTCAAAGCAAATAATGCATCTGTGGTGCTCTTCTTCGGCATGAAACCATACTGTTGCTCACAGATGGTCACCTCTTCTCTCAGCCTGGCTTCCACTACTCTTTCCCATAACTTCATGGTGTGACTGATCAACTTAATTCCCCTGTAGTTACTGCAGGTCTGCACATCTCCCTTATGCTTAAAGATCGGTACCAGCACACTCCTTTTCCATTCCACAGGCATCTTCTCACCTTCCAAAATCCTGTTAAACAATCTGGTTAAAAACTCCACTGCCATCTCTCCTAAACATCTCCACGCTTCTACCGGTATGTCATCTGGTCCAACCGACTTTCCATTCTTCATCCTCTTAATCGCTGCTCTCACTTCCTCTTTACTAATCCTATCTACATCCTGCTTCACCAACTCCACATCATCCAACCTTCTCTCTCTCTGATTTTCCTCATTCATTAGCTGCTCAAAATACTCCCTCCACCTTCTCAACACACTCTCCTCACTAGTCAACACATTTCCCTCTCCATCCTTTATTGCTCTAACTTGCAGCACATCCTTCCCAGCTCGGTCCCTCTGCCTGGCCAATCGGTATAAATCCTTTTCTCCTTCCTTAGTGTCCAACCTCTCATACAGCTCCTCATATGCCTTTTCCTTGGCTTTCGCCACATCCCTTTTTACCTGCTGCCGCATCTCCTTGTACTCCTGCCTACTCTTCTCATCACTCTGTCGATCCCACTTCTGTTTTGCCAACCTCTTTCTCCTTATGCTCTCCTGCACTTCCTCATTCCACCACCATGTCTCCTTGTCTTGCTTTCTATTTCCAGATGTCACACCAAGTACTTTTCTAGCTGCCTCTCTCATCACTCCTGCAGTAGTTGCCCAATCATCCAGCACCTCTTCACCACCACTGAGCCCCTGTCTGACCTCTTCCCTGAACCTCACACTACACTCTTCCTCCTTCAGTTTCCACCATCTTATTCTTCTTTCAGTCCTCACTCTCATCCTCTTCTTCTTTACCTCCAAAACCATCCTACAGACCACCATCCGATGCTGTCTAGCTACACTGTCCCCTGCCAACACCTTACAGTCTCCAATCTCCTTCAGGTTGCATCTCCTGCATAGCACATAGTCCACCTGTGTGCACCTTCCTCCACTCTTATACGTCACCCTATGATCCTCCTTCTTCTTAAAATACGTGTGCACCACTGCCATTTCCATCCTTTTAGCAAAATCTACCACCATCTGCCCTTCCACATTCCTCTCCTTAAAACTATACCTACCCATCACCTCCTCATCACCTCTGTTCCCTTCACCTACATGTCCATTAAAGTCTGCCCCAATCACCAATCGTTCTTTCCTAGGTACACCATCTACCACTTCATCTTATTCACTCCAGAATCTTTCCTTCTCCTCCATCTCACAGCCGACTTGTGGAGCATAGGCACTGATGACATTTATCATCATCCCTTCAACTTCCACCTTCACAATCATCACCCTATCAGAAACCCTCTTCACCTCCACTACACTCTTACTGTACTCTTCCTTCAGAATCACCCCTACACCATTTCTCTTTCCATCCACACCATGATAAAACAGTTTAAACCCACCTCCAATGTTCCTGCTCTTACTCCCTTTCCACTTGGTCTCCTGAACACACAACATATCTACCTTTCTCCTCTGCATCATATCAGCTCCCTCTCTCCCTTTACCCGTCATAGTACCAACATTTAAAGTACCAACCCTAACCTCTACTCTCCTACACTTCTCCTTTCCCTGCCGTCTCTGTAGACGTCTTCCTCCTCTCCTTCTCCTCCTTCGGCCAACAGTAGCCCAATTTCCACTGGTACCCTGTCGGCTAACGATACCTGTGGCGGTCGTTGTTAACCCGGGCCTCGACCGATTCGGTATGAAATTCTCATTTGTGATCCGCATATTTGATTTGGCACCTGTTTTACGCTGGATGCCCTTCCTAACGCAACCCTCCCCATTTACCCGGGCTTGGGACCGGCACTAAGAGTGCACTAGTCATAGTTTACAATGTTGATAATCTCAACAATGATGTCCCCCAATGGTCTCCCCCAGATTAGAATGGGTTCCCTTGGTTCCTCTCAAGGATTTTTCCTCTAAAGTCTCAGGAAGTTTTACTTTGCCACAGTTACCACTGGCTCACACATTAGGGATAAACTTATAGGGATCAATTTATACATTTCAAAGGTATATTTGCTCAAACTATGTTTGGTTTATAAAGGGTTATGAGCACCAACGCTATGGATTGTGTTCACTGGCTTTGGACATAATTTCTGTCAAAGTAGATAAAATATGAATGTGGAGTTGGACTGTATGACAGCTATAAGACTGGACAGAATAAATAGTTATACTATGTCAACCTGACATAAGCAATTATAAACAGGTTTATGTCAGTAGTCGGAGCTTATGTGGCCTCTTCACTGATTCTTCCTCGGCATGCTTATGAAGCCAGAAGGCAGTGTTATGACAGTTCGCACTTGTTGATATAAGCAGTTCTAAACAGGTTTATGTCAGTAGTCAGGAGAAGCTCATGTAGCCGCATAGGCCGATTTTATTTAGCATCATAATGCATCATAATGCTTTTGAATGTGGGATTAAGCCTTTATAGATGTGAACATACACTACATATGCTTTCTGAAAGCCGACATAGGCAGGAGGTAGTGTTATGTCAGCATACGAATGCCGAAATACGCGTTTATAAACGTGAGCGCATGTATGGCCTATGAACACCAACAATGTACAGAGAATTAGAATCAGAAACATGTGTGGCCGATCCAGGTACAGTAGATTCATCTGGAATCAACCTGACCTCCTACATGAGAGCGTACGCTCACTTTATGTGAGCGGTCGGAGTTATATAGCCTTATGAACACTACCCGTGAGTACAGTTCACGAGACACAGACATCATGATGTTCTGGCTGATTTTTTTTCTCTGCCCTGAGGGATGGTGTCATGAGCGACCGCACACACAAGCGCAGCTGGACAGTAGACGGAGGTGGAGGAAGTGTGTCCCAGATCACTCATTCATGAAACCTCATCTGTGATATTTTCCAAAAACAGGGTCACAGCCTGCAATACAGTGAAGAGGCGTTCCTCCGGGAATTATAGGTCAGTGAACACACACACACACACACACACACACACACACACACACACACACACACACACACACACACACACACACGTGCAGGTCAGTTATGTCTGAAACTCAGCATGACACTGAGATGATTGGAGCAGAGTGTGTGATGCTGCACACACAACCCCTCGATGCTGCAGCCTGTAACTATTGACAGCTTTCATGCAAGCGGAAAGTGTGTGTGTGTGTGTGTGTGTGTGTGTGTGTGTGTGTGTGTGTGTGTGTGTGGGTGGGTGGGTGTGTGTGTGGGTGTGTGTGCCCTCTAGGCACTGCAATGGAAGTATTTCAACAGCAGAGCCCCCCCACAGCCCGCACACGTGCGCACACACACACACACACACACACACACACACACACACACACACACACACACACACACACACACAAAACCTAATTCGCTTTCCACCCCACACATTGGTACTCTCTCTCTCTCTCTCTCTCTCTCTCTCTCTCTCTCTCTCTCTCTCTCACTCTTTCTTTCACTCCCTCTTTCTGTCTCTCTCAATCTCGCTCTCTCTCTTTTAACATTTTGTTTTGTCTGTCTCTCTCTCTCTCACTCCCTCATTCTGTCTCTCTTTCAGTCTCGCTCTGTCTTTCCCTCTCTCTCTCTCTCTCTCTCTCTCTCTCTCTCTCTCTCTCTCTCTCTCTCTCACTCTCTCTCTCTCGTTCTCTCTCTTTCTCCTCTTTATATGCACTCACTTGCTTGCCTCTCTTTTCTTTCTTTCTTTCTTTCTTTCTTTCTTTCTTTCTTTCTTTCTTTCTTTCTTACTGTCTCTGTCTATTTATCACTCTTTCTTCTCTCTTCTATCTTTTTTCTTTCTTGTTTCTGTGCTCTCACTGGCTGTCTCTCTTCTTTTACCATTTTCTGTCTGTCTGTCTGTCTGTCTGTCTGTCTGTCTGTCTGTCTGTCTGTCTGTCTCTCTTTCTCTTTATCTTTTACTCCCTCCCTTCTCTCTCTTTTAATATTTCTCTCTTTCAATCTCTCTTTCTCTCTCTCTCTCTCTCTCTCTCTCTCTCTCTCTCTCTCTCTCTCTCTCTCTCTCTCTCTTTATCTTTTACCCCCTCCTTCTGTCTATTTTAATCTTTCTCTCTTTCAATCTCTCTTTCTCTCTCTCTCCCTCTCTCTCTCTCTCTCTCTCTCTCTCTCTCTCTCTCTCTCTCTCTCTCTCTCTCTCTCTCTCCACCCCTCCCTCATTCTACAATGCTAAACAATCACAGTCAACCCGCATATTTAAACACTCGGTCGTGTCTTATAAATCTCACCTGAACCGGCTCAGTGATCAGTCCCTCTGACCTCCTCAGATCATCTGCGCATCTTCAGAGCCTCAGAGTTCCTTCACCTTCCTGTCCAAGCTCTAATTGGGTTTTTACCCCAGAGTTTATTTAAGTTTGGGAGCCCCAGCGAGAGCTCCACACCCCCCACCTCCAAGCTGTCTCTACGTCTGCTCCCTGCCCTCATCGTGGACAACGACGAGGACGATGATGGAAACTTCACCAACTGGATGAGCAGCTACTGGGGCCACGGAGGCCGAGACGAGCGAGCCAAAGAGCGCAAGAGGAGCTTCAGAAGGTCCGGACACTCCACAGGTGACCGCAGAGCTTCACTGCCCTGTATGGTACGTTTCACTCAATTACTCTATAACTCTACTATATTGTACTTTAGAGCAGAGCTTCTCAAAGATCAGGATGTGACCCTGTACCAGGAAATGGAAGAGATGCTACTGGGTCATAAGAATGCTTTCAGGAAAAAGGTCTAGAGACATGACACTGTATTATTAATGATATGATTTGCCCATTACGATCCACATTTACATACTTTGTCATTTCAGAAAACACTGTTTCAACAGCTGCAACAGGTTTAGCTCATTGTTAAGATCAGAAAATAACAAGCGATGGTGATGACAGTAAGAGAAACAGCTACTGAGAAAGAAAAGCAGGAAATGAGTGCAGCTTTTAACTTTCTTTCGGCTTCTCCCATTAGGGGTCCCCATAGCGGACCATCCGCATGTTTGATGTTTTGATGTTTGGCACATGTTTTTACGCTGGATTCCTCTTCCGAACGCAACCCTCCCCATTTTCCGGGCTTGGGACCGGCACTAAGGCTTGTGCAACCCTAATGGCTGGGGTTGGTTCCCTGACCGGGGATCAAACCCGGGCCGCATCGGTGAGGGCGCCGCATCCTAACCTCTAGACCAGCAGCATGTAACTAGGACAAAATTTTTTTTCCAGATTGCAGCATGTGGAGAAATCTGCTGCGTTTTTTTTGTTCAGCCTTCATGTTGCTCTTCTTTAAAAACCATGAAGTGGTGTGTGGCAGGCATTAAAAAAAAAAAAATAGACTTATAGATCTGCACTACAACGGCAACAAAAATTGATGGCTGCAACATCACGCATCACGTCTTCTGTCTGTATACATCTGGGAACTGAGGAGACCAGTTGCTGAAATTATGGGCGAGAAATATTGTCCCTTATGTGTCTGATACAGGATTCTATCTGCTTAACAGTTCTGGGTGTTCTTTCTTGTGTTTTTTGTTTCGCGATGCGCCACTGTTTTTAAACAGTGAAAGGTCTAGACTGCAGGCAGCCCAGTTCAGCCCCCAGACTATTCTACTACCAAGTCTTGCTATTGTAATAGCTGCAGTATGCAGTTAGCCTTGTGTTGTTGACGTATGCAAGGGCTTCCCTGAAAAGGACATTGTCTAGATAGCAGCATTTGTTGCTCTAAAATATGTATATACTATTCAGCAGTAATGGAGCCTTTCCAGATGTGCAAGCTGCCAATTCCACAGGCACTGATGCACCACCATACCATCAGAGATGCAGCTTTTTGAACTGAGCGCTGATAACAAGCCAGATGGTCCCGCTCCTCTTTAGTCCGGAGGATGTGGTGTCCATGATTTCCCAAAAAGCATTTTATTTTGATTAGACAAAAGAACAGTTTTCCACTTTGCTTCAGTACATTTTAAATGAGCTTTGTCTAAGAGAGAATGGCAGCATTTCTTGATCTGAAGGTGTTAATGAGCCCATGCAATGATTTCAATATAGAGAATCATGAACGTTTCAAATGCAGTGCTGCCTGGGGGCCCCGAAGATCATGAGCATCCAGTATTGATTTTCCCCCTTGTCCCTTGTGCACAGATATTCCTCCAGATTCTTTGAAACTTTTGATTGTATTGTATGTACTGTAAAGAATACAAAACTGTTCTTCAATTAGATGTTAAGGAACACGATTATGAAATTATTTTACAATTTGTAGACACGGTCTTTCACAGATTGGTGAAGCTCTGCCAATCTTTACTTCTGAGAGACTCTACCTTTCCAAGATACACTGTTTATACCCGATTATCTTACTGACCTGATATCAACTTTTTAATTTTAATTACACTAACTATTTCCAGACTTTTGTTGCCCCGTCCCAACCCTGTGTTGTTGCCATCAAATTCAAAATGACCATTAAATTAAATGATTATTAAAATGGAACATTTTATCAGATTGATATGTTTTCTATTTTTTTTTATTGTAAATAGAATTTGGGTTTATGAGATTTTTATTTTATTTACATTTAAAATCTTTAGAACTTTTTAAATTATTATTATTATTATTATTATTATTATTATTATTATTATTACTATTATTATTATTATTATTATTATTATTACTATTATTACTATTATTATTATTATTATTATTATTATTATTATTACTATTATTATTATTATTATTATTATTATTATTATTATTATTACTATTATTATTACTATTATTATTATTATTTATTATTATTATATATTATTATATTACTATTATTATTATTACTTTATTATTATTACTATTATTATTACTGTTATTATTACTTTATTACTATTATATTATTATTATTATTATTATTATATTATTATTATTACTATTATTATTACTATTATTATTATTACTATTATTATTACTGTTATTATTATTATTACTATTATTATTATTATTATTATTATTATTATTATTATTACTATTATTATTATTATTATTATTATTAATATTATTATTATTACTATTATTATTATTATTATTATTATTATTATTATTATTATTATTATTATTATTATTATTATTATTATAATATTATTATTATTACGGTATATTTTCTATTATATTTTGTTATTTCACAGTCCCAGCTGGAGGCCATGCATCTAAAGCATCCCTTGACTCCCATAAAATTGAAGAGCCACGATAAGGGGAAGGAGTTGCGCTCGCACCCTCACGCTCGCCGTGTCTCCTCAGACGAGTACCGAGGGAACAGAACCGGAGGAGCGGAGAGTGGCATCAGCACCGTTCCCGATCTCACCGAGTCCTTCAGGAGGATGCTGCGTTTACGCAGAGTCTCCTCAGTGGTGAGCGCTCGTGCATTTCACAGACATCTGTATGAACATCTGTATGATATAATGATGGCTTTAGCTCAAATGATCACAGAACATTTGGTTTTTTTGTTCACCGACATTTAGACTGATTCGGATAAGGCCTATCTGATTTGTCATGAAGAACTGCACAGGAGAGGAGTAGAAGCAGGAAAAGGAGGCCAAGAACTTCACTGTTCTCATCACTTCCATAAAGAGGTAAGAGAAATAAACCAAGTTTAAACTGAGGTTCTCTATAATTGTTAGGACTGGGACTATTTGCATTTCTGTCGTTCCTCAGCTGATCCAGAGTGCCCTACAATTATCTTATTTAGGTAATGTCCACACTGATACATGTTTGTTTGAAAACTGAGATATTGTCACACTGAGACGACGTTGTCAGTCAACGAAAATGTAGCTTTTTGAAAACGCTCTCCAAAGTGGACAAATTTGAAAGCGCCATTCTCGCGTTGCTGCATGGACTGTGAAAACCGAGGCTTTTAGAAACGCTGATGGTTTTTTTTTGTCATTGCTGAGGGTCGACGCGTCTTCACGCATGAGCAGTACAGTTTCAGACGTTTCATCGTGGATGAGCAACTTTTGGTAAACAATTGAAAACAATAGAGTGGATGGACAAAGAGCTTTTTTAGATAGAAACAACCAAGAAATCCAGACGAAGCCTTATACAAGTGATCACTTGAGGGTTAAGGGCCTTGCTCAGGGGCCCAGGAGTGGCAGTTTGGTTTTCAGATAGTCTCAAAATGAGGCACAGCAAATCAAGTGAACCCAAGAGCTGAGAAAGACTCGATCTAAAGATTCAAATATATAAATATATATCTGTAATGAATTATATTTTCTTGCGTTACTGTAATTGAGTAGTTTTTCTGTGTACTTCTACTTTTTAAAAGTAGTTTTTAAAATCTGTAATTTAACTTTTCATTAACTTACGCTTACGCCATTTAGACTTATCCAGAGCGACTTATTGACTCAGACAACTGAGCAGGTAAGGGGTTAAGGGCCTTGCTCAAGGGCCCCACAGTGGCAGCTTGGTGGTGCTTGGATTTGAACTCAGGACCTTCCGATCCAAAGTGTTTTGTTTGACATAATGTACTTAACTAAACTTTAAATTGCATCTGCTACTTAGTAAAAAAAAATTTAAAAAATAAAATAAAACAAAAAGAGGAAGACCAAGGAGGAGGTTTATGGATGTAGTGAGGGAAGACATGCAGGTGGTTGGTTTGAAAGTGGCAGATGTAGAGGACAGAGTGAGTTGGAGACGGATGATGGTGACCCCTAAAGGGAGCAGCCAGAACAAGAAGAAGAAGAAGAAGAAGAAGAAGAAGAAGAAGAAGAAGAAGAAGAAGAAGACAAACCTAACAAACAAGTAGGGAACAACATGAGGGAACAATGAGGACATCTGGTGGACAAAGGGATCAACGCAGGACAAACCCCTGACAGGAACGCAATTCCTGCCAAATTCTTGTTACTTTTTTCCTACATAACACTTTGATAGAGATGAACGAGAGCAGCAAAATGATACTAGGATTCAGAAAGATTTTTAATGGTGTAATAATTTTTAAAAAAGGAAGCATGACAGAACATAAGATCAGCTGGGTTCAGTACAGAACTTCACTTTTACCAAAAAAAGTCCTCATATGAAAACGCACCTGAGAATCCAATCCTATAGTCTGCTTTTCTTACCTGAACTTGTTTTTTTGTATGAATATGAGCTTATTTACGGTACCTGAATGAAATATTGCCACGTGTTAGCCTCAAATCCTGTAGTCCACTGATAGATGTGGGTCTTCAGCTTATTCTCTGATGATCCGTCCTATTGTGAAGGTGAGGAGGCCGGAGCAGGGCGCGCGTCCACGCAGCCGGAGTAATGCAGCCGTTTGTGAAAACAGGAAGGAAGTACCATTCTGCAGCGAACAGGAAGAATACCGACTGCCCCGCCAACGCCTGTCTCTACGCAGAGAGCGCTGAGACACAACAAGACATTCCTGCAAAGACATTTCTCACGTCTTTTCGCTTTTTCCCCTCCAAACTTCCTTGTGTGGGTTTTTACTGGGTGTGGCAAAGTTGTGATGAATTAAGACAGAGATCGATTCAGGATCTCAGCGACATTCTTTAAATATCCAGCAAACGGTCTGCATTTTTTTGCGCTTGTTTTCATAGTCAGTGGTTTAGAACTTCACAATATAAACATGCAACACCTTGAAAATCAACTTAGCGGTGGTTACGCAACACTTTTCAGTCAGTCGACTCCCATCCGTATACCTGCGAACGCTAGAAAAAGGAAAACATACGCAGATTTCACAGCGTGACAACGTTTGTTGACGCTTTTCAAACTCTGACCTGCAAATTCTTGACACATTACAGCGCAACAAATAATCTGACTGATCAAGGAAGAGATGTGAATGACTTGCAGCAGAACTTGTCGGAAAAATTCAAAACAAATTACAAAAAATGTTGAAAGTCTAGCGTGAGCTTCCCTGTAATCTGGGGCGCAACCCAACTCTGAATACGTGTAACTTTCTCTTTTTTTTGGTTAAGTAGCCAACTCATTGTCCTAATTCCTAATATTTATACCTAATCTCCAATGCTGCAAATCGCTCGACTTATCTGATGACAGCGCGACATTTAATCGGCGTTTCCTCCATGTTGGATTTTCTGAAGCCTCGCGCGATACAGATTCAACAAACTCGACCCACATAGCAATTTTTCTCTGGCCCACACAACCAGCTTTCGCTTGGCCCACAATGAATTACGGTCCTAGTGTGGACCAGGTCTGGATTCCAGACAAGGGCCACACATGGGCCATAACAGGCCCAAGTCTCAGCCAAGTTAAATACCCATAACTGGTCCTAAATGACATCTGGCCCATGTCTTGTGAGCCACCTTAAAAACGGTACCACCTCTGCCAAACCGGGCCATGTTTGGCCCACATGCTGTATGCCAGTGCTGGATGAATGCCAGCTGTGCCAGATGAATGCCAAATCTGGGCCAAATTAGTTTGCTGACTGGGTCTAACCATTTTCGGCAAAGTGTGAAATTTTGCTTACTGTTTGTTTTCTAGTTTCGAGCCTTTTGCATTTATACAGACGGACATTTCATTTCATTTTCATTTTCAGGGGTGTGGCATTTATAATGGTACGTTCACCTTCATGTAGTTTGTGAGGTTCTCCAGTGAAGTCCATCAACACATTATCTGTGTAAAAGCTGCTTTGAGACAATGTTCATTGTTAAACGCGCAATACAAATAAACAAGAATTAAGTTGCCTCTGAAAATTAGCCTACATTTGGGAACACATTGTATATATAGCATGTGGTTCTGTTAGCACAGAGTTGGAGGTACACAGTTCTAAAGGACGTCATTGGATGCATTTGGTAGCATGACATTTTTCCTTTCACTTGAACTAGGAGACATGTTTCAGCATGATAATCACAAAGCCAGCTCCATGAAGAAGCAGATCTGTGTAGTAGTTGTAGTAGATGAGTGTCCTGCTGTAGATCTATAAACCCAACCTCGACACCTTTTAGGATGAACCGGACCACTGACTGCAGGCCAGGCCTCCTCACCAAACCTGACTTTAATAACACCATGGTGGGTGAATGAATCTCCACAAATCTCCACAAAATCTAGTGGAACATCTTCCCAGAAGAGTGGAAACTAAATGTGGAATGGGATGTTCAGAAAGCACACCCATATTATGCTTATCCACATTTATACTATTCATACAAACTGAGCAGCTATGGGGTTAGGGGCCTTGCTCAGGGGCCCAGAAGTGGCAGCTTGGTGGGGCTGGAAATCCAACGCCTTAACCAATAAGCAACCACTTTCCCATCGATTAGGATCAAAGTTTTTGAACTTTTAACATTGTCAAAACAGTTGGGTCCATTTTTATTTCCACACAAGAACAGAATCTAATAATTGTCTAATAATAATACATGGGAGTGGTAGCTCCAGCAGTTAAGGCGCTGGGTTACCGATCGGAAGGTCGGGGGTTCAAGCCCCGGTATCGCCAAGCTTCCACTCTTGGGCCCTTGAGCAAGGCCCTTAACCCTCTATGCTCCAGGGGCGCCGTATCATGGCCGACCCTGCGCTCTGACCCCAGCTTCTAAGCAAGCTGGGATATGCGAAGAACAAATTTCACTGTGCTGTAATGTATATGTGACAAATAAAGTCTATTCTATTCTAATTGTACATAAATATACACAATAGGATTGGTGTTCTTTTCTAAATATTCAGAGATGCATTGTATTAAATCCTTAAACCCACTGTATTCTTTTTTTTTTACTTGTTTACCTAAAAACAATCACCCATTTGTTGGGAAATAAAATAATTGAAGATAAGAGACGGACTGTTCTTACACCACACTGCGTGGGAGATTTCTCAGCTAATTTCAAAGCATACAAAGTATTTAGGCTAAAGAAAGACACAAAAAATTAAAATACCACAGCATTACACATTTTGAAATGGTCAGAAGGTGTTTTTAAAACACAACGGATGAAGTCTCGTCTTGAGACAAACTCACGTACATGTCAGTTCATGTCCCATTTCTCTCATGAATAATTTATTTTGCCAAATATTGTACACATTTTCATGAATTTAGACATCATTCAAGGATATAACACATTCTTCGTCTGTTTTTTAACATCGAAAAACTTCTAAAAATCAGAAATGTTTCCCTCTTAAAGAAATATTGACACATATTACTATATATATATATATATATATACACTCTCAAAATTAAATACAATATTTACAATATTTAGGCCACACCCACTTTCAAAATCATGGTATATTCAATTATGGGTCATAACTCATAATTTTCAACAGGAAAAAAACAAAGACAGCACCAGGATAACGATGCACAGGTGGAAACAATGAGCACCAATAAGGGAAGATAAAAAAACACAATGGCGACATCTGGTGGGGAAAAAAAACGAGTATCTGTCAGATCCTGACATCATCATGATGGAATTTGTGCTTCGAAGATCGTGACATCAGACAACATGGCGGTAGACATCAGTCTACCTGTATCACTCTCTCAATCTTCTCTCTATCAGTCTACCTGTATCACTCTCTCACTTCTCTCTCTATCAATCTACCTGTATCACTCTCTCATCCTTCTCTCTATCAGTCTACCTGTATCACTCTCTCAATCCTTCTCTATTAGTCTACCTGTATCACTCTCTCCTCTTCTCTCTATCAGTCTACCTGTATCACTCTCTCACTCCTTCTTCTATCAGTCTACCTGTATCACTCTCTCAATCCTCTCTCTATTAGTCTACTGTATCACTCTCTCAATCTTCTCTCTATTAGTCTACCTGTATCATCTCTCTCCTTCTCTCTATCAGTCTACCTGTATTACTCTCTCATTCCTTCTCTCTATCAGTCTACCTGTATCACTCTCTCACTTCCCTCTATCAATCTACTATCACTCTCTCTTCTCTCTCTATCAGTCTACCTGTATCACTCTCTCACTTCTTCTCTATCAGTCTACCTGTATCACTCTCTCAAATCCCCTCTCTATCAGTCTACCTGTATCACTCTCTCACTTCCCCTCTATAGACTCTACCTGTATCACTCTCAATCCTTCTCTTATCAGTCTACCTGTATCACTCTCTCACTTCCCCTCTCTATCAATCTACCTGTATCACTCTCTCAATCCTTCTCTCTATCAGTCTACCTGTATCACTCTCTCACTTCCCTCTCTATCAATCTACCTGTATCACTCTCTCAATCCTTCTCTCTATCAGTCTACCTGTATCACTCTCTCACTTCTTCTCTCTATCAGTCTACCTATCACTCTCTCAATCCTTCTCTCTATCAGTCTACCTGTATCACTCTCTCACTCCTTCTCTCTATCAGTCTACCTGTATCACTCTCTCAACTCCTCTCTCTATCAGTCTACCTGTATTACTCTCACTCTTCTCTCTATCAGTCTACCTGTACTCTCTCAATCTTCCTCTATCAGTCTACCTGTATCACTCTCACTTCTTCTCTCTATCAGTCTACCTGTATACTCTCACTTTTTCTCTCTATCAGTCTACTGTATCACTCTCTCACTCTTCTCTCTATCAGTCTACCTGTATTACTCTCTCATCTTCTCTCTATCAGTCCTACCTGTATCACTCTCTCATCCTTCTCTCTATCAATCTACCTGTATCACTCTCTCAATCCTTCTCTCTATCAGTCTACCTGTATCACTCTCTCCCTTCTCTCTATCAGTCTACCTGTATCACTCTCTCACTCCTTCTCTCTATCAGTCTACCTGTATACTCTCTCATTCCTTCTCTCTATCAGTCTACTGTATCACTCTCTCACTCCTCTCTATCAATCTACATACTCTCTCATCCTTTCTCTATCAGTCTACCTGTATACTCTCTCTCTCTCTCTATCAGTCTACCTGTATCACTCTCTCACTCCTCTCTATCATTCTACCTGTATCACTCTCTATCCTTCTCTCTATCAGTCTACCTGTATCACTCTCTACTTCTTCTCTCTATCAATCTACCTGTATCACTCTCTCATTCCTCTCTCTATCAATCTACCTGTATCACTCTCTCAATCTTCTCTCTATCAGTCTACCTGTATCACTCTCACTTTCTCTCTATCAATCTACCTGTATTACTCTCTCATTCCTCTTCTCTATCAATCTACCTGTATCACTCTCTCAATCCTTCTCTCTATCAGTCTACCTGTATCACTCTCACTTTTTCTCTCTATTAGTCTACCTGTATCGCTCTCTCACTCCTTTTCTGTCTATCAGTCTACCTGTATCTCTCACTCCTTTCTCTCTATCAGTCTACCTGTATCACTCTCTCACTCCTTCTCTCTATCAGTCTACCTGTATCAGTCTCTCACTCTTCTCTCTATCAGTCTACCTGTATCACTCTCTCACTCCCTCTCTCTAGTAAATCTACTTTGTATCACTCTCTCACTCTATCTTCTCTCTATCACTCTACCTGTCACTCTCTATGTTCTCTCTTTTCTTTCTTGTCTTTTCTTTCTCTTTTTTTCTTTCTTTTTCTTTCTTTCTTTCAAACATTTCAGAAATGTTTGCTTTGTCAGCACCAAAGACATTTTTTTTATTTTATTCTGTAAAAAAATATTCTCCGTGTTTTATTATAGAGACCATCAACTATACAATAATACAGTTATCATGATCATGACTTGTAAACTCTGGAGTGCAAGTTGTGAACTGTGTGCACGTACACACACACACACACACACACACACACAACTCAGTACGTTGGTGTACCCACCCTACATAATTACAGTTTTTTCTCCTGCTATAACGAGTGAGGGATGTAT
>JBCEWE010002155.1:0-10000 GCA_039877035.1 Silurus lanzhouensis
GTGATTCTCCTGCACTTCAGACTTTGTGCCTCGATGTGCTCCAGTAGTTAACGGCACATGAACCAGTAGACTTTCACCTCCAACCTCGTGCCTGTACATCGTTTATTTTTACTTTCGTTTTTATTGTTGGTTGTGTGCAGTAGATACATTAAAGTTTATCTGCTTTTTATTTGTGAATGATTTGATTCTCACTCACACACACACACACACACACACACAACACCATCCAGCAGAAGACCTATATTTACCTCATCACATCACCCCGGGGTTCTGCATTTCTGTACGTGTTTGGATTTCCTGGATGATGTGGAATAAATGCACGGTGTGTGTGTGTGTGTGTGTGTGTGTGTGTGTGTGTGTGTGTGTGTGTAGATTCCACAGGAAAGAAAAAGCTTAAAAACGTTTTGGCGACATTTCCCACGATGGTCAGCGTTTCTTTTTAAAGTCCTTGTAAGTGTTTTTGCAACCAAATAAGTTTTTCTTCTCTGTCAGTTGTTGAAACGGAAATTAAATCCTTATAAACGTGTGTGTGATTGTGCAGTTTGCTACAGATGCGGTTTTGATGTGATTGTACGCCTGGCAAGCCCCGCCCCGGTGTCAGCAAGTCGAATCTGATTGGTTACAGCAACAGCTTAAAACATATACTTACACTACACTGACACGCCCTAAAGACCTCACGTGATGTGAGGGCTGAAACCTGATTGGATAGAAGTCCAACGTAACAGACCCTCCATTTAACAGCACAATGAAATTTAATAGAATAAACTATTAGGGATCGTGTGTGTATGTGTGTGTGTGGTGTGTGTACCTTGTTGAGGTAGAGCTCCGGGTCGAAGTGAGGCCGTTGATGTCACACGGATCTGCAGCCTCAGTCTGCTCCGCTTTCTCTTCCTTACTGAGCCGTAATAAAGCTGCAGAAGGCCGTGAACCCGGCGCTTCGGAGCCGCGCTGCCTCCTTCATCCTCCATGTTTACAGAATTATACTGACACACACCAACACCACGTGCAACTCGAAGTGTTTCACTGGGTCTCTGGTCTCACCTGCCCGAGAACCTGCCCGAGAACTGCTCCTCATGAAGGAAAGCAAGATGTCGCCCTGCTCGCTGCCACTTCACAATAAAAGTCCTGATGCATAAGCTAAAGCAGCACTTTGTATTGACACATGTTGATGATGAATTATAGCCTAAAAGTCTCTCTGACTGCACACACACACACTGGATTTATCTTTGATCCAACACAAAACCAACTGATCCTCAACACACGCTGATCCTAGAAAACACACTGATCTTGAACATTTTACATTTTTTATGGCATTTAGCAGACGCCTTATCCAGAGTGACTTACAACTGAGCAGTTGAGGATTAAGGGCCTTGCTAAGGGCCAAGCAGTAGCAGTTTGGTGGTGCTGGAATTTAAAACATATGACCTTCTGATCCAGAGCCCAATGCCTTAACCAATGAACTACAACCTTCCTTCCATGTTGTGGTATGAAATGATGTGCTTTTGGATTCTGGTAGTGGAATTGTGTGGTTCTCCACTATGTTCACAAGAATGTTATAAAAGAACTGTTTATGTTGTCCTCCTCTTCTATTTCCTATTCCATCATTTCCCTCAGAACAGAAGAGCTCCTCTGTGTTTCTTTCTGCTAAAACTGAATTCTAAATAAAATATCAGCAGCTATTGTGTACACCTGTAACGGTGGGCGTGTCTTATGGGTGTGTACAGGAGCTTGGCATTAAATTCAGTGGGTGATTCAGGAGGGAGTTGTTCAGTTCAGGTGTTCATAGAGTGTATAACAGTCACATGATGGTGGGGACGAGTGTATAAGAGTCACGTGTCGGTGGGAGACGAGTGTATAAGAGTCACGTGTCGGTGGGAGACGAGTGTATAACAGTCACGTGTCGGTGGGAGACGAGTGTATAGAGTCACGTGTCGGTGGGGGACGAGTGTATAACAGTCACGTGTCGGTGGGGACGAGTGTATAACAGTCACGTGTCGGTGGGGGACGAGTGTATGAGTCACGTGTCGGTGGGGGACGAGTGTATAAGAGTCACGTGTCGGTGGGGGACGAGTGTATAAGAGTCACGTGTCGGTGGGGGACGAGTGTATAACATCACGTGTCGGTGGGGGACGAGTGTATAACAGTCACGTGTCGGTGGGGGACGAGTGTATACAGTCACGTGTCGGTGGGGGACGAGTGTATGAGTCACGTGTCGGTGGGACGAGTGTATAAGAGTCACGTGTCGGTGGGGAACGATGTATAACAGTCACGTTGTCGGTGGGGGACGAGTGTATAACAGTCACGTGTTACGTGTCGGTGGGGGACGAGTGTATGAGTCACGTGTCGGTGGGGGACGAGTGTATGAGTCACGTGTCGGTGGGGACGAGTGTATGAGTCACGTGTTGGTGGGGGATAAAACACTGGTGAAAGAACAAGTGGAGGTCAGATGTTCTGCACGGCAGTAAGAGACAGTTTGATGATTATTTCCTTCTCCCGGTGTCACGGGGTGTTTTTGCTGAACGTTAACTTTTTTATTAATTAGTAATAAAACACAGAAAAACACTGGAGATAAACAGGTTATTTCAGTATTTATATAAAAACCCACTGATAAAAAACATGACATTAGTAGAAAGTGTATTTCTGTGCAGGGTTAAATGTGGAGGTCAGATTAGAGATAGGGTCGGGGGTTAGATTAGGGGATTAGATGTCGGGGGTTAGATTAGGTGGATTAGGGGATTAGACGTCGGGGTTGGATTAAGGGATTAGATGTCGGGGTTGGATTAAGGATTAGATGTCGGGGTTGGATTAAGGGATTAGATGTCGGGGGTTAGATTAGGGCAGGGGTGGCCAACCAGTCAGAGACCGAGAGCCACATTTTGACCGTGTTACCGCAAAGAGCCACATCATACACATGGGCACACATGAACATCACCCATCCCTTCCTCTCTCACACACACACACACACACACACACACACACACACACACACACACACACACACACACACCTCTGCTCAGGCAGATTTATTGTAAATGTCACACACCAACATAATGACAGAAATTGACTCCTACAGTTCTAAGACCACAGGACAGTCATTTTCAACAATGAACATTGTGTGCACTGTCTCACACACAAACTCTTAGTTTAACCAAGTCCACAAACAATAATATAATAATTTACAATAGCGTTTTTCTTTTACTATGCATGTTACTTAGTGGGACATTTGGCATTCCTTGCCTTGAACAATCCCCTTCAAATCTGCCTCGTATTCCGCAGGGGTGGGCAATTAATTCTACAAGGGGCCACGTGAGAAACCTGAATTGTGTCAGAGGGCCACACCAACGATAATATTTTAGGGATGCACCGAAATGAAAATTCAATTCAAAAAGGCAATGAAATCCATCATTTTTTGTGTCATGCCTTTTGCCTTGGCACCATCACTGGAAAACTTTCCTGCCTTTTCAAAAACGTCCTCTACAGACGGAGTGCGCATGCTCGGATTGACTACTGTTCTGCGCCACGTTCTTCTCATATTAGAAGGCAATCGGGATGTTTGGATTTCAGGTGATAAATTAAACCCGACTTGGAGAAACTCTTTGCAGATACACCCCCTCTTGAAATTTCAGCATTGCATGTTTTGCACATCGCTCTCCGCACACCACAGACATGTTGCTCTGATCCAGATAACCGTGTGCTGCTGCGCTTTTTTATTGCGTCATTACAATTGTGTTTGCTGGTTGTTCGGTGATTTTGGTATTTCCGAAAATTCTCGGTGCATCCTTGTAATTTATGATTGGCCTCATGCCAAGGTCTGATATACCGCAAAGTTTTCCAGTAGGAGGAAGCTCATTTAAGTCTTAAAAATACCGTATTGAACTTAAAAGCAAAGTGAACACGCACATTAAAAATCAAACACACAAAATCAATATGAACATAAGAGCCGCATGAAACCAGCCAAAGAGCCGCATGCGGCTCGCGAGCCGCGGGTTGGCCACCCCTGGATTAGGGATTAGAAGTCGGGGGTTAGATGTCGGGGGTTAGATTAGGGGATTAGAAGTCGGGGGTTAGATTAGGGGATTAGATGTCGGGGGTTAGATTAGGGATTAGAAGTCGGGGTTAGATTAGGGGATTAGATGTCGGGGTTAGATTAGGGATTAGATGTCGGGGGTTAGATTAGGGGATTAGATGTCGGGGTTAGATTAGGGGATTAGATGTCGGGGTTAGATTAGGGGATTAGATGTCGGGGGTTAGATTAGGGGATTAGATGTCGGGGGTTAGATTAGGGGATTAGATTGCAGTGTTTCTCAGCGACAGAAATCCAGTACAAATCAATTCTGTTCAGATTAGTTCTTTATATGGAACATCCAGAGATATAAAGCTTTATACAACACACACACACACACACACACCACACCACACACACACACACACACACACACACCACAACACCACACACACACACACACACACACACCCCCCCCCAATACAGCGGTGATACTAAAGCAGGTTATATTGGTCATGACAGCTTTAGTCTTTAAATTAGAACATATATTTACAATGTTATATAAAAGTCCTGCTTAGTAATTAGCACAGCACAATGTTCAGCAGTGACGGTGACGTGTTGGAATTAATTAACGAGTGCTAACAGACAGCTGTAAACATTTCTTAGAGTGTGTATTCTGTAATAATTACATCAGCACAATTATTTTTTGGAATGAACCGAAAGGTAAAGGTCATGATTACATCACTACTCTCTCTCTCTAACACACACACTAACACACACACACACACACACACACACACACACACACACACACACACACACACACAACACACACACACACACACACACACACACACAAACATACAACTTCATATGCAACCTAACAAAGACTTGCAGGATTTTACCTGATAAAACAATAATGATATAAAAAATTCAGAAGACTGAATTAAACATTTGGGAGAACAGGCGATTAATCAGTGGGATGCGTGTATAATAGTCACGTGTTGGAGTGGGATGCGTGTATAATAGTCACGTGTTGGAGTGGGATGCGTGTATAATAGTCACGTGTTGGAGTGGGATGCGTGTATAATAGTCACGTGTTGGAGTGGGATGCGTGTATAATAGTCACGTGTTGGAGTGGGATGCGTGTATAATAGTCACGTGTTGGAGTGGGATGCGTGTATAATAGTCACGTGTTGAGTGGGATGCGTGTATAATAGTCACGTGTTGGAGTGGGATGCGTGTATAATAGTCACTGTTGGGTGGATGCGTGTATAATAGTCACGTGTTGGAGTGGGATGCGTGTATAATAGTCACGTGTTGGAGTGGGATGCGTGTATAATAGTCACGTGTTGGAGTGGATGTGTGTATAATAGTCACGTGTTGGAGTGGGATGTGTGTATAATAGTCACGTGTTGGAGTGGGATGTGTGTATAATAGTCACGTGTTGGAGTGGGATGTGTGTATAATAGTCACGTGTTGGAGTGGGATAAAGCACTGGTGAAACACGTGGAGGTAAGATGTTCTGGCACCGCGGTAGGAGAGACAGGTTGATGAGTTTCCTTCTCCAGGTGGTATTGTGCTCTTTGCATAGAGGAGAAACATCTCAGCATCGACACTGTAACCTGCTACTCACACACCCTGCTCCATCATGGTCCAGTCTGTCTATCCCTTCATCACCAGAATCTGTGTGTGTGTGTGTGTGTGTGTGTGTATGTTTGGTCTTTACTCTATAGAGGGCAGTGTTTCAGCTCTGCTCCAGGTTGTCAGTCACCTGGACAGCAGTGTAAGTGGGAGGAGTCTGTTTGGTGAAGAAGGACGCTGCTCTCTTCGGTTTCAGACGCTTTATTTCTTTACCTAAAAAGTGAACAGGTGAAAACTGTTCCTGCATCGTACATAATCCACACTAATCCACAACTGTAACTGACAGCATAAAGTATATACTAATAATAATAAGATATATTGGTAATGGAGGGGGCTCTGGGCAGCCCCTCCCCACACACTCCTGGCCTGTTTAACTTGTTAACGCTGCTCCACTCACCGTCATCAACGTAGCTAATGGTGCTCAGAGTGTGCACTCTGCTGCACACTACACTGTTCTGTCTGCGCACTTTTCCCACCCGCCTCCTGCTCGCTCCATCCACACAGTCCTCCGCAGCTGAAGCCATTTGGGACGCAGCCGCATCACCGACAGAGCGCAATTCCACACAGAACTCTATCAGACCATTCATCAGCTCCGCCTGGAGTCACACACACACACAACACACACACACACACACACACACACACACACGTGAGAGTGTGTGAGTGTTTGTGTGTGTGTATGTGTGTGTGTGAGAGAGTGACAGTGGTTTTTACCTGTTTGGAGTAAATCTTCAGTAATTTATTGACAGGCGTTCCATCTTCCTCTCCATCAAACTCCAGCCACAGGATGTGCGAGTCTCCCTGAGTGTCAGGGTACGTGTGATCCCACGACAGCTCAGAGAAGCGCAGGCCCAGGAGCACATGCTGAGACACACACACACACACACACAGAGGTGTTAAAATATGGTGAAGTGATAAATGTGATGGAGCATCAGACTTTTGATGAGATTGATGAGAACCCTGCAGTCAGAACACTTCCTCACCTTCTCCTTAGTGTCGATGACGTACACTCCCTCCAAACTGATGCCTACACTCACCGCCTTACGCCCCCCACGATGCAGCAGCCCCTGAGCCGGCTTATCAATCTCACCTGTGAAAAACGCACACCTGACAAACACAGAGAGAGGAATTGTATACGGGATACACAGAGAGAGAGAGTGTGTGGGTGTGTGTGTGTGTGTGTGTGTACTGACCCATAATAAGGCAGTGTGTGGCAGATGCTGAGGTACTGGAGAATAAGTGGGCGGGGCTCAGTGTGCATGTTCAGTGCGTGATACTCCTTCAGTAGATTCTGCTCCAGTTCAGCTCGACGCCCCGCCCTCGACCTCAGGGTGGAGAAAAGCCCCGCCCCTAGACCATCTACTACATGAGCTGGTAACAGCGACGACAACTTCCTGTCTCTGGTACACACACACACACACACACACACACACACACACACACACACACACACACACACACACACACACACACACACACAGGGACAAGTTTATGAATACAGATCAGATTGGAGCTATAATACATGATATTACTTTTCTGTACATATTTAAATTTGTATATACACGTAACACTACAAATCTATGACTGATTGTGGGAATTAATAGTAAAAAACTGGATCGCTCTGTGTGTGTGTGTGTGAGTGTGTGTGTGTGTGTACCTGATAGCAGTGGTCAGTTGCTGGTCGTCGAGTCCTATACCGATCTCTATAGCGCATGATAGAGCAGCCAATCGACTCCAGTGCTCAGGGTCACATGGGTACCGGCCTTCGATGACGTTTAATTTAGCCTCATCATACAGGAGCCGTAACACACACTCATCCTCCACCTGCAACACACAAACACACACACACACACACACACACACACACACACACACACACACACACAAAAATAAACTCACAAATTAAACCCTTGTGTACTATATCCAGAGAGCACACTAGTGTACTACAGTACAGTATATATATGAAACCTGCTGTGTGTGCGTGTGTGTGTGTATCAAATCAAATTTTATTTGTCACATACACTCACCGGCCACTTTATTAGGTACACCTGTCCAACTGCTCGTTAATGCAAATTTCTAATCAGCAAATCACATGGCAGCAACTCAATGCATTAAGGCATGTAGACATGGTCAAGACGATCTGCTGCAGTTCAAACCGAGTGTCAGAACGGGGAAGAAAGGTGATTTAAGTAACTTTGAACGTGGCATGGTTGTTGGTGCCAGACGGGCTGGTCTGAGTATTTCAGAAACTGCTGATCTACTGGGATTTTCACAACCATCTCTAGGGTTTACAGAGAATGGTCCGCAAAAGAGAAAATATCCAGTGAGCTGCAGTTCTGTGGGCGCAAATGCCTTGTTAATGGCAGAGGTCAGAGGAGAATGGCCAGACTGGTTCGAGCTGATAGACAAGCAACAGTAACTCAAATAACCACTCGCTACAACCGAGGAGCATCTCTGAAAGCACAACACGTCGAACCTTGAGGCGGATGGGCTACAGCAGCAGAAGACCACACCGGGTGTTACTTCTGACAGCTAAGAACAGGAAACTGAGGCTACAGTTCGCACAGGCTCACCAAAATTGGACAATAGCAGATTGAGAAAAACGTTGCCTGGTCTGATGAGTCTCGATTTCTGCTGCGACATTCGGATGGTAGGGTCAGAATTTGGCGTCAACAACATGAAAGCATGGATTTATCCTGCCATCGGTTCAGGCTGGTGGTGGTGTAATGGTGTGGGGGATATTTTCTTGGCACACTTTGGGCCCATTAGCACCAATTGAGCATCGTGTCAACGCCACAGCCTACCTGAGTATTGTTGCTGACCATGTCCATCCCTTTATGACCACAGTGTACCCATCTTCTGACGGCTAATTCCAGCAGGATAACGCGCTTATAAAGTGTGAATCATCTCAGACTGGTTTCTTGAACATGGCAATAAGTTCACTGTACTCAAATGGCCTCCACAGTCACCAGATCTCAATCCAATAGAGCATCTTTGAGATGTGGTGGAACGGGAGATTTGCATCATGGATGTGCAGCCGACAAATCTGCAGAATGCGTGATGCGATCATGTCAATATGGACCAAAACCTCTGAGGAATGTTTGCAGTACCTTGTTGAATCTATGTCATGAAGGATTAAAGCAGTTCTGAAGGCAAAAGGGGGTCCAACTCGGTACAAGTAAGGTGTACCTAATAAAGTACATACAGGGTACGACATGCAGTGACATGCTTATTACGACGGTCCAGCATGAGGGAATAGGATGGGGAGAAAAATAATTCAAAGAAAAAGAAGACTGATAAATAAAAGTAGAAAAACTATATAAAATAAAATATAACAATATATAAGATATAAGGATAGATATACAGTGGAACCTCGGGTTACGAACGCCCCGGCATACGTATAATTCAGGTTACGAATCGCAGTTCATCAAAGTTTTTGCCCCTGGTTACGAACAATATATCGGGATACGAACGTCGCTCACCAAAAAATCGCAGGCATGTTGGTTGTTTTTGCTCTATCCACACAGCTCGTCACATCAGTTAGCGTCCTGTGTCCCAAGCGAGAGCATCGTGTTACTTATCCGCTTGAACTTTTCCCGGCGGCAGCGTAACAACTCGTTAGTTGATGCTCGTGGAATGATGAGATGGACAACATTAGTCCACTCTGGACTTCAATACCAACTGATAGTAGCCTTAAAGAAACAGCTCTCATTTTCCCTCTAATGCAACAATTGTCTCAGCGTTCGTGTTAATAACACTGTCTTTAATATTCTATAATATAATATATAATAATATATAAATAATATCATATAATAAGATTCTCCTTCCAAACAATAACTCTCCCTCCTCCCCCTTCTACGAACGTCGTCTCCTGCAGCGAGTCTTCTCAAAGGGAAAGTACCCGCTAAAGATCTTTTCCTCTTTTGTATGTTTTTATGTGGTATGATTTTAATATAACGTTAAAAGTAAATAATATTAGTGAATATTGGCTTTATTTTTATTTAAGTAATATTTTTGGTTGTCCAGAACGAATTACTGAAGTTTCTGTTCATTATTATGGGGAAATTTGTATCGGGATACAAACTTTTCAGGTTACGAATAAAGTACCGGAACGAATTAAATTCGTAACCCGAGGTTCCACTGTATATGTGAAATCATTGCTTGTGTGTGTGTGTGTGTGTGTGTGTGTGTGTGTGTGTGTGTGTGTGTTTACCTGTAGTTCTTTAGATTTGGGGTAAAAAACATTCCTTCTGTACTGCAGACACGGCTCATCTACAGACCACCACACACACACACACACCACACACACACACACACACACACACACAAAATCAGACATACATATACTATCAG
>JBCEWE010002155.1:15000-17840 GCA_039877035.1 Silurus lanzhouensis
GCTCAAGTACAGAAATGAGAATATTCCCAGTGTAAAGGCAGAGAGACGCTTCAACTCAGAACAAATGCTATTCAGTTAATTTAACTAACTAGTTCTCCAATCTGTGCTGGTTAGTATGCATCTGCTCCATAAAAAGGAAAACCACCAAACATCTGCACAGATGAAGCTGTCGTGCAAAAAACATATCATGATAGGTAAAAGTATTGGCATTGATCAATCAATCCTCACTCAACTCCAACCTGTGGAATAAACTAAAGATCACCAGCAGCTCCCAGGAAGACTATGTAGAAGAACAAGCCAAAATCTTCCTTTCTTTATGAAGTAAACAAAAGCTTCCCTAAATTACACATTTCAGCTCATGTGTTCAACACATATCTGAGATTCCACACCAGAACACTGAGGATATTATCATATCTGTGTATTTTTATCATGTTCATAGCATTTACCAGTGGTTTATATTTCATCAGAAATCTGCACTGGAAATGTTTAATAATAAAAGACAGATGTGTGGAATCAGTTCCTCCACAGGGTTTAACCCGAATTCAACACAATCACTGAAAAACCAGAAAGACCAGGTCTGTACATGGTTTCTGTCCTGTAACATCTGAACTCCAGCAGGATTCAGCTTTCACCTCTTTTAATTAGGATAATGATGATGATGATGATGATGATGATGATGATGTTGGATCTGACCCACACAAGAATGTTTATCCAACAATTCCACATTTCTACACTGAGCCCTCCCCCTCGTCTATTTCCTCATGACCCTCTCAGCTCGAGTGTGTGAGACGAGGTATGGAGCAGATGTCAGTGTGGAGTTTGTTACCCAGAATGCATTGCTATACCCTGATACAGTGCTGCTCTGCATTGTGAGAAAACAAGAGGTCTGATACACACACACACACACACACACACACACACACACACACACACACACACACACACACACACACACAGATGTGTTGGAGAGTGTGTAAGGACGCTGTGTGTCTCTACTGCAGCACACACTTCTCCTTGTTACTGTATTCATGCGTCTGAGCTCTAAACCTCGCTCCAGTCGAGCGTCCTCCTCCAGCGCCCTGCACAGATCATACACAACCTCAATAACAACACTGTAACACACGCAGAGTTTGTGTTGTGAGTGTGTGTCTCACCCTCGCTCCTTGGCATCGATGTCTCTGACCAACTCATCACGCTGATTAACCAAAGAGACAAGTTCCTGCAGGAGCAGAGCTTCACGTCGCTGATGAGCTTCACTTTTCTGCCAGTCTGACACACACACACACACACACACACACACAACCACACACACACACACATTTAAGTTAAACATTGGTGTTACGTCCAATAGTTTTGTAGCATGTTTAGAGTGAATACACGTGTTTTACCTTCAACAGCCATCAGGTCTCTGAGCTCTCGAGTGAGGAGCTCAAACCTTCTCTCCAAATCCTGTTCCTCCTGCCTACACACACACACACACACACACACACACACACACACACACACCAAATAATAAGCAGTTACATTGCAGTAACTTGTGTGTGTGTGTGTGTGTGTGTGTGCGTGTGTGTGTGTGTGTGTGTGTGTGTGTGTGTGTGGTGTGTTCTTACAGACTCTCGAGGTAATCCTGCCTCCTGATCAGAGCATTCTTCTTATTAACCAGAGTGACCACTCCTGTATCAACTTCTCCTCCTGCTCCTTATCACTGCCTACACACACACACACCACACACACACACGCACACACACACACACCACACACCACACACGCACACACAACTGAACAGCTGCTGGTGTTTTTCATTTACTGTTTCTCCTGTTGAATTAAATTAGCACTGTGTCTCATTCACACTCACTGTGTCTTATTTTGTCTCACTGTGTGTTATTGTGTGTCACTGCATCTTTACTTTTCTCACTGTGTCTCACTGATCTTACCTGTTTCCATGAGGCGTCTCAGTCGGCGCTCCACCACAGCTGCTCGGGTGTCGATGTGTTTCTGCTCAAGCTTCCAAAGCTTTCAACTCATTTACTACATACTGACTGGTGTCCTGCAGACACTGACCCCCACACCCACACCCACACACACACACACACACACACACACACACATAGAAAGGGAGACACAAATTACATAGGAGACACAAACCAGGAGAAAACACACAAGTTCGAGTGAGAAAAGTGTAAACACACGCACACGCGCACACACACACACACACACACACACACACACACACACACACACACGTGAAAGAAATGAGTGAGACAGGGTGTGTGTGCGTGTGTGTGTAGGTACGTGTGTGTGTGTGTGTGTGTATGTGTGTGTGCGTGTGTGGGTGTGTGTGCGTGTGTGTATGTGTGTGCGTGTGTGGGTGTGTGTGCGTGTGTGGGTGTGTGTGTGCGTGTGTGGGTGTGTGTGTGCGTGTGTGGGTGTGTGTGCGTGTGTGTATGTGTATGTGTATGTGTATGTGTGTGGCGCGGTGTGTGGGTGGGTGTGTGTATGTGTGTGTGTGTGTGTGTGCGGGTGTGTGACTGACCGTGGGTTCCTCGTCTACAGGTTTGAGTGATTCTATAAACAGAAAGTCACACATTACACTGAATCAGGTGGGACGTGTCCCAAACACTAATCACTAGATAATCACCTTGTTAGTTTGTTACTGAACCAAAGCATAAAGGAAGTGATGTAATAAATCTATAAGGGGATACAGTGTGTGTCACGTCTGTCTGTTGCTGGACATTTCTCCTCGTCTCTACTCGTTCTGCAAAACAAAATACCAAACCATTTTTTTATAACACACACTACACTACATACAGGGACATAGGACACTCGTCCTCACCTCATTT
>JBCEWE010002131.1:0-17803 GCA_039877035.1 Silurus lanzhouensis
GGACACCCCTGAACCACAGGATCCCATTTCTGGTCCCGGGTACTTTAAAGCTTACACCGACAGGCATTACGTTACTACGTTATAACATTATGACCAGTGAGTAATTAAAAAAAAAACACACTGGGTATCTCTTCATCATGGCCCCTGCTAGTGGGTGGGATTTATGAGGCAGCAAGGGAACATTTGTCCTCAAAGTTGATGTTAGAAGCAGGAAAATGGCCGAGCGTCAGGGTTGAGTGAGTTTAACTAATTGTGATGTCTAGACGTCTGGGTCAGAGCATCTCCAAAACCGAATCTTGTGGGATGTTCCCGGTCTGGTCAGTATCTATCAAAATGGTCCAAGGAAGGAACCGTGGTGAACCAGCGACAGGTCATGGGTGTCCGAGGCTCATTGATGCACGTGCGGAGCGAAGGCTGGTCCGTGTGATCCGATCCAACAGACGAGCTCCTGTAGCTCAAAACGCTGAAGACGTTCATGCTGTTAATGCTCGATTAGTCACGATTGTTTTTGGCAGCAAAAGGGGGACCGACAATATAAGACAGGTGGCCATAATGTTAAGCCTGATCGGTGTATAACCTGGTAAAGAGCTCCCTCTAGGGGTTTAGCTGGTAAGTTCGCTGTAAGATCGTAGTGTTTTGAGACTGGTTTTATCCGGTCTGTGAGATTGACCCTGATGTATATGACTATTCATCTTGGCTCTAGCAGCTGTGGTTTCACATCTGTATATCAGCCTATTGATAGTTTTATGTCTGATTAGATGTGCATGAAGTCCATGTTGAAGCTCCTGAGAGTCGTAGAGTCCTGCAAGCGTTCTTCAATCATGTGCCTTGTGTTGTGATGAGGAGCGAAATGTCGACCAAAGATACCTTTCAAAGATTTTTTTTTTTTTAAAGCACAGACACTGACACCTGAAGAAATACTGTCGGAATTGGTGAGTGATTATCGTCCAACTTCATCATCTGGTTTTGTAGGCTTCTGTAGACACCGGAAATGCTTTCGGTCTGACAGCATTAAAAAAAAAAAGACCTGTCTAAAGCGTTTGTTACACAACCACTTGTGTTTTCTACGTACAGAGGAGCTTATTTAACACGCTTACGTTTTATACGAAAGTAAATGGATATTCTCTTTCGTAACACAAGCGCCGACTCAACAGTATTTTGTAACACTGGTATTTTTTTTATCCTAATGATCATTTCTATAAGAAGTAAAAATGTATATAGTCGGTTATGGTATAATACAATAACGAGCGAGTATGACTCTGTATACAGTGTATAAAGAAGCACAGATAACACACGATCAATGACGAGTTTCCATATTTTTTGGCAGTTCTATTTTTTTTTCTATTAAAGCCATAACCACTAACGATGTTCCAGTACGCATTACATGTATGTCATGTTTCATACGCATTACCATTTTCTCCATCATGGTTTTTTAATTGTAAATAAATACAAACAAACTGACTGTTGTGTATAAATTTTTTCTTCATCTAAATTTAGTCTAGTAAGCCAAATTTTATAGTGCAGCTTTTTTATATTTTATTTATTTTTATTAATTTTTTTAATAAACGTACACTTCAATTCCACAAGTATTGGTAATTTTACAGCCATACCTGTTTTTCTTTAATTTTTTTTCTCAAGCAAAGTTTTCTGTCAAGCAAAAAAATATATTTGCATGCTGACTAGACAATTTTTTTCACATTCAATGAAAAACGTAGAAAGGTTTTATATATATATATATATACACATACAGTACAGACCAAAAGTTTGGACACACCTTCTCATTCAGAGTTTTCTTTATTTTCATGACTATGAAAATTGTAGTCACACTGAAGGCATCAAGGGCTATTTGACCAAGAAGGAGAGTGATGAGGTGCTGCGCCAGATGACCTGGCCTCCACAGTCACCGGACCTGAACCCAATCGAGATGGTTTAGGGGTGAGCTGGACCGCAGAGTGAAGGCAAAAGGGCCAACAAGTGCAAGCATCTCTCGGGGAACTCCTTCAAGACTGTTGAAAGACCATTTCAGGTGACTACCTCTTGAAGCTCATCAAGAGAATGCCAAGAGTGTGCAAAGCAGTAATCAAAGCAAAAGGTGGCGACTTTGAAGAACCTACAATATGACATTTTTCAGTTGTTTCACACTTTTTGTTATGTATATAATTCCATATATAATTCCACATGTGTTAATTCATAGTTTTGATGCCTTCAGTGTGAATCTACAATTTTCATAGTCATGAAAATAAAGAAAACTCTTTGAATGAAAGGTGTGTCCAAACTTTTGGTCTGTACTGGATAGATAGAGAGAGAGAGAGAGAGAGAGAGAGAGAGGATATATAAAGATCCTTGAAGGACATGGAGTTTTAAGGCGTCAAACACGACACTAGTTAGCGCTTCACATCGTCATAGCGTCTCCATGACACTAGACAGGTCTTTTGTTAAGCAAATAGTCTTGCTCAAAGTAAAGAAAAACACATTCTGGATAGAGCCAGCACAAACTTCAAAAACATGTCATATATATTGAAATATTTATATTTTTAATGTTTTGCAATCAGAATACATATTGTAGGCAGACAGATATTTCATTCAAGTATTTTCAACGTAAAGACACAATACAGTAGCAAAGCTGAAAAAGTAAATACACAGTGATGAATATTCACAAACATATTAAATCTTAAAGTGCTCGAGGTATAATTCTCTCTAATACACACAGTACACAGTTCCACATAAAGATTTAAATAGTGTCATTTGTGTGCAGTTTTATGGTTGGAGATCTGATTCGCTATCCAGTCAGTCCTTCATATAAACCTGTTCCGTTTATCGCACAGGTCGACTGGGCGTACCACTGAGAAATGAAGAGAAGAAACAGTGTTTTTAGTTTTAATATTACAGTGAAATCTGATCACGCTCTCATAATCACGGTCTATTTACCAGTCGTCCTTTCAGTGTGTGCATTCGGAGTTTCTCGGTCATCTCGTGCACCGGCATGGCGTCGGGCAAATCCTGTTTGTTAGCAAGAATCAACACAGCGGCGTCCCTCAGTGCATCTTCCTCAAGCTGAGGAGAAAGAAATCAAAGCTTTATGCACTCAATTCATTACAGCACATCATTGCTACTCCTAACAGAAGGAAGGATTTATTTACCATGTTCTGCAGCTCCAAAGCAGCTTCGTGGATGCGCTCACGATCACTGCTGTCCACCACGAAGATGAGGCCCTGCAGCAACACACAATATAACCATGTCATTTCCCAAACGAATCCTAGGAACTCTATACAGATTACCATCATGAAGATTGGGATTGGATTATGGACTCACCATGGTGTTCTGAAAGTAGTGTCTCCAGAGGCGTCTGATGACGTCCTGTCCTCCTACGTCCCACACGGTGAAGGAAATGTTCTTGTAGTCCACCGTCTCAACATTAAAGCCTATGTAGATCAATGTTGTGAAATGATCATGTTTAGCTCTGTGTCATATTTTAGCAGTTTAAAGTGCCTTACAGAGTGAATCATAATCACAGGGAAGCGGTAGGTAGGTAGGTAGTGGTTAAGGCATCCAAAGGTCATGGGTACTCCAAGATACCACTAATGGGCCCCTGAGCAATGCCCTTAGCACCATAGCTGCTCAGTTGTATGAATGAGATAAATGTAAGTCGCTCTGCATTAAGGCATCTGCTAAATGCCATAAATGTAAATAATCATGTACTAAATAATAGTAATTATGTAAAATTTTTGGAAATAACTGAAAATAAATATTTACTGTGGGTGCAATATATATTCACGTTTTATTTAAACTAATTGATGAGAAGAATCAGCATGTTAAATCAGTCTAAATGTTTTTATTCTTCTTACCAAGAGTTGGAATTGTTGTGACGACTTCACCCAGTTTGAGTTTGTAGAGGACAGTAGTTTTTCCGGCTGCATCCAGACCAACTTAAAGGAGAGAAGGTAATTCAGTGCATTTTAATCGAGTATCAGCTTCATACCCAACTATCCAATATATATATATATATATATTTATTTATTTATATTGAACACGTTAACGCAAATTCATCTTAATGGCACAAATTTTTAATGCAGCGCGCATTTCTGCTTGACCATTTCTATCAAACATAAAAATAAACTAATATAAAAAAAGGCTAAATCAAAACCTTCAATGCAACACAAAATTTTTTTACAATTTTAATCACCAAACATTTGTTTCACTGGTGAGTCAAGTCTCAAATCGAGCACCAAAATTGGCTACTATTGCACACATCCTGCAATTTAAACCATCCGTGTGGAAACATATCAAAGTTCTGTTCTGTGTCCTGATGATTTACATAATTAAAAATGCCATAATGTTAAGTATGCGATTAGAAAAGCAAGACATGGTATATCGAGACGTTGTATTTATTCCGAACAACAACTCAAGCTCATGCTAAGCTCACAAATACCCACACAAAGTTTTCCTATTTTTCCTGCTCAGTGTCTCTAGCGGCAGCATGAGGAATTACAGAAGACACAACACATAATTACTTTAAAACTTTAAAAGAGTATTTTTAATTATTTTATTTATTTGAAAATGTTAACAGTCTTGTCTGTTTGAGCAAATAAGTGTAAAAAAAAGAGAAGTAATGGGAACTATGAGTATTTCACTATATACTACTACGTTTGCATAAAGCATCAATATATATGATAATTAGAATATTGAAAACTTCATTATTAAGATTATTAATTTAAGATAATTTTAGAAGAGATAGAAATGTGCAATTAAGTTGCATTAATCATGAAAATCATGCGAGTAATCATTGTTAAATATCTTAATCGATTAACAGTCCTATATATATATATATATATAATATTCTTATGTTTACAACTTATAATATTTACATATTTACATATTTATACAAAAACCTTCCAGTTTCCTGTTATCACTTATGGATGTTAGAAAATCATTCCATCATCAGTGTCTCATTTCTACTCTTTTTCAATAAGAAAAACAGCTTGTGACTATAAAACCTGGAAACTTCTCAACCCTTTCTGACTAAAGACAAATTTTTTATCTCTCACCAGTCAGAGAGAAGAAATGTACTCACCCATCAGTATTCTGACTTGCCTCTTCTCAATGAGACGAGATAAGATGGAGGTGAAAAGTTGCCCATGGTGAAACCTAAAAAAACCCAGAAATGCTGGTAAAGAAGGTTCAGAAGCTCTGGGGGTCTCTGTCGGTGTCTCTCCTTGTCTCTTTTTTATCAGTGTCTCTCTATGAGTCTCTCTCAGTGTCTCTCTATGAGTCTCTCTCAGTGTCTCTCTATGAGTCTCTCAGTGTCTCTCTATGAGTCTCTCTCAGTGTCTCTCTATGAGTCTCTCTCAGTGTCTCTCTATGAGTCTCTCTCAGTGTCTCTTTCTGTCAGTGTATCTCAGTCTCTCGGTTTATATAGGGAGTTGCGCACCTGCTTGCTTTCGCTTTGCTCAGTTGACACGCGCGCGCTTCCAACACCGACACACACACACACACACACACACACACACACACACACACACACACAGCAGGAAGTTTCGCGGCAGGCAAGTCCAACGCGTTCCAAATGGTCACTTCCCATAGTTTCGAAACATGTTTTTGAGTTTGAAATAATAATAATAATAATAATAATATAATAATAATCAAAATAATAATAATAATAATAATATATATATAAAAAAATATAATCATATTATATATATATATATAAAATATGATTATAATTTTTTATATATATTTATTATTATTAATATTATTATTTAATTATTAATTAATTAATAATAATAATATTTATATATATAATAAAAATGTGTTAAATAACTTTGTTCTTTATGCCTACAACTACTGTACAAATCCATATTATGTCAAGAAATTATGCCAAAACCACCAAACAGGCTCTCAGGAACACGGTCCGAGAAAAGAGTGACCAGGAGCTACTTCTGCTGGATGGGTTTATTAGAATTAAAAGCCTTAGAAATCACCGATTCTCATAAATGCTTCTAGGAGTTTAAGTGGCAAATATATTTCAGAGTTTTCACTCCAGAGGAGATTGTGATTTAGGCCTTCAGGGTCAAATTGCACCCAAGAAACCATTACTGTAAAAGAACAACAAGCAGAAGAGATTTGCTTGGACCAAGAAACATAAGAAATGGACATTAGATCAACAGGAAATAAAAAACAAAAGAAGAAAATAATTAGAAAAAATAATATATATATATTTTATTTTCATTAGGGATAAACTTATAGGTACTAATATATAATGCTAAATGTACATTCACAATCTATTTCATTCTGTAAATCTGCTTTGAGCATTAGAAAAAAAAAAGATAAAATTCAATTTGGCTATAAAATCACATATGGACATAACATTTTTACATTAAATCACATTCTATCAACTTTTTGTTTTGTTTTAAGTAACAAACAACTTTGATTTTGATCAATGTAATTGAACTTGATTAAAAATGAGGAAACTACACATTCATTTGACTTTATTTTTATATAAATAAATAAATAATTTTTTTTACAAATAAATATATATATTTGAAGCCGCAAACACGTCGTCACTTCACAGTAAGATTATTTGTTTGTTTGTTTAAATAAATAAATAAATGGCACTCATAATTAATATCAGCTCTAATACAGGCCCTGATTGGGCCGCAGGAAGTGACGCAATTTGGACCGCGTTGGATTTGACTGGAGAAAAGCGTCCTGCACGCGAGTGCGTGTTGGAAGCGCGCGCGTGTCCCTGTTTCTGTGTTCAACTCAAAGCGAAAACGAGCGCGCACACGGTATATAAGTCGGGAGGGTGGCTTTTCTCCTCACACACACACACACACACACACACACACCGAGAGCAACATCTGAGGAGGAACAGATTTCTAAGTTTGACAGCTTTTCTCTGTGTACAATGGGTCTGATCTTCTCCTCCATCTTCTCCCGCTTTATCAATAAGAAGCAGATGAGGCTACTTATGGGTGAGTGCATTCACTGCTCAGTTCTATCATTCATTTAAGGCTGTTATAGAACTTAATAATAATGAAGTCTCCACTAGGGTTCTCCTATACCATAGCCTAAAGTGTACCTAAATCAAACAAATATAGTTTTGTTGTATGTATTATTTGTTTATGTATTTATTATATAAATGGATAATGATTATTATTTGATATCATTAAGTTGGTCTGGATGCAGCCGGAAAGACGACCGTCCTGTACAAACTCAAACTGGGTGAAATCATCACAACCATTCCTACTGTTGGTAAGACTGTTATAAACACTGTTATAAAGCTATTTTATGGATCTTTAATGAGGATTTTCATACATGTCATTTGTTTGTGTTTACATTTTTCCGACAGGCTTTAACGTCGAGACGGTCGAGTACAAGAACATTTCGTTCACTGTGTGGGACGTAGGAGGTCAGACTGTCATTAGACCGCTCTGGAGACACTACTATCAGAACACTATGGTGAGAAGATTCAACACAATCTTTTTTATTTCACTGCATTATACTTCACAGGACAAGGAAATAAATTTAGACATCGATCATAAGAGATTTAGAGTTCAATTAGACTTAAATTAAAATATTTGAGTTAAATTAAAAGATTTGAGTTAAAGTAAAAGATTTGAGTTAAATTAAAAGATTTGAGTTAAATAAAAAGATTTGAGTTAAAGTAAAAGATTTGAGTTAAATGAAAAGATTTGAGTCAAATGAAAAGATTTGAGTTAAAGTAAAATTTGAGTTAAATGAAAATATTTGAGTTCAATTAAAAGATTTGAGTTAAATGAAAAGATTTGAGTTAAATGAAAAGATTTGAGTTAAATAAAAAGATTTGAGTTACATGAAAATATTTGAGTTAAATTAAAATATTTGAGTTAAAGTAAAATATTTGAGTTAAATGAAAAAATTTGAGTTCAATTAAAATTTTTTAGTTCAATTAAAGATTTGAGTTAAAGTAAAATATTTCAGTTAAATGAAAAAAATTTGAGTTCAATTAAAATTTTTTAGTTCAATTAAAAGATTTGAGTTAAAGTAGAATTAAATTGTTGCCTCTATTTTAAATCAATGTTAGGTTATTTTCCCTAAATATTAAACCGATATAATTAAGGAACTCAGTGATTTTTGTGTGTTGCTGCAGGGCATCATTTTTGTGGTGGACAGCAGCGACCGTGAGCGCATCCAGGAGGCTGCTATGGAGCTGCAGATGATGGTAAAGGAATCCTTCATTCTGTTGATGTGGACATCATGTGCATGAAAGATTTTTTTTTTCTCATTAGCTTGAGGACGATGAACTGAGGGACGCCACTGTGTTGGTTCTTGCAAACAAACAGGATTTGCCGAACGCAATGCCGGTCCACGAGATGACCGAGAAATTAAGGTTACATTCACTGAAGGGACGACCTGTGAGTAGATCATAATTATGATAATAATAGACTGATATCTTCTGGTACTATTAGTGTAAAGTAACTTTTAGTAAGGAAAAGTATGTTCATTTCTTTCTTCCTCTTTCTTCTCAGTGGTACGTCCAGTCCACTTGTGCGATAAATGGATCCGGATTATATGAAGGTCTCGACTGGCTTTCAAACCAACTCTCCAAATTATAACATTTATAAGAAACAAAAATTTACTCTCCAAATAAAAAATAAATAAAAGATTCATTGCACTAAATGAATGTATATGGAAGTATACTGTATTGATGTGCCAATAAATAATATGTAATTTATATAATATATAATACTATCATTTTTGTAGCTATTTTATTGTAGATCCTTTCTTCATCTTGTATCTTACAATATTTTATATTTATTTAATTTTATATTGTTAGTTCTTGGAATTTTGGTTTACAAATGGCTGTTTACTCAAATTATATGGAAATAAAAATGTCTATTTTTTAAAATATTATTGTGGTCCATGTTTTTTTTTTTTTTTTTTTTAATGATCAATACTAGCATTTTATAATAGTTTTAAAAGTAATCTTTTTTTTTTTTTTTTTTATTGATTTTTTTACTTACAGACATGGATTTTGAACAATCACAGTCATTAAATACACCGAGAAATCTTCCCTTCATTCTGTATAAATGTGAAACGCTGTAGAGCTCTCTATATAAAACCTTGAGCTGAGAGCGAGATATTATTTCTTCATGCTTGAACACACAAAGCTTCAAAGGCCTGACTAAGAGTTGTGAATAATTGTGGAATAGTTTTATGTCCAATTTCCATATTTTTGTCTCCTCTTCAGTTGGAACCCACTCACTGCAGCTGACTCATTGTAGCTCCACATAATTAATGTAAAAATTCATGAGGTTACTGTGGAGGGTTAAACTCAAGAACCCTGAGATGGATTGCAATTGGAATTTAATTAATATAAACAGTTTGCTGTAATGGATTGGGACTACGGTTATCATGAATATTTTTTTTTATTTTTTATTTTTTACATCCAAGCTGATAACCTCACCCATGTTGGAACTCGTTATTATATGGATGTTTGGTGGGATCCATATGGGAGACTGCCTCCTGAAATATGTCTACAATGTGGTATAAAATAATAAAAAGTAGTTTGTTTCTTCGTTTGTTTGTTTTTTAATTTACAAATTTTATGCAATCCCCAAACCACTTCAGCCTATGATTTTTGTTAACCTGGACCTGTGTTCTGTGGATCAGATGCTCTGGAATAATGAGCTATTCACCTTAAAAACAAAGCCACATGCTGACCGAACCAGCTGAACCGAATCTGTCATAACTCAGTGCCACTGTTTTGTATAGCTTTGTTGCGTTCTCCCTGCACCAACATGTTCAACGAGGTTGAGTTCAAAGCTCCATGTCAACTCAAGATCTTCCACACACTTCGATCCTATAAAAAAAACATATCTTCATGGAGCTGGCTTTGTACACAGGGGCATTGTCATTGCTGGAACAGGTTTGTGTCTCCTAGTTCAAGTGAAGGGAAAATGTAATGCTAGCAGGTGCAAATACAATTGTGTGCCTCCAACCTTCTGAAACATACACCCACACCCACACCCACACCCACACACACACACACACACACACACACACACACACAAACACAGCAGACGCTGTTTGAACCGCGTTAAATTTGACTGGAGAAAAGCGTGTCCCTGTTTCCAGGTTCATCTCACAGCGAAAGCTGGACAAGGCGGCTCTTCTCCACACACTCTCTCTCACACACACACACACACACACACACACACACACACACACACACACACACACACACACACACACACACACACACACACACACAGAGTAAAACTAGAAGTCAAGTCTTTATTTAGTAAGGAAAAGTATGTTTATTTCTTTCTTCCTCTTTCTTCTCAGTGGTACGTCCAGTCAACTTGTGCGATAAATGGATCCGGATTATATAAAGGACTCAACTGGCTTTCAAACCAACTCTCCAAATTATAACATTTGATTTATTGCATATGAAAATTTACAGAATATATTGTTCTGTAAATGTGCCAATATATATTATATACGTTATCATGTATCTCACAATATTTTGTTATATTGTTATTACTTGGAATTTTGCTTTACGAATGGCTGTTATTTAAATTATCAACACTAGCAGTTTATAATACTTATAATATTACTTATAATATTACTTATTATTATCATAATACTGTAATAACCAGGTGTCTTCCTTTTATTCTTTATAAATGTGAAAACTTTACTGGTTTGGACTGGAATTAATATAAACATTTGGCTACAGTGGAACAGGACTACAGTTGCCATGAACATCATTTACATCCAAGAGTCCATTAGTAACCAAATGATAAACTCAACAATTATGGAACTATAACGAATAAACATTAGGTAAAACCCTATTTGCCAAATATTGTCTGAAATAACAAGTAGTGTGTTCTTATGTTCTCAGGTGTCAGGTCACCCTATAATTGGTCACTTGAATTGGCAGATTTTAATGCGATCGCCAAAATCAGCCACATTTAAACTCACCAGCTGATCTAAAGCTCTGTCATAACCCAACTGTGTTGCATTGCTTTGTTGCATTATACTTGCACCATAGTGTTCAGTAAGGTTTAGGACACTCTGTGCAGGACACGTCCACTCTTAACTTTACATGTCATGGAGGAACAGGTTTGGGTCTCCTGGTTTAAGTAAAGGAAAAATGTAATGCTACACCATCGTATAGGATCCTATACAATTATGTGCCTCCAACTTTGTGGTTTAAGGTAGAACGATATATGACTGGAAAAGTCAGGTGTCTCAATACTTTATCCATCTAGAGTAAAATCTATATGAATGCGATAAATTGTGTGATTTGAAGTTTGCTGTTAATAATTTTTTTTTGTAATAATAGTGGCTAAAAAACATTGAAGCTATTCTGAAGCTCTGCCTATTTTTTACATTTTCAGATTTGGTCTCCTAGTTCAAGTGAAGAAAAGATTGAATGCTACTGCATTGGGAAAGCTGGAAAAGCACCACATACAGCTGGAAAAGTCAGGTGTCTATATTGGGAATAATATATGAGCATGTGATAGAAAAAGATACAATATTTAATGGAATTAAAGTGTCTGAAAAACATATTGAAGATTGTATGAGTCTATTTTGACCTACACATACTGTATCTTCATGGAGAATCACTGTCATGCTGGAACAGGTTTGGATCTCCTAGTTTAAGTGAAGGGAAAATTGAATGCTACAGTATCCTATAGGACATCCTCTACACTTGTGTGCCTTCAACAGTGAGGTCACATTTTGGAGAAGAAACTACATATGGCTGGAAAAAGTCCGTGTCTCAATATATTTCCATATAGGGTATCATATAACTTAAAAAATATAATCTTCAAAGTGTTTTAAGTGTCTAAAAAACATATTGAAGCTTGTATCTGTCTGTTCTAACCTACATAATGTAGTGTAGAGTATATAGTGTAGTGTAGTGTAATGTAGTGTAGTGTTATGTAGTGTAGTGTATGTAGTGTAGTGTATGATGTAGAGTAGATTAATGTAGATTAATGTGATGTAATGTAGTATGTAGTGTAGTGTAATATAGAGTAATATAAGTAATGTAATGTATTGTAATGTAGAGTAATGTGAAGTAATGTATTGTAGTGTAGTGTAATGTAGTGTAATGTGAAGTAATGTAGTGTAATGTAGAGTAATGTGAAGTAATGTATTGTAGTGTAGTGTAATGTATTGTAATGTAGAGTAATGTGAAGTAATGTAGTGTAATGTAGAGTAATGTGAAGTAATGTATTGTAGTGTAGTGTAATGTAGTGTAATGTAGTGTAATGTGAAGTAATGTAGTGTAATGTAGAGTAATGTGAAGTAATGTATTGTAATGTAGAGTAATGTGAAGTAATGTATTGTAATGTAGAGTAATGTGAAGTAAATGTAGTGTAATGTAGAGTAATGTGAAGTAATGTAGTGTAATGTAGAGTAATGTGAAGTAATGTATTGTATGTGAGTAATGTGTAATGTAGTGTAATGTAGAGTAATGTGAAGTAATGTAATTGTAGAGTAGTGTAATGTAGTGTAATGTAGTAATGTGAAGTAATGTATTGTAAGTAGATAATGTGAAGTAATGTATTGTAATGTAGAGTAATGTGAAGTAATGTATTGTAATGTAGAGTAATGTGAAAGTAATGTAGTGTAATGTAGAGTAATGTGAAGTAATGTATTGTAGTGTAATGTAGTTGTAATGTAGTGTAATGTGAAGTAATGTATTGTAGTGTAGTGTATGTGTATTGTAATGTATGTAATGTATTGTAGTGTAGAGTAATGTGAAGTAATGTATTGTGTGTAGTGAAAGTGTGTAATGTAGAAGTAATGTGAAAGTAATGTATGTAGTGAGTAATGTAGTGTAATGTAGAGTAATGTGAAGTAATGTAGTGTAATGTAGAGTAATGTGAAGTAATGTAGTGTAATGTAGAGTAATGTGAAGTAATGTAGTGTAATGTAGAGTAATGTGAAGTAATGTAGTGTAATGTAGAGTAATGTGAAGTAATGTATTGTAGTGTAGTGTAAGTGTAGTAATGTAGTTAATGTGAAGTAATGTATTGTAGTGTAGTGTAATGTAGTGTAATGTAGTGTAAGTATGTGTAAGTATGTAGTGTAATGTAGAGTAATGTGAATGTAAGTATGTAGTTGTAGTGTAATGTAGAGTAATGTGAAGTAATGTAATGTATGTAATGTGAAGTAATGTGAAGTGTGTAGTAGTGTAATGTAGTGTATGTAAGTAATGTGTAATGTATTGTATGTAGAGTAATGTGTAATGTAGAGTAATGTGTGTAATGTATGTAATGTAGAGTAATGTGAAGTAATGTATTGTAATGTAGAGTAATGTGAAGTAATGTATGTAGTGTAGTAATGTAGTGTAATGTAGTGTAATGTGAAGTAATGTAGTGTAATGTAGAGTATGTGAAGTAGTTTGTAGTGTAGTGTAATGTATGTAATGTAGAGTAATGTGAAGTAATGTAGTGTAATGTAGAGTAATGTGAAGTAATGTATTGTGTGTAGTGTAATGTAGTGTAATGTAGTAATGTGATAATGTAGTGTAATGTAGTAATGTGAAGTAATGTATTGTAGTGTAGTGAATGTAGTGTAATGTAGAGTAATGTGAGTAATGTATTGTAGTGTAGTGTAATGTAGTGTAATGTAGTGTAATGTGATATGTATTGTAATGTAGAGTAATGTGAAGTAATGTATTGTAGTAGAGTAATGTGAAGTAATGTATTGTAATGTAGAGTAATGTGAAGTAATGTAGTGTAATGTAAGTATGTAGTAATGTGTATGTAGTGTAATGTAGTGTAGTATGTAATGTAGTAATGTATTGTATGTAGAGTAATGTGAAGTAATGTATTGTAGTGTAGTGTAATGTAGTGTATTGTAATGTAGTGTAATGTATTGTAGTGTAGAGTAATGTGAAGTAATGTATTGTAATGTAGAGTAATGTGAAGTAATGTATTGTAATGTAGAGTAATGTGAAGTAATGTAGTGTAATGTAGAGTAATGTGAAGTAATGTATTGTAATGTAGAGTAATGTGAAGTAATGTATTGTAATGTAGAGTAATGTGAAGTAATGTATGTAATGTAGAGTAATGTGAAGTAATGTATTGTAATGTAGAGTAAGTGAAGTAATGTAGTGTAATGTAGAGTAATGTGAAGTAATGTAGTGTAATGTAGAGTAATGTGAAGTAATGTATTGTAATGTAGAGTAATGTGAAGTAATGTATTGTAGTGTAGTGTAATGTAGTGTATTGTAATGTAGTGTAATGTATGTAGTGTAGAGTAATGTAGTGTAATGTAGAGTAATGTGAAGTAATGTAATGTAGAGTAATGTGAGTAATGTATGTAGTGTAGTGTAATGTAATGTAGTAATGTAGAGTAATGTGAAATGTATTGTAGTGTAGTGTAATGTAAGTAATGTAAGTAGTGTAGTGTAATGTAGAGTAATGTAAGTAATGTAATTGTAGTGTAGAGTAATGTGAAGTGTGTATGTAGTGTGTAGTGTAATGTAGTGTATTGTAATGTAGTATTGTAGTGTAGAGTATGTGTGTAATGTAGAGTAATGTGAAGTAATGTATTGTAATGTAGTAATGTAGAGTAATGTAAAGTAATGTAGTGTAATGTAGAGTAATGTGAAGTAATGTATGTAATGTAGAGTAATGTGAAGTAATGTATTGTAGTGTAGTGTAATGTAGTGTATTGTAATGTAGTGTAATGTAGTAGTAATGTATGTAATGTAGAGTAATGTGAAGTATGTATTGTAATGTAGAGTAATGTGAAGTAATGTATTGTAGTGTAGTGTAATGTAGTGTATGTAAGTATGTGAAGTAATGTAGAGTATGTAATGTATTGTAATGTAGAGTAATGTGAAGTAATGTAGTGTAATGTAAGTAATGTGAAGTATGTATGTAGTGTAGAGTAATGTGAAGTAATTTGTAGTGTAGTGTAAGTAATGTATTGTAATGTAGTGTAATGTAGTAGTGTGAGTAATGTATTGTATGTAGAGTAATGTGAAGTATGTAGTGTAATGTAGAGTAATGTGAAGTAATGTATTGTAGTGTAGTGTATGTAGTGTAATGTAGAGTAATGTGAAGTAATGTAGTGTGTAGTGTATTGTAGAGTAATGTGTAAGTGTAATGTAAGGTAAGTGAAGTATGTAGTGTAATGAGTAATAAATGTGAGTAATGTATTGTAATGTAGTGTAATGTAGTGTATGTATGTAGTGTAATTAGTGTATGTAATGTAGTGTATGTAATGTAGTTAGTGTAATTAGTGTAATGTAGTGTATGTGTAGTTATAGTGTGAATATGTATGTATGTAGAGTAATGTGAAGTAATGTATTGTAGTGTAGAGAATGTGAGTATTGTATTGTAATGTAGAGTAATGTGAAGTAATGTATTAGTGTAGTGTAATGTAGTTGTATTGTAATGTAGAGTAATGTAAGTAATGTATTGTAGTGTAAGTGTAATGTAGTGTAATGTAGAGTAATGTGAAGTAATGTATGTAGTGTAATGTGTAATGTATTGTAATGTAGAGTAATGTGAAGTAATGTATTGTAGTGTAGTAATGTAGTGTAATGTATGTAATGTAGAGTAATGTGAAGTAATGTATTGTAGTGTAGTGTAATGTATTGTATGTAGAGTAATGTGAAGTAATGTATTGTAGTGTAGGTAGTGTAATGTAATGTATGTAATGTAGAGTAATGTGAAGTAATGTATTGTAGTAGAAATGTGTAAGTAGTATGTAGTGTAGTGTAATGTATTGTAGTAAGTAATGTGAAGTAATGTATTGTAGTGTAGTGTAATGTAGTGTAATGTAAGAGTAATGTGAAGTAATGTATTGTATGTAGTGTAATGTAGTGTGTAATGTAGAGTAATGTGAAGTAATGTATTGTAGTTAGTAGTGTAGTAATGTAGTGTAATGTAGAGTAATGTGAAGTAATGTATTGTAGTGTAGTGTAATGTAGTGTAATGTAGAGTAATGTGTAATGTATGTGTAGTGTAGTGTATGTAGTAATGTAGAGTAATGTGAAGTAATGTATTGTAATGTAGAGTAAATGTGAAGTAATGTATTGTAATGTAGAGTAATGTGAAGTAATGTATTGTAGTGTAGTGTAATGTAGTGTAATGTGAGTATGTGAAGTATGTAGTGTAATGTAGAGTAATGTGAAGTAATGTATTGTAGTGTGTAAATGTAGTGTAATGTAGAGTAATGTGAAGTAATGTAGTGTATGTAGAGTAATGTGAAGTAATGTATTGTAGTGTAGTGTAATGTAGTGTAATGTAGAGTAATGTGAAGTAATGTATTGTAGTGTAATGTGAAGTAGTGTAATGTAGAGTAATGTGAAGTAATGTATTGTAGTGTAGTAAATGTAGTGTAATGAAGTAATGTAGTAATGTAGTGTAGTAGTAATGTGAAGTAATGTATTAATGTAGAGTAATGTGAAGTAATGTATTGTAGTGTAGTAAAATGTAGTGTAATGTAGAGTAATGTGAGTAATGTATTGTAGTGTAGAGTAATGTAAGTGTAATTGTGAGTAATGTGAAGTAATGTATTGTAATGTAGAGTAATGTGAAGTAATGTATTGTATGTAGTGTAATGTGTAATGTAGATGTAATGTAAGTAATGTATTGTAATGTAGAGTAATGTGAAGTAATGTATTGTAGTGTAGTGTAATGTAGTGTAATGTAGAGTAATGTGAAGTAATGTAGTGTAATGTAGAGTAGTGAAGTAATGTATTGTAATGTAGAGTAATGTGAAGTAATGTATTGTAGTGTAGTGAATGTAGTGTATGTAGTGTAGAGTAATGTGAAGTAATGTGTAGTGTATGAATGTAGTGTAATGTAGAGTAATGTGAAGTAATGTATGTATGTAGTGAAATGTAGTGTAGAGTAATGTGAAGTAATGTAGTGTAAATGTAGAGTAATGTGAAGTAATGTATTGTATGTAGTAGTGAATAATGTAGTGTAATGTAGAGTAATGTGAAGTAATGTATGTAATGTAGAGTAATGTGAAGTAATGTATTGTAGTGTAGTGAATGTAGTGTAATGTAAGTAATGTGAAGTAATGTATGTAATGTAGAGTAATGTGAAGTAATGTATTGTAGTGTAGTGAAATGTAGTGTAATGTAGAGTAATGTGAAGTAATGTATTGTAGTGTAGTGAAATGTAGTGTAATGTAGAGTAATGTGAAGTAATGTATTGTAGTGTAGTGAAATGTAGTGTAATGTAGAGTAATGTGAAGTAATGTATTGTAGTGTAGTGAAATGTAGTGTAATGTAGAGTAATGTGAAGTAATGTATTGTAGTGTAGTGAAATGTAGTGTATGTAGAGTAATGTGAGTAATGTATTGTAGTGTAGTGAATGTAGTGTAATGTAGAGTAATGTGAGTAATGTATTGTAGTGTAAGTGTAATGTAGTGTAATGTAGAGTAATGTGAAGTAATGTAGTGTAATGTAGAGTAATGTGAAGTAATGTATGTAGTGTAGAGTATGTGAAGTAATGTATTGTAATGTAGAGTAATGTGAAGTAATGTATTGTAGTGTAGAGTAATGTGAAAGTAGTGTATGTAATAGAGTAATGTGAAGTAATGTATTGTAATGTAGAGTAATGTGAAGTAATGTATTGTAATGTAGAGTAATGTAAGTAATGTATTGTAGAGTGAATGTAGTGTAATGTAGAGTAAATGTGAAGTAATGTATTGTAATGTAGAGTATGTGAAGTAATGTATTGTAATGAGTAATGTGAATATGTATTGTATGTAGAGTAATGTGAAGTAATGTATTGTAATGTAGAGTAATGTGAATAATGTATTGTATGTAGAGTAATGT
>JBCEWE010002166.1:0-17728 GCA_039877035.1 Silurus lanzhouensis
AGGATCTCAGGTCTCCATTCCTTACTATTGAAGTAAACAGAACCAAGTACAGAACAGTCATCAGACAGAAGTCACTTATAGTTACTCAAGTACAGTACAAAGTACATTTACTCAACACTTTACATACAACACCACACACAACACACACAAACACACACCACACACACACACACACACACACACGTGCTCAGCTCTGCTCAGTGTCTTTTCTCCTTTTTCTCCTCGTCACCAGTCACTAAAACAGATCACACTGATTAGTCCTATCAGCCAAGATCTGCTTCTCACCGCTCGTTTCCCCCCGGCTCCACCCTCCATTCACCAACCGCCGCTCGTGCACGCACCCGCTGCTCCATCCAGCAGTAGTGTTCAGGTGTTGTGAGGTGAATCCAGTAATAACCCTGTCAGAATAACTGCTGAAAGATCATCCACTTTCTTGTGCCAATCCATGCAATTAATTATAAAGTACAGATGTTTAAGTGAATCAGGTTCTGCCCCACATTAACTGTCAGCTATATTGCTTTCAGAGCTCAAAGTGAACAAAGCACTAAAGCTGCAAGAAAATACCTCAACTTCAGTTTCTGTCAAATTCCTTTTCTTTAAGGACATCAAACATCACTGACTTTACTAAAGTGGATTTCAAGAAAAAAAAGCCATCATTGAATGCTCTCTGTGATGAAGAGACATTAGACATGATTGAAATTCAAAATCTTTATTTATTTAATAGTGTTTATTGTGTCTCGCTGTAGTAAAAGTGTTCAGACTCTCTGTTTCTCTTGTTTCTTCTTTTTTTCTATTTCTCCTTTTCTTTTGAATGTTTTCTTGTCTCAGCTGAGCAACACTTTCCTCCATCGCTCTCGGACTCTCATATAATGATCTGTTTTATTCTCTGAAGTCTTCTTTTCTTCCTCACAGAGATTCTGGGTATCCTGGAGCCCCCTGTCGGTCTGAAGCTGTAAGTTGTTCCTCTCCTTTACGTCAAGTTTAGTTTTCTCTCTTTCGTCCTCTTGTTTTTCTTTAAATTCCAACGTGGGCTCAAACTGAGCAACACATTCCTCAGTCGCTCTTTGTCTCTGATCAAATGATCTCTCTCCTGCTCTGCACTATTTTTACTTTCTCACAGTGATTCTGAGTATCCTGGAGCTCCATGGTGGTCTGTTCCAAAGTGACTCAAGCTGAGCAACATGTTCCTCCACTTCTTTTGTTCTCTCGTCCAGCTCTCTCTCTCACCTTCTACACTTTTCTCCAGTTCCTCATGGATTTTCAGGGAAGACTGGAGCTCCATGGAGGTCTGATCCAAAATAACTCAAGCTGAGCAACACGTTCCTCCAGTTGTTTTTGTTCTCTCGTCCAGCTCTGGCTTCTCTCAGTTATGTCCTGTTCCTGCTGCTTTCGCTCAGAAGCCAAAGTAGCCTCCAGCTTTTGCACCGTCTGTAGCAGAATGGCTTTCTCTTCTTTCTCTTTTGTTATCTTTCTATCATTAGAAGAGAAAATGAATCCAAGTCTTTCACTACTTTCTCCATGTGTTCCAGCTTCTCCTTCATTTCAGCAATCTGCTTAGTTTTCTTCTTTCTTCTGGTTTGAAAAAACTCTCTCAACCTTCTGAAGAGCTCCATGTTTATGCCTCTTTACTCACAAGCAAAAACCTCGGAAATGAGAGAAACAGAGACGCGTTCCCAATTGTAGACGTTGCCTTACTGTGACGTCACAGGGAGATGCCCCGCCTCCGTCTGTGACATAACCAGGTCTCTCTTAACCTGGCACTATGCGCATGCGCACATTACAGAGGTAAAGAGCGGATAAAATATCATGTCTTCACAGCTTTTCTGTTGTTCCTGAGAGAAGAGCGATATTACAGTCATAAATAAGATAAAAACGGCTGTAAACTGTGTATAAAGCGAGTGAATCCGAGTTGAGAACCGGAAGTTGACCGGAGTGACTCTATGAATGTTGCAGAATCATAAATGACCAGTAGGTGGCAGTGTGATGTGTATTAGAGCTCACTATCACAGCAGGTAATTAGAAGTAGTGGAGCTCTAATGACGTCATTAATAGCGAGGACAAGACACACAGCAGTTTGGGATTCTTTTTATTGACTTTATTGATTAATTGATTGGAGTATGATTGTGTTTCTGATCAAAGTAAGTTCATGTGTATGGAGTAAAAACAACCTGTACATTTCTCACTTCCAGACAGTATTATGAGATGTTCATCTGCTGGAAGTTCATGTTTAATGCTGCATGTTTTATAGGATTTATGAGCTGGAATAAATGTTTCTATATTGGTTTTGTTTTAAATGAGTGTTGCATTTTTAGCTACTTTTTCTATAAAGAGGCAGAAGTTGTGAAAAAAAATTCTATCTTAATTTGGGATTATTATAAAACCTGTATGTGAGTATTTTAGGCAAAATGCTGTTTATTGTATTCATTGTAAAACTATATGCTTCAGATTACATCTCTTTTGAAAGAACACACTTTGGGCTTTACATCAGCCAAAGATGCTGAAGTTCCTTAGAAAAAAATGTTTTTTTCTTTTTTTTTTTTTTTTTTATATAAACACATGAATTCGGTCCTGAAACAATCCAGAATAGTGACGGGTTAAAAGTCACATGTGTAATGAGTTTATATTTCAGCTTTGAAGAAAATACAATAAAAACGAGATTCCTATAAACATTATTCTGAGACTGTGTGTAGTCCTTTTCTCCCTCCGTCTGTTTGAGGAAAAGCAGCCTGATAACCAAATGTACTGGAAATAATAAAACAGTGCCTCTGTGAATGATGGAGCACATCTGGACCTTCCTTTTATCCTTCCATTCTACAAACAGCACATCCTCTTCTCTCAGCCAGTGATGAGGCCTCGAGGAGCTTTTTTCAGAAGCTTGTTGGTGATGGTTTGAGGGTTTGTGGACTGCATTTTCCCACATGCCCAGATATTTTTTTTTTTTTAGGAGATCTCTAAACAGTGCTGGACTTGTGTAGAAGTCGTCAACGAACAGTTTGTAGCCTGTTCCCAACATCTTCTCATCAACAAGTGCCATGACAGATGGTCTACAGACTGGCTGGGGTGTAAAATCCTGATTCCACCTCTCTTCAGGTGTTTGGGGATACAACCAGTGAAGACTGGGATTTCTGTCTCTCACTCTTACTGGTAGAGCTGAAACAGGTGCTGAGTTTGGAGACTGCTTGAACCTCTTTTCTGGTTGATGGCTGGTGTGTGGAACCCACTTCTCCTCAGAAGATTCAACTAAATGTCTGTTGGAAGACAAAGAAAGAAAAAAAATAGCATTGTATATCAAGTACATACTTTTGTAGTAGTATGAAATCAGGAAGGGGGCAAACACTTTTTCACACCACTGTGTATATTTATTTGCATGTTTGTCACACTTTAATGTTTCAGATCGTCAAACTAATTTAAATATTAGTAAAAGATACACAAGTGAACACGACATGCAGATTTTAAATGAAGGTTTTTATTATTGAGGGGAAACAAAATCCAAATCTACATGGCCCTGTGTAAAAAAGTGTTTGCCCCCCTGTTAAAACTGTGGTTTATCACACCTGAGTTCAATTTCTGTCACCACACACAGACCTGATTACTGCCACACCTGTTACAATCAAGAAATCTTTAAATAGGACTGCCTGACAAAGTGAAGTCGACCAAAAGATCCTCAAAATCTAGACATCATGCTGAGATCCAAAGAAATTCAGAAACAAATGAGAAAGAAAGTAATGGAGATCTATCAGTCTGGAAAAGGTTATAAAGCCATTTCTAAAGCTTTGGGACTCCAGTGAACCACAGTGAGAGAAATTATTCACACATGACAAAAACATGGAACAGTGGAGGATCTTCCCAGGAGTGACCAGGTGACCAGAATTACCCCAAGAGCACAAGGTTGACTCATCCAAGAGGTCACAAAAGACCCCACAACAACATCCAAAGAACTGCAGGCCTCACTTGCCTCAGTTAAAGTCAGTGTTCATGACTCCACAATGAGAAAGAGACCATTTAAAAACTGCATGTTCACTTGTGTTATTGTTACTAATATTTAAATGAGGTTGATGATCTGAAACATTAACGTGTGACAAACATACAAAAAAATACGAAATCAGGAAATTGCAGTTGCTCAGCTGGAGGTCACTTTGGAACAAAACCAGCATGGAGCTCCAGGATTCTCTAAATCAGTGTGAGAAAGAGAAGAAATGTGCAGAGCATCAGAGAAATATGAGAGGAACCCAATGTTGAACCTCTTCATGTCCAATGATTCAAGATCAAAGAAAAATGTAAAAAATAATAAAATATAAAATCATTTACCATTTTTGTGTGTTTTGTTACTATAATAAATATAAAAAAGTAATCAAACCTGTTCAGGGGGTGTCCCAATACTTTTGGCGATATAGTGTATCACTTCATTTGTGCTGGAACAGTTTTCTCTTTACAGGATCTGTACCTCAGGTATGAGAAAATATGACTATAACACACTGATAACACACTTACCAGGCAAGACTTCAGGAAGTTTCCAGATTTTTCCCTCATAAACAAAGGTAGACATTTTGAGAGCTCTAGATTTTCTTTGAGCAGCACATCAGAAGCCTGTAAGACAGAAAAGTTCAAACCTTCAGATTCATGGCTACTAAAAGTTGAAAGGACCTTTGCACTGGGGTTTAGAAGGGGCATTGTAAACATTAATGATCTTTTCAGGAGAATACATTTGTCACTTTTCCTACCTGTCAGAAAAATTCAACCTCCCTAAAACTCATTTTTCTGATATCACCAAATTCGTGATTTTGTAAGGAACACATCCTCTCATTTCCTGCACCCACCTCCTAAACAAGAGATTGATCGAGTTCTAGAAACAAAACTTTGTAAGGGTACTGTCTCTAATATTTATAAAACTATTTTTTATTCGTTGTTCAATCTTCATCGCTTTCTAAAATAAAGAGTAACTGGGAATCGGACCTTAATTATAATTTCACGGATGAGGAATGGTCCAAGGCCCTTGGTCGTGTACATCCTCCTCTATATACGCCCGTCATTCGTTAATACAGTTTAAATCATGCATAGAGTGTATTGGACAAAGACCAAACTATATAAAATTAACCCTGGTTTGGATCCATCTTGTGATCGGTGTCGGCGGCTCCGGCTACTCTTTATCATACTTTTTGGCTTTGCCCAGCCTTGACCTCTTTCTGGACATCAATTTTAAATCAATCTCTGAATACTTCATTTTAGATATTAAACCATGTCCCATATATCATTATTTGGACTCAACCCCACAAATCCCTCCTTGTCATCCTTACAATCAAACATGCTCGCCTTTGTTTAATAGTAGCAAAGAGACTTATATTACTGAACTGGAAGAATCCTCACCCACCCAGTTCTTCTCATTAGATACATGACCTGTCTCAGTTTATTCAAATAGAAAAGATCAGATTTACATTACTTGGTGTTACGGAAAAGTTTACACCACCTGGCAACCATTCTTATCATATTTAAGAGAAAGAGGAAAATAAAATCCTGTTCTCTTTGTTTAGCCTTTTTGAGCTCTTCCCCTTGTCCCTGACTTCTTGGTAGATGTAGAAAGGAGAAAGGAAAACATATATCTTTGAGAGTGTTAATGTACTTAGGTGCAAATCTTTTATTTGTTTTATTTATTTATTTATTTTCTTTCTTCTCCTGTTCTTGATGCTCACATTCATGAGTGTAATTATATGTATAACTTAGAAAGAGAGAGACCAATTTCTTGTTGTTGGACTAAATTAACCACAGTTCCATTGTCTTTCTCGCCTGAGTGTCTTTCTGTTTGAATGCATTAATAAAAAGAGTTGGATAATAATAATAATAATAAGAAGAAGAAGCCAAGTGATTTTGAAATGTTTTGCCGGTGTCTATGATGACAGGCGGGTCCATCTAATACACAAACGCCAAGTGTTCAAGGGAAGCAATAAAAGCAAGACTGCTTAGAGGTTGTTACTTTGGCAACTGAACATAATCACTAAAGGTTTTGCGTTGGCCGGGAATCGAACCCGGGTCAACTGCTTGGAAGGCAGCTATGCTCACCACTATACCACCAACGCCGCGCTGGCAGGGGCGAACATCGCCGAATGAATCCATGCTAGAAGAACGTTGGTTGTTTTGAACTTCTCAGCAAACTGGTTCATTCTCCTGCTCTACTGCAACTGCGAATGTATGTAAAAGTGCAAACAGTGACCAAGAAGCTTTTCCCTGCGGTAGTTACTGTAGTGTAGTGGTCATCACGTTCGCCTCACACGCGAAAGGTCCCTGGTTCGACACCAGGCAGAAACAAGGTTGTGATTTTGAAGCTAGTGGTAAATTCTTAGGCCTGTAAACTGTCACTCGACAGCATTAGAGAAATGTAGAAAACTTTCTTTTATATTGTTTCTGTAGTGTAGTGCTTTAAGTGTTATTGCTGCTGTTTGAACTACAAAAATATTCAAACAAGTTAAATGTTCCTTATTTTAAAATATGCAATGCAGTTATAGGAAAATAAAAATTATTTTATTTCAATAAAATCTGAATTCAAGAAATTCCTGGAAAGAAATTACTTTGACTTATTTTACACACAGATCTGTGCAGTAAAGCTGAAAATCTACATCTTCAACTGCATCATGTAACTGAAAAAAAAAGCAAAACTTTACAGGATGTGGTGTTTTGCACAATGTGGCACTGAGGACCAGTTTCCCTCTCCTCCTGACCTCCCTTCCCCATTATGACCCCGAGACACAGCCCCATGAGGAGGTCATACGGCGTTTGAAAGAAAGACAAAAATCATGGTTTAACTTCATCTTTAATAATTGTGCAATTTTACTTTTGTCACATTTTCCCAAAAGTTTATCATGTGGATTTTAATTATTTAGTTTAAAAGCATCCTCCAGTTGAGAAACACTGATTTAGAATCAGGATTTAAATGATGTCGAACACTTCAATAAACAAGTGATTTATTATTTTAGATTTTTATTGATTTTATTAATTATTATTGGACATGGAGAGGTTTAGCTTTCAGTTCCTGTCCTTGATGTCCAGACTCACTTGCCTTTTTTTTTCTTTTCTTTTTTTCTTTTTTTTACTGGAATGGGGATAGTCGTCTGATCCAGTGCGGCAGGGGAGCAGATATAGAACTGTGAGACTTCAGTGAAGACCACACCGCATCGTGAAAGACCGGGAAGACTCGATAAAATACCTTAGAGTCTGTTCCGATTGTGTGACATTTGCGACAAAGGATAGGATGACAATTACAATCACGGTGTTTCGCTGGTTCAGTTGTCCATAGAACACAGCCACAGAAGGTGATGGTGTAGTACGTTACAAGGTGCTTTGCATGACGAATTCCGTGAAGAGAAATCTGTGAGTGCTCGGAGCAACCAGCGAGCTGGCAGTAACTCCAAACGATTGGACAAGGGTAATAGCCCTATGCACATGAAAGATACGGGGACAGAGTTCTGGATGGAATCTAGCCACATTCCATTTGTGGAAAACATGTCAGCATGGTGTAGAATGTCCATCACCGGTCTGAACGGGTCCGCATCAGTTTCCCAAACAAATTTGTCCTTTTCTGGAGGAAACCTGAACCATTTACGGAGTAAATTATAGCACCGTTCACCTAAAGGACAGGTGGGCTGCTCCAGGCACCACAGGCAGTGCTTTGGAAGAACAAGTAAAAACAAGCATAGCAGGGACCTCTAAAAGTGACAAAGTTGAAGTGATATCCCTCAGCACATGCTTCAATGTGCGCACACGTGCCTTGATGCAGACGCATACCTTGCAGAAGCCACCTTTGTTCACCAGCCGCCATGTTCCTGCACACAGCATAAAATACACACAACAACAACATGATTTATACGATATAATCAAAGAATCAGAATTAGAGCATAGAAAGAGTTTAGTGCTTTTAGTTATAAGGAGACGTTTGTTACAGTCATTTTTTTCTGATCGACTAGGGCCATAATCCCTCCATCCAAATCCACATAGATGTTTTGATCCATATCTGTGGAGATGTTTCTGTAGAAGACTCTTCACCTGTAATTTTATACACTGGGAGCTGTATGTATTGTCTAAACAATGACAAGGAATTCCACAACAGATAAACATGCCACGGCTGCAAGGATTATTAAAATTGTAGTCCCAGTCTGACCCTATTCTACTCTATTTATTAGTATATTATGTTAATTATACTTGGAGTAAACAGGTTACATGAGTTTGATTAAAATATGGGATAAATAGGTTAAATTAAGCTACTTCATTGTGTCTAATAGATTCTATACTAATTATTAGGTACATTTGTTGGATTAATATAAAAGTTAAACTCTAAAAGCTAAACTTAGCTAGCCGGCTAGTTACCCATGCTAATGTCACTAAATAATGACTTTGTACTTTTCGAGTCTTCTACTAATAATCTACAATATTCTAATTCTATAATTATTTAGACGACTTACCAGGTACCTGTATAAAGAAATATCCAATAGAAGAGGATTTGTAATGTTTTTTTAGTTGCTGCTAATCGCTGCTGCTTCTTGCTGCTGTTTGTTTGTTTGGTGGTTGTCAATTTTAGTGTCTCTTTACTTACAATTGGTAAATTCACAATAAGAAACAAAGCACGCTTTAAATTATATAGACGTGTCACACTGTGACATCAACCTAGATGCCCCGCCTCTGCCGGTGACATCATGATGTCTCTATCTCTATTTCTCTCTATCTTCTCTCTCTTTCTCTCTCTCTCTCTCTCTCTCTCACACCACACACACCACACACACACACACACACACACACACACACTCTGCGCATGAACAGATTACAGAGGGACCACACAATACGGAAGTTGACCCGAGTGACTATATGAATGTTGTAGAATCATAAATGACCAGATGAAGCTGACTGAGGTGAACCCTGAAACTAACGCAGGAACAGAGTAGGAACATTCTGACCACTGCTGGTTTCTTTTTGAGAGACTGCTGAAAGGACATTCTTGAACTATCTATGGATTCAGTCTCGGTCGACTTCATTGTTTTGAATAGAAGTGACCGAACTGAACTCTTGAACCGAGTCACTTGAACTGATCTAAGGAGTCGAATTGATCTTTTCGAACAGAATTGACCAAACTGAATGGACTGAATTATTAAATGAATCTTTTAAATCGTTCTTTCTGATGTTTTTTCTACTAACGCAGTTGTCAAAAGTTATACTTGGACTATGATGTTATGAGGCTGCATTGGAATAACTTTAAGTATTGTGTGCATCAGATGAACCCATGAAGAACTCATGTATTGTAAACTGATTTAATCTCTGTGTTACTGTGATTTAATATTTAAACTGATGCTGTGAATACTGTTCAATAACTGTTTATTTTATTACTTTAACTTCTGTTCATGTAAAATTGGGTTTAACAGAACCTGATTTTATTATTATTTACTTTTGTCCCGTTTCCCAACATTTTATCATGTGGATTTTAATTCTTAGTTAAATTTAATGATGTCCAATAATATTCATAATGGAACAAAACAAACACTATATTAAGATATGTATTTATTTTAAAGGAATAAAAAACATTGAGTTACAATAATCATGATATTTTTGTACTTTATTATATGTAGGACATTTCCAGCTTGATCTCCTCTTTTTCTTTCTCTGGTTTTCTTTCTCTAGTGCTGAAGTCATATTGCTGAACAGCTGTACAGCTTCCTCCAGTCACTCTCGGGTTTCCATCCTCATTTCTCTTCCCTCACTAAAATCTTTGTTTCCTCAGAGATTTTCTGCGACTCTTTGGGCTGTAGAGGTTAAGCTTTCTGTTTCTGATGTTTCTCATAGTCAGAACCAAAGTGCCTCAGCTGAGCTCATGTTTCTCCGATTGCTCTTGGTTTCTCAGAATGATCTTTTTGATGATATATTTTTATGGAGAGCAAATATTTTTATTTATTAAAGTTAATTTTATTTACTCTGGAATAATTTTCCTGTTGTTATTATTAATATTCATGTTAAAAAAACATTGTTTTAGTGTGTTCAATAAATGCTTGTTCGGCCCATGACCTAAAGTGTGCTTTGAGGTTTGGCTCCCTGTGCAATTGAGTTTGACACCCTGATATAGATAAATATCATTAATTATTAATAATAACATAATTAAAGATTAACTGAGCACATTCTATTTATTTCAAAGTGTGTATTAAACTGGTAGCCTTCATTAGTCGTTACCAAGAAAAGCTTCGTGTCAAAAAGGTTGGTGACCCTGATTTATAATCTTGTTACTTTTGTCCTACATGAACATATACATTTTTATATTTAGTCATTGTGATTTCACCCTTTTATATCGTATCTCTGTTGGTTTCTTTTATTCAGCTCCATCTTGCAGACGTCTGGGACAGCTCTTAGGAGCGTTCTCCACCACAGTATCGTCATTTCAGCTCTTCTCCTCACACTGAGATTGCTACATTTATTAAAGATCTCTCTACTCCAGCTGTTCCAGAGAACCCCTGTCTGCCTCTCACATCATGAAGAATACTTTTACATGTGATATGGGCACACAGGCCTCGTCTGACCTTCCTGCTGTTTATCATCAGGTGACACAGACAACAATGAAGACTATGATGACTCCGTATTCCTGCATCAACTCTACCATCTCCTCCTTATCCTTCATGTTGGTCCCCCATGATTATTCTCCTACTTCCCATCATAAAAGCTGTTGTGTTAAGCTCTTAAACATGTTCCTTTCAAGCTGAAGTATGAAAACTATCAACAATGTAGAACAGAACACCGGGTTAGCTCCTAGCTTCTAGCTCCTCAGGCATGGAGCTTCTGGAGGTGTTGCTATCAAGAAGATATGACCTTGGACCAGAAAGACACATCTTACATTAGACTAAAAAATGTTTGTCTTTATGCTCAACTAAAGTGAAATAATGAGCTTATTTCCACTTGAGAACTCGTCTTGCTCTCGCCTCGACTCGCCATTACTGCCGCACAGACCTGAATAAACGGAGACACGCCCACAGTGCATCTTCTTCGTGTTTACTGTGGTTCATCAACCATCCTACAATGTTTCGTTGCTGTAAACAGGTAGACTGTAGTCTACACTTCAAACCAAATTCATTAATTTATAAAAGTAACAGGTAACGCACCATACGGTAACGGAGTTACTTTATTTTTAACACGCACCAGGACGCCGCTGTTACGTGTCTGCGCTGTTTTCTTCTACTCCTCCCTCTTGTGTTGGCTTTGTCTTTAGTTCTCTACTATATGTAGGTGGAGTCACCTGGTAATTGTAATGGAGGCCTGGGAAAAAAGACCAATGAAGAGCAAGAGCCTGACCAGAGGAGGCGGAGCCTAAAGTTCAAAAGCAGCCACTGAAGTGACCACTGTTTGCTGGTGTAAATTAACAATAGATTAAATGAAAAGGGGTATAAGTTATCATGATAAATTATATATCATTCTAAAGGTCTAAGCCTCAAGCATCGATTTTAGATCACTGTTTTCAATAGAACGCTTATAACAAATGTATTTCCAAAATTTGTGTAAACAATACACACAAACACCATGCATAAAAACTGTTTTACACTATAATTGTAATAACGAGTCACAAACACATCCAAACGCACAATTGCTGAAATTCCTGTTTATTTGGAAAGATAAGGTTCCACTGAACAACATACTGTAGAGCATTTTTGGTATTTTGTTTGTTTTGTTTGTATCTGTTTTAGAGTAACTTTTGCATAAATAACGACATCTGGTGGTAAAAAATATACATGGCTGGTAAATATAGTGTTAATAGACAAATGAGAGTAACCACTAAAAAAGACAAAGACAGGTAGAATCTTATCGGTGATACAACTGAACTCTGCAGGTGTTTGTGGTGACGTTTTGCTTTGCACCACCTTTCAGTTCCAATCTTTTATTACAGCCAGTAGCAGTGTGGAAACAACATGTTCCATAGAAAATGTAGCCAATGAGTGCAGGATTTTAACGATACATGGGAGGTTTTTATTCCCCGTGTGGGCGAGTTCTTAGTTTTATTCATCTTAGAAGCTCTTAGTGGGAAAGAGCGCGTGACGTGCACTGTGACGCACCTGGCAGGAAGTGGAATGCAGCTCTTTCCAGCTCGTGATAACTGAGCTTTGTTTACAAGAATAAAAAAGAAAAGAAAAAGTAGATGGTAAAAAATAAGTTTTATTAAAGATTGCATGAAGCACGGATGATGAAAATATTATTGGCGGAATGAAACAAAACACAATCCTCATCGCTTGTGCAGTGGAAACTCTTCATGATGCAGTTATGATTTATTATCTACTAACTGGGTTTCTGCACTACTTAAAGGGAGTTGTAAACTTCCTGGTCTGACAATGAGGAAAAATCGGTCACATCTGTGTTTGTGTAAACAAGGTCAGTTATTATCTTCTGTTTTATTTAGTGTGCACAAAATTCAAACACTTTATTGTTTAGCTGTGATTGAGTTTTCTCATTTGTAAAGTGAATTCAGTGCCTGATGTTCTTAAAATGAACAGTAGATATGGTTTGTGGTGTAAAAACGTTTACTCCAGGTTTGGTTTAAACAAAGTCTAATAGTTTTCCTAAACCTGGTCTACAGTCAAGTCTTAACTCCTTAATGTTTGTTTATATACATGATTGTGTACATGTTTGATTTAGTTGGATATTGATGATCTTTTCTTTCGTCTTATTTAGTCCTAGCAGAGACGTTTTGTCTGTGATTTGACAAGATCGAGGCAGAGAAACAGTCTATGAGACATGAACTCCTGCAGTCTCTCTGTAGGGGTTATGTAGCTTATGTGAACAGTGAGAGACTCTCATAAGCTGATGCCCAAAACAGTGGAGATGATTGTGACATTTGAGTCAGTGAATTTTCTAAGTTTAATTTATATTTTCCAGTTAATTTGAGAGATATGTTTCTATTTATGCACATTAGACATCAACCTTCTCAGCAGCAGGTTCCATAGTGTAGCGGTCATCACTCTGCTACACGCAGAAGGTCCTGGGTTCGAGCCCCAGTGGAGCCATGCCCTTGAGTCTCTGATTCTAATTTTGGAATGCTCTTCCTCCATTTCTGTTTCAACCACAATGCAGAAACATGCAAAACTGTTTATTTATTTCCAGGATTGAGTAACAATTTGTGAGTAATATATAAACCTCACTCATGTTGCAACCTGATGTTCCACTGGAAGACCTTCTGTGTGTAAAGTAGATGTGACACACTACCCTATGGATCCACACAATCATCTGCACAGCATAAATGAGCAGAAATCATGATTCAGGCAAAATGTTTTTCAGATTGCAATATAAGTTTGGAAACTTGTTCCCAATGTACCCTCACTTCTGTTCTCGGTTGAGAGGAATACAAGTGCTTTTTAAATACTGTATGAGAGTGTGTGATCTGGAGTCTGTGCAGCGGCTGCTGTTCTCACTCTATTTATTCCAGCTCTTTTTAAAGTCGTGTTACATCCTCGATGACTTCAAACTTTACTCTTTACACTATTAATACAATTCTAAAATGAATTGTGTGATTTGTATGAATATCTTGTACGAATGTATGAATGAAGAATATTAATACATTTTTATTCACTCTATGGTGCTCGGTGTCAGTAAAATAATTACACTTGGAAGATTTCTTGAAATAAGAAGTGATTAAAGCGATGCTGCAGCACTCGTGTGTCTTTTTCTGAAGCAGCTTCTGCACCTGACGCACAGCACGAGGATCGACTTCTTTGATGGACCCTTGTGAGGTCTGTTCTGAGTGGAACACGTCTTGGAAAACCTCTGTATGACCCTGACCACTGTACTGTAACTCAGTGTCAGGATGTTACTGATCTTCTTATCGCCTCGGCATCATGGTGGAGTCTCCTGTCATCAGAGAGTCTTACCATGAGGTGCCGTGTAGAACATCCAGTGGTCAGCATGAAAGATGAAATAACAATATATAAGATTTTTTTCCAAGTTAAATAACATGGATTTTTTTTCCATTTGATGAATTAAAGTTTATTCATTTTTTCATTCATGTATTTTGCTCTTGTTGTGAAGTGAAGTTTGTGTCATTGCTGCTACACTGTGCATCTGAACGATCACGACTCAAATCTCACAATAAACTTTAGGGTTTTATCACATTTTCTACTTTCATTCATCTGATTGTCTCCCCAGTGTCCAACTGCTCCATGGCTTTGTGTATCAGTCACCTCACAACTATAGCAAAGAGTTTTTATTATTGACCGAGTAAATTCCAAGTGATTCAGTGCTTATGCTCAGAGACTGACCTGATACACACACACACACACACACACACACACTGCTGCTAAATGTTTGTTTACATTCACAATATTTATTATTATTATATGCATTATAAATTTTGAACTTTGTTCCACATGGATCGTGCAAGTAGTTAATAACATTCTTGTGTATGTTTCTATTTTCTTTATAGTAATTAATCTTTCATATAATAATATTGTATTGTGCTCCTTATATCAGTGATCCCCAACCCCGGGGCCACAGACTGCACCGGTCCGTCGGTCAATTGGTACCGGACCGCACAGAAGAGTAAATGTGTAAATCTGCATATAATAATAATAAAATTAATTATTAAAAAAAAATATATATGTTTAAATGTAGATCTTTAGGTACTTAAGCACCCCAGTGCTACTGTATAAATATATATATATATATATATATATATATAATCACAAACTGCTTTTATGAAATGAACATGAAATAAGGCTGTAATACTGCACTGTATTTAACTGTCCAAAACAGATTTATTTTAGTTTTAAACATATTGAATAATCATTTTTATTTATTTTTGTTGTATTTTGATGTTTTCAATTTCATTGCAGTAAATTATGACTTTTTGTTGGTATTTAATTTTAGTGTCGGTTTAGTTTTTAATCTATTACACAGTAAAAGCCTTAATATTTATAAATGTGTATTTAAAGTTAATTAAAATTAAAATATTTAGGCTGTAATACTGCACTGCATTTAACTAGAAATATTATAATTATTGTTATATATTGTTATAATTTTAAATGTACTGATAGTTTTTATTTTGATTCTTTATATTTTAAAGTTTTATTTCAGATTAGTTTCAGTTAATAACTTTTTTTATTGTATTTAATTTTAGTCTACAAAAATTACTCAGTGTTGATTTGAGGTTTTTGGACATTTATTCCAGCTCATAAATCCTATAAAACATGCAGCATTAAACATGAACTTCCAGCAGATGAACATCTCATAATCCTGTCTGGAAGTGAGAAATGTACAGGTTGTTTTTACTCCATACACATGAACTTACTTTGATCAGAAACACAATCATACTCCAAATCAATTAATCAATAAAGTCAATAAAAGAATCCCAAACTGCTGTGTGTCTTGTCCTCGCTATTAATGACGTCATTAGAGCTCCACTACTTCTAATGACCTGCTGTGACAGTGAGCTCTAATACACATCACACTGCCACCTACTGGTCATTTATGATTCTGCAACATTCATAAAGACACTCCGGTCAACTTCCGGTTCTCAACTCGGATTCACTCGCTTTATACACAGTTTACAGCCGTTTTTATCTTATTTATGACTGTAATATCGCTCTTCTCTCAGGAACAACAGAAAAGCTGTGAAGACATGATATTTTATCCGCTCTTTACCTCTGTAATGTGCGCATGCGCATAGTGTCCGGTTAAGAGAGACAGGGTTACGCCACAGACAGAGGCGGGGCATCTCCCTGTGACGTCACAGTAAGGCAACGTCTATAATTGGAAACGCGTCTCTGTTTCTCTCATTTCCAAAGTTTTTGTTTGTGAGTAAAGAGGCATAAACATGGAGCTCTTCAGAAGGTTGAGAGAGTTTTTTCAAAGCAGAAGAACAAAGAAAACTAAGAAGATTGCTGAAAAGAAGGAGAAGCTGGAACACATGGAGAAAGTAGAGAAAGACTTGGATGCATTTTCTCTTCTAATGATAGAGAAGATAACATTAGAGAAAGAAGAGAAAGCCATTCTGCTACAGACGGTGCAAAAGCTGGAGGCTACTTTGGCTTCTGAGCGCAAGCAGCAGGAACAGGACATAACTGAGAGAAGCCAGAGCTGGGCAAGAGAACAAAAACAACTGGAGGAACGTGTTGCTCAGCTTGAGGTCACTTTGGATCAGACCACCATGGAGCTCCAGTCTTCCCTGAAAATCCATGAGGAACTGGAGAAAACTGTAGAATGTGTGAAAAAGAGCTGGACGAGAAAACAAAAGAATATAGAGGAACATGTTGCTCAGCTTGAGTTCACTTTGGAACAGACCACCATGGAGCTCCAGGATACTCAGAATCACTGTGAGAAAGTAAAAAATAGTGCAGAGCAGGAGAGAGATCATTTGATCAGAGACAAAGAGCGACTGGAGGAACGTGTTGCTCAGTTTGAGTCCACGTTGGACTTTAAAGAAAAACAAGAGGATGAAAGAGAGAAAACTAAACTTGACATAGAGGAGAGGAACAACTTACAGCTTCAGACCAACAGGGGGCTCCAGGATACCCAGAATCTCTGTGAGGAAGAAAGAAGACTTCAGAGAATAAAACAGATCATTATATGAGAGTCCGAGAGCGATGGGAGGAAATTGTTGCTCAGCTGAGACAAGAAAACATTCAAAAGAAAAGAGAAATAGAAAAAAAAAGACGACAAGAGAAACAGAGAGTCTGAACACTTTTACTACAGCGAGACACAATAAACACTATTAAATAAATAAAGATTTTGAATTTCAATCATGTCTAATGTCTCTTCATCACAGAGAGCATTCAATGATGGCATTTTTTTTAACTTAAAATCCATTTTAGTAAAGTCAGTGATGTTTGATGTCCTTAAACAGTAGTCTACTGAAAAGCACAGTTTAATACTGTGTGCTCATGTGTGTATCAGTGTTCCGATTTAATCATCTGAAAAGTTGGTAAAAGTCACAAGAATGTGTGTGTGTGTGTGTGTGTGTGTGTGTGTGTGTGTGTGTGTGTGTGTGTGTGTGTGTGTGTGTGATGTAAAGTGTTTAAGTAAATGTACTTTGTTACTGTACTTGAGTAACTATAAGTGACTTCCTGTCTGATGAACTGTTCTGTATTGGTCCTGTTTACTTCAATAGTAAGGAATGTAGACCTGAGGTCCTGATTATTGGTCTTTTATTACCATAAGGCAGTGGTTTTTAACCTTTTTTGATTATCAAGCAAGTTATTTTTTAACTACATTTAAGTTCCCTGTTAACTTGCAATTTTGTAAATTCCAACTTTATTTCCATTAATTCCTGTTAATTCCATTAATTCCATTAATTCCATTAATTCCTGTTAATCCTGATAATTCATACGGGAAGTTTCCAGTCTTGAAAATTCCTGCAACCACATTCCTAGGAAATACATGAGCTGTTCCTTGGTCTTGGGCACAGGGATATTTTGCCTGCTTTTTTTTTTTCTTTTAAGTTTTACATTGTTCTGATATCAGATGCCCAAGAAATTGCAGTTTAGACACAGAAGCTTTGTGTATGTGAGAATCCTCTATAATTATTTGGAGAAAGAGTCTGGTGTCATTATGCCATGGCTTGGGAAGTCGGGATGTTGTTAATAAATGTGAACTGATTTAATGTCATACAGTGTGTCTGTGTTCTACATTACACACTGGCACACTCACTGGTAAGCTGTAGAACAGGGGTCACCTACGGTGGCCGAGAAGTGAAACAGATTAACAAATCCAAAAACAAAATAACAAATCCGAAAAC
>JBCEWE010002134.1:0-17724 GCA_039877035.1 Silurus lanzhouensis
AAAAGGAGGCAGTTTCCTGGCTCGTAATACAATCTCTAATGTGTATTCTTGCAATGTTTACACAAACTTTTATTATAAGTCTTGCTAAAGCGCAGCGCAGCAGCAACAGAGCAAACTGCATAAAAGAATCAAGGTGCCAAAACAGGCAGGCCGAAAACTGACAGACATTCAAAACCTTGGATATGTATGTGTGTATGTATATGCCTGAAGTGTTGAAGTTTTATACTTGATGCTAGTAATATTATTAATATTTAGTATAGACATATATATATATATATATATATATATATATATATATATATATATATATATATATATAACACCGTAATTTCCGGACTATTAAGCGCACCCATATATAAGCCGCACATTGAATTTTAAAATATTTTATTTTTAACATAAATAAGCGCCACTGTCTATAAGCCGCAGGTGTCTACACTAATGTACTTACACAGGCTTAATGAAGACGAACTATGTTGCGCTTACTTTAGGAGCATAGCGTATTTTGGGAATAGCCTGGCACTGCATTTTTCCAGTATTACTGCATGTGTGGAGACCGAGGAATATGTCCTTGTTATTTTCTAATGCTGAAGTTTCTTTGACTGACCCTAACGCTGTTGCCAAGAAAAATAAAAAAAGCACGAGTTTGGAAACCTGTCTGTGCTTATATGATTTCTGTTGCAACTGGAGTTAGTAAGCTCTCCTTCAACCAGACTCAACGCGTTACAACGGCTTGTATCTAAACAGTAGCCTACCAAGTAAGTAATTGTTCACTGTCTCCTCCTTCCTTTCACAACTATTTCTCTCTGGAGTTTATCTTTTGGCATCGTCGTGCGTTTACAAAAAACTTTTTTTTTCTCCGATGCCGTGCAGCTCAGAACACAGGTTTCGGTTCGGAAATTTTATTGTCTATGTTATGTCGCTCAGTTTTTTTGGCTTGAAGTTTGTGAAACCGGGAAAAAACCAGGAAAAATTCATAATTAGCCGCTTCGTTGTTTAAGCCGCGGGCAAAAAGTCCAAATAGCATAAAAAGTCATTGTGAATAGACACAGAGTCTAAATTTTCTCTGTACATTGTGTATTGTGTGTTTGTTGTGTTTTGGTTATTGCAATTATTTAACAAAAATTAGTTGAGTTTAATAATGAGTTGGATAAAATATTTAATCTTTCTTTCAACTTTCTTGTTGAATGCTGACTGTTCTGGTTGTTTAGCATTCGTGGAAGGAGTCTCCAGTGTTAGTGCTTTACAACTATTTTGATTTCTCCAAGACAGGTGAATTTATACTTTACAATTTCTCTGTGACATGATTCTTTTTTTTGCTTAACTTTAAGGTGAAAAAAAGAGAAGCCTGTGAATGTGTTTTTAAAGCTTTATATTGCTTGTAAAATGTAGAAAAAAATCATTTTCTGTTGATAAACATTTAGAAAACCTGCCCATGAGCAATATTACACATTTATCATTACATTATATAATCATACAATTCCTCACAACAAACCTGATCAATCCAGAGCGACGTCTGTCATCTGTTGTCCGCTCATTGAGATCCGATCATATAGCCGCTAGAGTCAAAAGTCAGAGGTCAGACAGTGTGGCCCGGCGACATGCGGCTTACACTCTGACCACAGGCTGAGCAGTCAAATGATTCTCTTTAATGCGAGGCGCAACAAGGACAGTTTCGCAATCTGCGCCAGTATGCTGCTGCCCTCAGCCACGTCTGACCTTTGACCTCTGACCTCCAGCTAGTTCAAGGCTAGGCCAGGATCGGCCATATGGCTGCGGAACAAAGCAAGCGTCAGTGACTACTAATGAGAGAGAGCGCACAAGCCGAGCACAAAAACACAGGCGTGTCGGAAAAGAAAAAAGGGGGAGAAATGAATACGATGTTTGTATTAGTCTGGGGAGAGTGTGTTGTGTGTATGTGCGTGTATGCGTGTGTGAGTGTGTGTGTGTGTGTGTGTGTAAATTTTCCAGAAACATGCTGCCAACACGCTTCCCCTCCACCCCTCCATCTGCCTCCATCTTTTGACAAAGCGCAAGCCAGCCGGTTTACAAGTATACCACTTCAGAGCTATAAAACTCCACTCGAGCGGGTTAATGATTTAAATAAAAAAAAGCTCAGAGCGACACTTCATCAGTGCTGATTAGCAAGAATACCGCAAAATGTACATGCCTAATTATCTCCGATTACCTCCACATCTGTTCTGTACGTTAAATCGTTTGGAAAAATCGCAGACAAAAAGCCTTGGATTTTAGCAATAATTACTAAACAGTGATAAAAAAAAGTATTAAACAACAGCAGTATTTTAAGGTTCGTTGGTCTATAACGCAAGCGTGAATTCTAATATTGAGCAAAAAAAAGATGTTAAGCGCTCCTCCTTTAATTCTACACAATGCTGCACATTGCAAAATAAAGGTCTCTGTAACTTTATTCCACTTGTACCACGGCTATATACAAAAATAAAATCTATTATCAAAAAATTTACTGATACTGGAGACAACCTGTAAAAAAAATGTATCTCCCACTTAGATTTTGCATTTCAATTAATAAGGAGTGGTGTCGTAACAGTGAGCCTTTACTAATAGCCGTTACTACAGAAATTAAAAAACATTTTAAATTTGATAGGAATGTTTTACAAACCAACCAAAATCCAGAACTCTGCATCGCAGTGGCATACGCAAGCAAGCAGCAGCACCCGTGATGTCACTCATTTTTTTGTATGTCGCATTTATAAACATGAAATATATTTGCAAGTTACAAAGGAAAAGCCAAGTCTTGGCAAAATATCCATGTTAGCCTACTGCTACACACATTAGCTAGCTGTTTAAGCTCTGTATCATGTTTTGTAATAAGAACAAACACAACACACATATTATTTCTTTGTTCTCCGATTATCTTAGCCCATGTGTTTCATTATACTATTTGTGATGAATTCTGTAATGCTACATGCAATGATCCCAGTCTTTGATTATTCTAGCTAGCTCTAATCTATGTAACCAAATATCATGGTATATAAACATATGAAATCCAAATATAAAACCACACAAGAAAAACAAACAAGAATGTTTTTGAATCCATCCAGAAAAAACTGTTTTACATATTAAAAATACTTTACACACACTTACCAGCTCAGAAGAACTGCATGTGAATCCTCCACTGGTTTAAAGCACTGGGAAAAAAAAAAAAAAAACAGATTCAGTATTAACTATTTACTAATACTTTACTTTTTATTTTGTTTGCTGAAGGATTTATTGTGGTTCGTTTCTAGCTTCTCTAGCAATGTGCTGCAATCACTATGAATAGCAATCATTAGAACCATAAAACATACTAAGCACTTGGACACTATTGTGCACATGTAGAAATTCACTCAGGATCAACAATAAACCCTTCCCTGTGCAAACTACAATTAATTCCATGTTTATGATGATAATTGAACCACTTATAGCACTAATTGTTCAAATAGCACAATTTATTTAATTGCACTATTTACATTCTAAAACTAGATTCAGTTTCTTTATAATTTTTGACCTTATTGAGTTAAAAAAAAAAATAAGGCAATATTAAAGATTGTCCAATAATGTGCTCATTAACCAGCTCAGTTTTACAATTTATTCATTATTATTTGATTTTTAACAAATAGAAGATGGAACTAAAAATGTACTACACTACTACTACTACTAACCGCAAAAAAAGGACAAAAAATAAATGATAATAATCGTCATCATCATAATCATCTTCATCACTGAACACTAATTTGAAAATGATGTTTATTAGTACTTTAGCTTTAACTATGGAGCTGTTAAAACATGCTCATAAGTATTGCATATCATTTAGAAAGCATGATGTTGGATTGAACTATTTACTTTTTTATTTTGTTATATTGCTATTCGATTGAGTGCAAATTCATGAAAATCTCTGCCTTTTGTTGGACAGGTTTTTACTTTTAAACGTCTCTATATCGCTAATTTTAAATGATTTAAATCAAGATTAAATGCAATTTTACTTTTAAAAACACCACCTAATACGCCACCAAATTCTTTCTAGAAACATTCTTTACCAACACTGGTGATTTCAAAATCCCGTAACTAAAGCACTAATTTATCAAATTATTTAATAAAATATGTAACATTGTTATGAAGCACTAGAGACAACCTTCTACACCTGTCAGGTAAAAATCCTTTTTAAATTAAATAAAATAGAACAGCAGTAAACTCAACTAGTCCAACCTATTTGTGCAATTTTGGCTATTAAATTTTTTTTTTAATATAAATTCTGATTATTTCAGTGTTTGTGAGTGAGGAATAAACATTCAGGCTTACTGCTTACTGCTAGGGGTGTAACGGTACATGTATTCTTTCGGTACAGGGCTTAATGCAATCCTTTTTACAGTACGTGCAGAACATCTGAGTTAAAATCAGGAAAGTATTAAGTAGCAGACCGTAAGTTTGTTTAGTCCCCGCCTCACACTTTGAGAGCATTTAATTATTATTATTATTATTATTATTATTATTATTGAACTTGAAAACATACCTTACAATGCCAGTGGTATAAAAAATAAACTAGAGTAAGTGCAGTGTCACACTGTGGGTACTCACTCTGTACCGGAAATAAGATTTGTTTTGCGCATGAATAAAAATGCTAATAATCCATTGCGCTAGCGTTAGCTGCTAATCTGGAAGTGGCTAGCATCTTATGCTGGCACTATGGATTCTTTAACGTTTTATGTCCAGCTTCAGAATTTTCTCTTAAAAGGAGAAAATCCTGATAATTCTGCATATTGAGGAGTGAATAAATGAAGGGGGGAAGGAATGAAAATATTCGTTAAAGTATGCTGAAGTAAGTAAAAGAGTACAGTAAGATCATATCTTTAGAAAATATTATTATTATTATAATATTAAATGAAACACACACACACACAAACACACACACACACACACACCACACACACACACACACACACACACACACACACACACACACACCCTTAACATACACATATAGGGGTCTAACAAATGTCAACTATTTATTAAAATGTTTCAATTTGATTACTCAATTTAATATAATAACAATTGTATTTGTATTAAATATAAACATTTTTTTTATATAATTTAACCTAGCAACATTTTAGCTAAAAAATATTTACTTTAAATGTTGGTCACAAATGTTAATAATAATAAACTGTGTTAATAACAATACAATTTTATGTTTTGCATTTCTTCCCCAACTGTATCAAAAATTGAACCAAACCATGACTTAAAAACAGAGGTATGTACTGAACAGTGAATTTTGTGTACTATTACACCCCTACTTACTGCATGATTAAAAAAAATAAATACTTGGCAGTACATTCTCAGAAAGCAAGTTTAATGTATGATTACTAAGCACACACACACACACACACACACACACACACACACACACACACACACATATGCAGAGGGACTAGATTTATAATGCCCTCTGGATGCAACCCTGAGGCCCCCTGCTCCGAGCCCGTCGTGTCTCTGCATCCGAGTGAGATATAGAGGTGTATTGATCTCAGTGCCACTTCATTTGGCGATAACTATTACACTATTTTCTCTCCAGGCTGGCAGCTCACCACTGATTTATGCCACCGGATATTTGCATTAACGCTTTCACAGCACATAGGCAGTACATGCAGAGTACGAAGCTCTCTTCAGTAGAACGCATGCTCAAAAGGGGGCATTGTAGACTCATTTGCATATTTTTATCATCATTAGGATTGCATTTGCATATCGTGCTGGAAGTACATCTGTGATTGGACATTATAAATGATTGTGATATGTTGTAGGTTGTTTGTAATGATGATTATCAGTGATTGTTGATTAGATACGATAGTGATCAGTGATTTTCGCTTAGAAACGATAGTGATCAGTGATTGACTGTTAGGAGTGATGGTGATTAGACATTGCTAGGAATGATCGTGATCAGTGATTGGTCATTTAGAACAACAGTGTTTGGTGATTGGACTTTGGGAATAATGGTGAGCACTGAATAGACTTTTAAAATGATTGTGATCAGTGACTGGATTTTGGGAATTATGGTGATCACTGATTAGACTTTTGAAATGACGGTGATTAATGATTGCTGTCAGAAACTAAAGATAATCAATGATTAGCTATTAGAAACAATTATGATTTAGAACTGGCTGTAGGAAACAGCGATTAGCAATAAGTGATTGGTCATTGTGAACGATGGTGATTAGTGATCGGCCACTGGAAAAAATTGTGATCAGTGATTGGTTATTTAAATGATGAATTCACTGATTTATTTTGTTCAGAAAAAGAGTAATAAATGATTAGTTGCTGAACATTTTTTTGATCATTAATAAATCAATGGAAACAATTGGCAGCAGTGTTTGGTGATGGGGAATAATGATTATCTGTGATTTGTCACAAAGAAAAAAACAAGGTAGAGTGCCATATTGAAAGAAAAAGTTCTTTAGATTCGTCAGTAGCATCTTTAGCAACACCATGTGCATGGCTCTGTAAGCGCTGATATTTTCAAACATAATTACACCTTTTTTGCAAAAAAAGTTCATATTAGATAAATTATTAGCTAATTTGAGTGTGAACTCTGCTTAACATCACATCTGAGCCAGATACATTCTTGTAGATATAATGCACAACAACAGTTAACAAAAGATAAGCAAATCTGTCTAACTAGCTAGGACACTGTCACCCAAACATTAAGTTTAGACTTGCTATAGCTACATTTACAGTAAATCAAAATGACTTTAAATGAGCAGCAAAAAGTTCATTAACTTAGTCAGTACATAGCATTGAAAATGTGCTCATCGCTGAGCATAACCTTGACAGTATCAGACATTATAATTATAATAATGCTTATAATTATAAATATAAAAGAACAACCTGTCTGGCATGTTACGTAGCTGTTTAGATTTTTTATGTACTATACACTGTAACAGCTACATTTCAGCTACATAACAGCAATTCACAGCTTAACTAGTTACATTCTTAAAATAGAGAAGCATATATCTAAAACTCACACTGTAGAACCACTTGAAATGTGCAATTACCTCGGAAACGTTTGAGAAAAATGTGTTCAGAAGCATGTGTGGTATTTGTGTACAATTATTTTCTCTGATTCTGTACAGCCAAGGTATGGAAGAAATGCAAGATAATGAGGCAAAAGCACACTCTGACATTCAGACATCCTGTTTATGTTCCTCTGTAGTTCAGGAACAATAAACAGCTCATGTGCAAACTGAATGTATATGACGGATTCTTGCGCTATGGCTAATTATACTTTATAAGCAGCACTCAATTTGGTAAAAACGTTCATGTCGCTATTTCCTTTGCTAATCTTTAGCATGCAAAACATTGCATTAATAGGTGTAATCTTGTAAATTCATTAGGCTAAGTCAGGTTAATCGTATTCTTACATTGAAGACATGCTAGCTAGCTTGCCTGGTTAGGAGATTATCGGAGACTTCCAAAGTAAAAGTTTTCTGTGAATCGTGAATCATCATTAATAGTTTTCTAGTGAAATATATTCATATTTTGGGGAATATTTACTGTATGATTCAATCCACCATTTGTGAACAAACAAAATTGCGGAAATTACTGCGATATTTGAAAGACTTTACAGTATTTGTGTACATGTCATGAACTAGAAAGGTAGCTGATGTAGCTAGTGTGATGTGGCTGAGTTTGAAAAAATGTCAGAGCCAAAATCATATAAAAAAAAAAAAAGCTCTATTTAAGCCACATACAGATGACATCCAAATCCAGATACAGATATTCGAAGCACTAAACAGATTCCAGATCAGACAGTATCATTATGTTAATTTTGAGTTCTCTGCTGTGGTGTGAAACCCTGAACTGGTTCTTGGTGCCATGCTTGTGCCAGCAGACCACCTAGTGACCATGGTGAGTATGTTCAGGCAGTGAGGCGTATGAGGCGGAGGAGAGGGAGGGCTCAGTGCCACGTGCCCAGCCTGAAATTCCTCTACTAGAGTCTCTGCACTAAACAAAAGCGCATAATCAGGCAGCACTAATTAACTGCTCAGCTGTTTTGTATCCAAAGGGTGTTGCTTTTGGTGGTGGCATGCAAATCAGCTCTTCGTCCTCCACCCCTTTCTCACTTTCTCTCTTACTCTCTCTTTATGTGAGCTTATTCCCCCTCCCTCTTCTTCTGGCACAATCAGCCCTTTTAATCTGAATACACGAATAAGCACGCAGTCAGGGATGGCTGCCAAGTTACAGGGTTGCCAAGCATGGCTATACAGGACAAGACACTTGTTGCCACGACGCCAGCCTGTTACGCCAGCCTGGGCGGCACGTGCTCGCTCAGACTGGCAGACAGATGCCGCCACTTTAACGACGCCAAGGGGGGGCAGTTGTTTGTTAGGCACGTGTCGCGCCAATCCAGTCGCAATCCATCCTGGCAGCCTACATTCACTTCATTCATGAATAGACTCCATTCATATGCATGTGTAGGCTAATTTTATGCTAATGCGACAATGAGGACTAGAGGCGGAGGACAAGTGGTGAGGTGGAAGGGAGGGGGGTGCTTGTTTATGTCGAATGCCTGTCTGTGCGTGTGTGGAGGGCTGCTACAGAGTTAATTGCCCTCCACATAGACGTGCACACGCACACACACGCACACAGGCTAATCTGTTAGTTCCTATAAATGTGCTGTAGAAGAAAAGGAGCTCTGACTTTGTTCTCGTCTTTAACTTTCTCAACTCCTCCTTTATTACAACTAAAATTGCAGCAATACCTCTTTGTTGAATTTTCCTGACATCTTTATAGTTAACGAGATTAAGCAATTATGAAAGTTTTACGGCAAAGCGATCAATCTCTACTTTTATAGACCGCGAATCCAATTCGTGGATGATTAAAACTCAGCAGATTGATGCAAAATGCTTTTAGTGCATCGATTCAACTTCAATTAAATGACTCGTCCAGGAAAAAAAAAGAGAAAGAAAAATGTTGACTCGGATTAAAAGATGAAACGCTTTTTGTTGTTTTTATATTAGCATTTCAAGACGACAAAAAAAAAAAAAAATCAACACTAAATCAGCACCAAACTCGAGGTAAGATTTACAGGGTGTGAAGAGCAGTGGTGAGGTGTTGAAATGTCGAGCTACGTGTGTGTGTGTTAGCATAGGTCCTGCCCTGAGCCCACGTCTCCCTCAAGCCTAAAGTGTCACACCGCTCCCATCAACATTAATGTTTTTCCTTCACCTGCCAGCTTTTCAACTCTACACACTCAGCCATGATTTAAAGGCAGCAACAAACCTGTCCCATTTTCACGTGCACGTTATTGATAGACCGTCACTTTAAACTCTGGCTAACTGCTAATGGTTATTTTATAGTGCATACGTCAAGTTTGATTTGAAGTTTTTCTTTTTTCTGCCTTTTTTTTTTTTTTTACCTATTTCAATATTTGATGAACACTTCAGAGATTGTTAATAAAAGCTCTAAGACAGCTTAGAATTAAAATACAGCTACTGTAATGTACCTTTTTTTAAATTATATTAGCACCACTGAAGTTTATATTCTTGCTAAATCATGATTCACTCTTATGTGTGTTTCGTTAAAGTCTAGCGTGTGACAATATAATGTGTCAAACACATTATATTAAAGGCCGCTGACGAACAAGAAGGCAGAGTTTTGAAAAACTTCATAATATATATTTTGTAGCGCCTCCAAAACCAAACTTCATGATTTGTATTGCATAATTGAATGTTCCAACACCTTTTTTACATTTATGTATTCAATAATACATGTAGTGTGAAAATATGACTAGTAGCTTTTAACATCTCGCAGCTTCCCTCTGTTTTTAGCTATAAAAGAAGAAAAGTATTGGCACCCCTTCAGCTTTGTTTGGCTTACTTGGTCAGCACATAGGGCATTATGCAACATATTTGGTGTACCATACACCCAATAGAACACTATTCACAACAAGAAAAACACATTTAATATATTTGCCTACATATTTGCCTTCTATTTTGCTGATTAAAACAATTGGCAACTTCAACACTGTTTCGTTATTTGCATCCGTGAAAACAAACTCTCATTCTCAACTGCAAAAGATCATATAGCTACCCATTCACTTCATATGCTCATAGGACATTAAATGGTGCACTCAGTGTACTAGGTTTGAGTTGAAATTATCCACAGGATATGACGGACACCTTGCATTTTTATTGGATTTTATTGTCCCATGACAGTCTGTGCTTAAACAAATTGTAGTAAAGAGTAATGAAGAAGTATTAGAAAACTTATTCGTTCCCTATGGTGTTGTTAGGTGCTTGTATACAGCCTCTGACACACAAATTTCTTCTTTTTCAACTGTATAATATACTGTACAGTATGTGGCGAATTCATATACAATGGGAAGACCATTTGAGGCTTTTTGTTGTATTCTGGTTGAATCTTGCTGCCATTAAAACAAAGTCTGTTTCTCATGATTAACTTCAAATAAACCAAATGGCTTCCTATTCACTGTGTGCTCACTACATAGGGTATTACATAAGTATCTGTCTGACAGGGTTTTTTTTATTACATCACATAAAATCAGAGAAAGTTTTAATAGGTCCTCACCTTCTCTTTTGCTCTCTTTTTTCCTACGAATAAAAGTATTGGTACCCATTGGACTTGTTTGATTTTCCTAATAAAAAAAAATAATAATAATTTTTCCTAATAATAGCGTAAAAAAAAAACGTGTCATTAAGAGTTTTACTAATTATTTCTGTCACTTTAATCTCAGGCACATGATATGTGAGGAATAAAAGACAGGACTTGAACAGAGTATGGATAGTTGTTGGTGTGTATTAGTATTGTGTTTACAACACAATGTGTTTGAAGATCGAAAGTCTGTCGTAAATGTAAGACAGATGAAGGAACAGAACTGTATTGACTCTCGCTCTCTTTCTCTTTCATTTTCGCTCTCTCTTCATGAGAACATGAGTGTCCATGTTTTTTCCCTCCTCCTCAACCCGTGCCTCCCACTTATCATGGATTAGGAGAGCGTGAACAAAGCACGGGTTGGCATGTATGTGTATGCGTGTGTATTAGGTGCAGTGAGTGGAGCAGGGTGCCAGACTCCCACTTGTGCGTTGTTCTCAGAGAACCCCAATTTGCAGGGCGTTAATGAGAGCACCTGCTCGGCAAAGGGCAGCCCATGGGAGCAGTGCACATTGTGTATCAGTGCCTGGCCCCGTGCCGTGACTTTTTTGTTTCACCACTTGAATCATCAGAGTCATTTGAAATCAATTTAACAACTGTGCCTGAGACTGATTTGAGTATGGAAATGTGTTTGTGGTGAAAGAAGGGAGAGGGGACAGAAACTGGTGATAACAACGCTAACCAGAGCAGAATCCTTCCTTTTTGCATGATATGCAGAAACAAAACCATGGAAATAAACAGATGAAATAAATGTATAGAAATCTCCTAGTGTAGCACTGTGAGGAGCTCATAATCAGGAAAAGAAAAAAGCGGGAGACCGGACAGACACAAAAGAACAAAAGAAAACAACAACAAAAAACAGTAAGTGCATTTTCCAGGAGATGCTACTTGTCATACAACATGGCAGATAGCACTCAAAGTAAAGGAAGAAGAATAACTGCATAAAAGCCCCTTAAATATGAAAGAAAGCCTTGTGCCGGATATAGAGAGTGCGATAGCAAAAAAAAAAAAGAAAAAGAGGTGGGGGTGGTTGAGTGGGGTAGAGAGGGGTTAGAGCCACCTTGCCTCGCCTCGAGTCGTCAGCAGAAGCCTTTCATTGTCCGGACACAAGGGATGGTCACAAAGGCAATGGAAAGATTCAATTAAGTATCATATGCACTGTCCTCATCGCCATGGTAACGGTAGAGCAGAAAATATTAATCAAGCCTTCACCTGAGAGAATAGGAAAAGAAGAAGGGAAAAAAAGAAAAAGAAAAGAGAGAAAGAAAGAATGATAGAAAGAAAAAAAAGAAGAAAAAAAGGAAGATGGACATGCACATCGAGGAGTCTTTGGAATGTAAAGAAAGAGGAACCTTCTGTTCTTCAGTATTGCACCCTTAGCATTCTCTCTCTCTCTCTCTCTCTCTCTCTCTCTCTCTCTCTCTCTCTCTCTCTCTCTCTCTCTCTCTAGCTCTCTCTCTCTCTCTCTAGCTCTTTCTATATTTTTTTTCTATTTATCTGGCTTTGAGCTGACAGAGAAGCTCAGCCTACTTGACCCTAAAATAAACAAACTTGGCTCTCTGACAGTGACCTGGTTACTATGTACTACTACTTTCAAACTATTGCAGGATTAAGGCTTCATCCAGCATCCTTTATTCATAACACATTACAAATCGATTTATATCGTGCACTACAGTGTCATTTGTATAGCGACCGCTCATTCAAACTTGTACGGCAAATGCGACCCATAAACTGATAAAAATGTGCAATCTGCGATACAGTGAACTTTCTGGTAATGTTTGTCACGTGTAAAAGGAGTCTCCAGTGTCAGCACTTTGGAACGGTCCGAAGCTGATCTGTAACTTTTCCGTCATCTTTAGGACAGGGGAGTTTGTGTTTTTTCTTTTTTTTCTCTGTCTAATTAACTATGAAAGTGAGAAATAAGAGGTTTTGATAAGGAAACAAATTTTAGACTATAAATGGTATGACTATAACACAAGCAAGAACAGGCAGCAACTTGTTTTGCAAATGTTCCATAACTAAAATAAGTATAAATGGATACACATATGATGCCATTTCTGAATGAATAAAACAAGCTTAATTTGAAAGTTAATTTACATGCCTGAAAATTATAACATTTAAACAGCTTTACCTCTGACTGTTACAAAGCTCTGATGCTGGAGACTCCTTATAGAAAACATCACACATCTTTTCTTAATTTTTTGATGTAACTAATGCCGTGTCCGGTGTACACTTTCCAGCATATGAGCTGCTACAACAGAATCTATAACAATTTAGGATAAGCAGTTTATACAGTATATGGACAAAAGTTTGTGGACACCTGACCATAAGATTTGTGTGTGCGGGTTAAACTTTATTGTAAATGCACAGATTACAAGTACTGAGCAAATAAAAATACAGTAGCTCACATTCTACATTTAATATAGAATGTGTTATAATAGCCTCCACTCTTCTGGAGAGATTTGTGCTCATTCAGCCACAAGGGTGTTAGTAAAGTCAGGTACTGATATACTGTAGGTTAAGGAGGTCTGGGGTGCAGTCAGCTTTCCAGTTCATCCTAAAGGTGTTCAATAGGTTTGCGGTTAGAGCTCTATAGCAGGCCACACAAGATCTTTCACTTCAAACCCATGTAAACCATAGCTTTATTGAGCTAGCTTTGTGCACACTAGTATCATCATGCTTGAACAGGTTTAGGTCTCCTATTTCACTTAAAGGGAAAATTAAATATTATATCCAAAGACGCCTTATACAATTGTGTGCCTCCAAATTGTGTTGGATTGCCAAGAATTACATTGGCTTGAACAAGTCAGGTATCATATACTTTTGTCCATATAGTGTATGAACTTGTGATTTACTTATTTTAGAATAAAATGAATCAACCAGAATCAGAATCCTGAAATCGTACCTACAATGTTCACAAATACAGTGATCCACCGCTTTATCGCTTTACTCTGTAATTTGTTTAGCTGATTTTCCTGATCTCTTGCGGATAGCACGATAGACCAAAAAACTTATAGGGAATTGTTTTTATGGAGTCTTGTGTTAAAATAATTACATTTATTAATAAAAATATAATTATTAATTATTAAATGAAGTAAATGTTAATACAGTACAGTACCGTATACATAAAATATACATTTTGGGTGGCGTCCGTTTATTGCGTTTTTTCGTTTATCGTGGTGGTTTTGGAACGTAACCACCACGATGAACGGGGGATCACTGTACAATAAAGAGTTAAGTAACCCTCATGGACTCATGTGCAAGTATTATAGTAGACCTATATTTCATATGATGTGTTGTAACAACATGATCTATATACAGATTTTTAGAAAGCATTCCCTTGATAAAAAAAAAACCCATCCTTCTCCAGCAACTCAAGCAACACTGCTGGCCTGGCATGACTTCGTTTACGTGCCTTTAATGCGTGGAAGCAGGTGTAGAAATTTGCAGAATGTGGGCTGTGATGTGGTGTGATGTTGCGGTTTGGGTAAATAACGTCACGTTGCATTTGAAATCCCTGATGCTTCTTCCTTTTCTCATCAAACTTACAATGACTTTATTTCATCTCCCTTCGAAAAAACTATGCACTGATGCGATCAGTAAAGAGATCGCATCTTCTTTTCCTCATGCACTGCTGCATTCATTAGCTGCAAACTATTGCCAAAAAACCCCCAAAAAATTTACAAAAAAAAAAAAACTACACAAATGAAATGACTTTGTCCCTCCACATGTCTGTTTGTGCACTATTTTTTTTCCACGAAGAGGCACATTCATGTGATTTAGACAGGGGAGAAAGAGAGATAGAGGAAGAGAGAGAGAGAGGTAGATAGAGAGGGAAAGAAAGAAAGAGTGAAAGAGAAGATCCTCGCCTTTCGTATTGTTCCAGACTTGAAAAAATTATGACAATCGTTTTCAATCATCCTCAGCTGCGCTGTTGCTTAGGCGCATTTGGCTGCGTGGCGCTGAGGAGGGGGAAAGTTGAGCATTGTTCTGTTTGATGAAACTGTGGAGTGTTTGCTCGCTGTCTGCAGGGACCGTCTTGAAAAACAAGCTATCTGAAACCCCCCCTGCTGAGCGAAATGTTAAATAAACAAAGCACGGATAAACAAAATCCCTCCATTTTAATGTCACCAAGAAGAAAGCCCACGTTTTAATGCTACGATTGCGGCACGGCACGATGCCGGGGCACAATTTTTTTCCCTCTATAACTTTACCTTTATCTCAAAGGTGCCGGGATTATAATTGCTTGAGGTAATTATTGCGGTTATGAAGAAAATACCTTAGGCTAAAGGACAAGGCTAAAAATGAAAGGTGCAAAATGTTTAGAAACGCTATAGGCTAAGAGGGAAATGTGTTGAGAAATGCCTTGGAGTGATTGTCTTTTTTTTCGTACTTTGTGAGCGTGTCGCTAATCCCTGCAGCCTATTCAAGGCAAATTCTGTGCTTTTAATATTTTTCAGAGATTTGTGATTTGTGCACTGTAAAATAAAGAGAGGGGGCGGGGTGATATTCATCTACAAAAGACTGTACATGAGACATTTGTGGAAGGAAACAAATGAAAAAAACCACTAGCACTTGCAAAGTGGTCATCGATCAAAGAAGAAAATGAGACACAGGTGAGGCAGGAAGACGGAGAGATAGAGTAGAGGGAGAGAGCAACAGCAGGAAATTAAGCACTTTCTCCTGCAGAACTGCTCAGCTGCTTATCACAAAGAAATGATATTTGAATTACAGAAAAGCCTGAAGTGATCGTATAGATTTGCTTAATAAAGTCTGAAAACACGCTAGCGTCTTGAAGGATCCTTTAATGAAATAAATCAAGTTAACGATTCTTGGTAGAACCTGGTGAAGGAGGTTTTACATTAGAACACTAGATGTCTGAAGAAATGTCTGAAGAACTAAGAATGGTTGTTTCTAGAAGTTTCCAGCAGTTTCTAGCAGTGCTAGTTATTCACTGGGCCTCAATAATTTCCATGTGGAATTCATTTTTTAATCGTTCTAAGGACTGTTTACACGGGGAACATTTCATAAAAAAAAAATACATTTGGTTTTCGAAAAAAATTATGTATCTTATGACAGATATAAATATCCAAATCAGAATGTTGATTAACCGATTAACTTTAAATCATAATATGGTTGATGAATGTCTGTGATTTAAGACACGATAAATTAATCTCACTTTGATTTCAATAAGCAATTGACTTGAAAGACTTTGACCAAATACTTAAAGTCTTTCAAGCTACTCGATTAAGGAAAACGTAATGGCACCCAACAAAAGGAATAATATTAATTAGAGATACATGGTGAGAAACCAGGTTTCTGTCATAGCTTATATAAACACAAGGTGATCTGGTGCAGTGAATTGTGGAAAGAAAAAAAGACTTTCATTTGATTTTAACTGATTGATTAAAATTTGTATTTAAATTATGTGAAAATCTCTTTGAGAGAGATACTAGGTGAGAGAGACTAAGTAATAGTCATAGAGCATCTAAAAAAACATACAGGTCCCAGGTCTGGAAATTAATAAGACAAACAAAGCTTGTCCATAACCGTAGAGAAAGTCTTTAAAGCATTACCAGTGCTCGTACTGGAGACTTATTTCATTATGTTCTCCTTTATGGGTTTAGCAATTTTATTATAACAACTGCAATTTTATTATAACAACTGAAGACTCCAGATGCAAAAAAACCAAAAAAAAAAAAAAAAGGTTGTCCTAAATTGTTCATTGTGAGTGAAGTTAAGAATTCCATGGCATCTGCCCAGTAACAGCTGTGCAGTCAATTGTACAATTACTTCTGAAGTCCCTGAAGTGGGAGGGACCAGTGATTCTTGTGATCCCTGTAAAAAATTGCGATGCCATCCAATTTATCACTGATTCCGTGTAGAGGAACTTTGTGGAGCACTCTTGATAGGGTAACAGTGTGTGGATAAGGTCCGGACAGCCGGGTGGAGGTTAGAAGAGGAGAGGAGAGGAAAGGAGTAGAGAAGAAAGAAGTGAAGAGAGGGCCTCAGTGCGGAGGCAGTGGTATAAATTGGCTGCCCTGACCGTGGCCACTTCCAGAAACAATTTAATTCCCAAGCTCCAACCATCTCCAGCTGATCTCCCCGTGCAAGGTCATTAAGCCCGCCCCAGAAGGTCACATGATTAATGAGTGACAGAGCCCCTGAGCAATAAACGTATATGAGTGTACCTCGAAGTCATTAGATGGCACGGCCAGGAGAAAATGAATGGCCGGGACGATCTGCCCCTCGCCGAGGACCCATAGAGCCTCATCATGGAGAAGAGAAATAGGTGCTAACACACACACACATATAAAGAAATATATTTCACTGTCAGGTCTGACTCAAAAATATCCTCTGAATTAATTAAGGTAGCAAGGGATTGCTTGTGCATTTTCCATTATAGCGCCCATGACTGCATGGCCGTCAGTGAGCGCTCACCATTACAACGAGCAATCTGCAAGGAAATGAAAGAAATGGAGTGGCACACAGAAGCTTTATTAGATGAAGAACAAAACGGGCATTATGGATACTCGGATCATGGCGCCTAATTGATGTTTCAGATTTGCTCATCCGCTTCTTACGCCATGGCCGCACTTGCAAACACTCGTTATTCGCCAAATCGATGCCACTCAAATGAGTCTCCATATGATATGATTTTTGAGATGAAATAATCGTCGCTAGCTTGAAGCGAAGGTTCACAAACGGTCAGGCATATGCAAATGTGCTCGCTGGCGTGAGCTGCTTTAATAACTTAGAGGAAGAGATCATTTAGGGTTGATAGGGAACAAGTCATTAAGCGTCATCATGTGAGAAAATAAATTCACTCTTAAACAGCCCATTCTGAGACACTCAACACATTGTGTCCTATCTATCTGTCTGTCTGTCTGTCTGTCTGTCTGTCTGTCTGTCTGTCTATCTATCTATCTATTATCTATCTATCGTATCTATCTATCTATCTATCTATCTATCTATCTATCTATCTATCTATCTTAAAATTAGGTGTTAAGGAACGCCCTGGAGACAACACATGTACACACAACACACCCA